>JANAVB010014400.1:4160554-4215554 GCA_029216955.1 Iris pallida
GTCCGACTCAACGGGTGATTTTGTGCACGGCCCACCGGAATCCAACTTCTGGACATACGGTTGGATTCGTATCAGAAAACTGGATCCGTAGACATTAGTTTGATGACTTTAGAGCCATTGACCCTGGCACGCTTTTCGGTGCAAAGCAGGTCCACGAGACACCGTTTGTTTGCCCGAATTATCGGTTTTGCCCCTGTGGTCCAGAATTGGACTTAAGGACAGCAATCCTAGCTAATTTGACTTGGCTGAGAATATTGGTAATATTTTTTTCAGCTTTCGGAGACAGTTGTGATGACTTGGACTGTAGACTTGCCAGTTGACGGTATTTATTGGATCTTCGTGCAACCTCCAGGCAAGTATACCTTGCCTCCCTCTACAGTTTATTTACTGCATATTTCTATGTAGTATATAGTTTACTAGTTGGTATTACTTGTGTTTGTATATCGTACATGCTATAGTTATAGTCCTTGTACAGGATTAGCCTTGTTAGTTCATATTGGATTGTTTCGGCTCGTGTATCGTGATTGGGTCGTGTCGTGTCTGTCACACCTGTCTTGACTGATCGTGTCTGCAAGTAATATGAGTGAACTGCTATTCCTTTGTCTTTCCCAACCTGCGAGTCCACACACGGGCGAGGGTTGCCTTTGCACCTGCGAGTCCACAATCGGGGCGAGGGTAACTTGTCTTGAAACTGACTGTGAGTCCACAATCGGGGCGAGGGGTGTTATCCTTGATCTACCAGCAGTTCATTTATGCATCCTATCCCGTATCCGAGTTCATAGTTTACTGTCAATAGCCACTTGTCGTCTCTGTCTAGTTCCTGTTTACACCCTACTTTATTATTGTATGATTAAACTGTTAGATAGGCATGTTTTATGTATCTTCGCTAGTCCTCTGAGGACCTGAGATCTCTTCAGGTTTAGCGACTGCATGGAGTTAGTTAGCAGAGCAGGATGGTAGAGGATTGCGATATATGATCCAGGTACTTGTTTGTGATATCTTTATTATCCTTTCGTGCTTTATTCTGTATCATGTTTATTTATAGACTCTTATTATTCTGGAGTCTAATCGGCAATATGCTAATGGCTGCAGACCATGACCCTACTTGTTCATTTCTTGTTTTATTGATTCATGTGGATTGAGATATAATTTAGATTAGACATGATACCCATGACCTTGACAGCTTATACTACTCGAGTCGGGCTGGAGTCCGCTCGATACGTAGCTGGCTGCTTACGAGCTCGCGTCCGAAAAGCGGGTGTGGGTCGTGACAAGGCCATGAATCTGTGCGCCTTCTACAGACTGCCTCTACCTCTCTCCCTTCGGCCGCACAATCGCCTGCCATGCCTCAAGGATCCATCCTCTGCTATAGTGAAGTCATCAGCAATCCAGCTAAAGCCTGGGCTCGAAGTCTGCGAAGGCTTCTCATCTGTAGACTGTGCCTCCCGTATCTGCTCCATCAAACCTGACTGAATGTAAGCACCATCATCTGTATCACTGATCCTGGCCGAACTAGACTCGATAGTGAGCTTCTCCAGATCCTTCCGCAAATGCGATCTATCATCAGATACCATGCCTCGGATGCCTGCTCAGCGCATCCGCCACCACATTTGCCTTTCCGGGGTGATACTGTAAATCGCTGTCGAAGTCTTTCATCAACTCCAACCATCGTCTTTGCCTCATGTTAGCTCTTTCTGTAGAACACATACTTCAAGTTTTTGTGGTCAGTAAAGATTTCCACACGCTCTCCGTATAAGTAATGTTTCCATAACTTGAGTGCAAAGATCACCGCAGCTAACTCTAGGTCATGCGTAGGATCTTTTGCTCATGAGTCCGCAATGCCTGGATGCATAGCAATCACTTTCCCATGCTGCTGTAGGACACATCCTAGTCTATTCTGAAGCATCGCTGTATATGTGAAACCTTAAGAACCTGAAGGTATGTCAGAACTGGAGCGGTCGTCACCGCCTCTTCAGCTCCTCAAACTGCCTGGCAGTCCTTTCCAAATGTACTCTGCGTCCTTCTGCGTCAGCTTCGTCAGGGGTTCGCTATCCTAGCAAAGTCCTGGACGAACTTTCTATAGCCTGCTAAACCAGAAAGCTCATGTCTCTGAAACTGACGTCGGAGCCTTCCAAGTCTCAACTGCAGCAATCTTCCTGGATCCACCGAGATTCCATCTCCAGTGATACATGGCCGAAGAAACTCCACTCGGTCTAAAAAGAACTCGTACTTCGGCAATTTGGCAAACATCCCTCCTGCCTCAGAATCTCCAAAACTATCCGTAAGTTCTTCATGCTCCTCCGGCGTCTTCGAGTATATCAATGATGTCGTCGATAAACACTACGCGAATTTATCCAGATACTGGTGGAATGTCTTATTCATCAAATTCATAAAGACAGCTGGCACATTTGTGAGACCAAATGACATCACCAGAAACTCGTACTGTCCGTACTTCGTGTTGAACGTCGGCTTCTGGATGTGCTGCTGCCCTAACCTTCACCTGGTGGTACCCGAATCTCAGTCTATCCTGGAAAACACCTTCGCCCCGCTCAACTGGTCGAACAAATCATCTATCCTGGGCAGAGGATATTTGTTCTTGATGGTAATGGCATTCAACGCCCGGAGTCAATACACAACCGAACTATACCATCCTTCTTAGGCACAAAGAGCACTGGCGCTTCCCATGGAGAAGCCCTGGATCGAATGAAATCCTTTTCAACAGGTCATCAATCTGCTCTTTCATCTCTACGGCCTCCTTGGGATTCACTCTATAGCAGCCCGGGATACTGGTGATAAACTCGGTACTAAATCTATAGTGAACTCCACATCTCTGTCAGGCGGAAGCCCTAGAAGATCCTCTGGGATACATCCATAAACTTCCTAATGATAGGTGTGGCGGTGCTACGTCCCCCAACGTCGCATAACAGTTCGGCTCTAGGCTGATCTCCGGCCCTGTCCTCCTGACTCTGAATGGTGCTGTGCTTGGGAGACTGAACAAAATACTACCCATGACAATCTATAGATGCATGGGCATAGCTAAGCCATCCATCCCAATATGATATCATAATCGGGGAGTGGCATCACAAAATCGTCCCCTGAACTCTCTCCCCGGCTATAAATAGAACATCTATAATAGCTCTAATAGGCACTGGTCCTCCTTCGTCATCACTCTACTAATCTCCGCATAGGTTGCTACTAATGGTGTTTATACATAAACTCTAATGATAGGAAGCTATGAGATGCACCAGAATCAAACAAACATAGAGCTAGAAAAATATACAAATAAACATGACCTGTGATGACTCAGCTAAGTTCTGGCTCCGAAACCTGCTCCGGCTCCGGCTCGAGGGCTAGGCTATAAACATTCCCCTGAGGTCCCTTCTGCTGCTGCGATGCTGCCCAAACCTCTGCTGCTGAGTTGGAAGCGTCCTCTAGGTCCCTTGGCTTCTGGGCAGTCCGAATCTGATGGGTGCAGACCCACAAACCAAGCACTGCTTCAACCTCTTCCTGCGATAGAGTTGTCTGGCCCTGGTCCTTCCGCAGAAAGACATATAGCTTCCCTCTGCTGGTGTCGGGGTCCGGGCTCTAATTGGCGGGTCGGGTGATGTGATGTAGGGGGCATAATCTGCTGGGAGCGTCGGTGCTCTCTGCTGGAAAGCCTGACGCTAGGCCGGTCCCTCAAGGTGTACAGAAGCCGGCCTCTTGCTAGACAGAAGCTCTTCAATGCCCCGGCCAACTCTAGCTCTGGTAGTCTCAGTCGTACCGTTCGCCACTATAGAATGTCGATGTCTGGAACTAGACCTGGCAAAACCTACGGGTCATCTCCTCTGGATCTGCAACCAGACTAGGAGCAAAACAGCTCAGGCGCTAAACTCTGCCGCATACTCGTCAACAAACGTCCCCCTACTGGATGTTCTGGAATCGTAGCCCTATGGCTACTCTAGCATTGGTCGAGAAGAATTTCTTCTTGAACTGGGTCTTGAACTGATCCCAAGTGGCTCTCCCTCTCGTAAACAACCGGCTCATTTCGGAACCAGACTCCTGCCAAGTCTATCAGCAGAAATCCTGCTGCCCGACCTAGAGTCACCCGATATCCTAACCCAAGGACTTCCTCTCACCAAGTCTAGCCAGTCATCTGCTACTACTATGCCCTCAGTCCCTGAGAACTCCTTGGATCAGACCCATGAAGTCCTTGATCGTCCCCGCTCCCTGCCATGGCTCTACAGGTGGTGGGACCACGGTAAGTTCCTCAGAACCTCTATGCTCTGGCGGAGTAGGGTTCTGCTCCTGATGGGTTGTTAGGAACCCCTGGATCAGTGAGCAGTTGGTTCCCGTCGAGTGTGACGAAAGCCTGGGTAGGATTATGGTGGTGGTGGAAGTATTGGGTCCTGCTGGCATGTGATTGGAAGGTGGTGGAGGCATCTGGTTTGTGATCTGTGGAGTGGAGGAATGTGGTAGGTGGAGGTGGGGGGTGTATCAGTCACTGGTCAGCTGAATGGATATGGAGTGCATCATTCTCAGGTGTACATACTGGGATGAACGAGTAAAGCACCATCTAATTACAATAAAAAGGACTTAAGGACTTATTTAAAGTAAGCAATCATAGGCAAGAAATCTAATTATAATAGCAAGCATGTTATGTATTTTTCTATGTGCAATCCAGCATTCTTCTAGGTGTTCCAAGCGTCATTCCTAATATTGTCTAATTACCTTAAGTTCCAATTGCAGGCATGCTGGTACAATAACGTAACCAAACAATTTAGTCTGACCTACATGGGCCCCACTAAAAACATGTCACGACCCTACCCAATTTTGGGCCGGGCCGAGTCATGTCCAGCCTGCGTTTTGGATAAAATGCAGTAAGCTGTCTAGAGATAACAATAAGACTGAATGTGCTAACAGTTCTATAAGTAATCAAAGTCATAGCTCCAAATAAAAGTCGTCTCATATAGTAAAATGTCCAAAGTACAAGTCTAAATGTAAAACTGGATACATGTCCAGTTTACAAAATATGTAGTCTAATACATGACTACACTACGTATCCCAAGTGCTATGCAAACTAGGCGAGTTTCCCCGCAGGAACATCCTCGTAGCAAAGTCGGATCTCGGCAGTATCTCCATAATATGAGTCGCAGAGTAACTCCTCCTCAGTAAGGTACCTATAACGTTTATCCTGTCAGACGAAAGCAAGTACTGAAACTACAAACTAGCATATGAAACATAAAAATGACATAAAGATAAACTGGAAACATGGCATCACATAGTCTATCATGGCAAAGACACTATGTCATAAGACAGATTTATGTAAGTTTAAAACTGTAGCAGGTACGTGATCGTCAATAGGTGTACAAATACTTGGTACATATAAATAAAAATTACATACGTACAAGTCAACAAGCATAGTGTACATCCGTACAGAAATCGGGATAATGGCCTCGACAAGGATATGCATATAAATGCGACCTCGCTCGCTACTATGGGGGGCATGATCACGTACTCAACTGTCAGTTTTCCCATAACCCATATTCTAATCATGTGAGAGATACATAAAGACTGTTCTAAGCATGGTAGTAGAAAGTACAATATGTGGCATTTTAACTTGCTACCCAAGGATCAGCATTTAACATGGTTGGATTTATAGTTCATTTATGTAACAATATGTAAAGTTTGTAGAAAGTACTTGCCTCTAGCAAAACAAGCTGCGGTAAAAGTGCTATAGATGTCTGATACTCGTCACTGTAGAAATAATACATAAACTTAGTTTTACACTAAGCTAAACACTAAGACTTAAATGGGGCAACACGACTTGTGATTGGACACCTAGCCAAATGATGACTTTAGCATAGGAGACCAATATGGGGTGCACACTACTATAACTAACTTCTAGGGTCTTTACATAGTGAGGGGTGAGGTTCAACACGACTAAAAACTCAAAATAACACAAAAAGTTGCAAAGTCGTAATTATTCAATAAATAAATCAAAGAACAGGTGTCCAACAATTTTTGAGATAGACAAAATCTTAATTTTATTAAAATAAAGTACCAAAATGATCCTTGTTAATTAAGAAATTTATATAATTTTCTGGAATTTAGTACCATACAAGTATTTATAAAATAGTTTTCCTAAGTATACAAAAATGAGTTCTGGTTTTCATATGCCACGATGTAGCAAAATTGTAAATTAAATACTATAAAAATTATACTAAATTAGCTAAATTAACTAGTATCTAAATACTATTTTCCAGAATTTTAACAGCAACTAAAGTATTTTTAGAAATTCAAAAACAACATGCACACAATCTGAATTAAATATTAATATCTGCATATTTTGTCCAGTACATAATTTGAACCAAAGTTCAACACAGGACCCAAGGCCATGATCAAGTCCAATATGACTTGTACAGTCTTGAATGTGTAAAAATACATTTGGACCCAAAAACCCATGCTAGGCTTGGACACCAATGGTATACAGTAATTTAAATACACAAAAAATATAAAGACGTAAAAATACATAATAAATACTACTATTTTAATAGGGTAAATTATACATAATGACATCAAGTATGACAAGTTATTTTTATAAAAATAATTTACACTAGGTATATTGAAATACATATATAAAATGGTATACCATATAATAATATATACATATGAACCTATATACATATATACATATATATGCATAAATACATATATATGTAATAAAGTTAAATATAAGATATAATATTATATATATATATATATATATATATATATATTATATATATATATTATATATATAATATTATATTTATATATATATATTATAAATATATATATATAATATATATATAATATATATATATTATATATATATTTTATATATATAATATATATATATATATATATATTATATATATATATTATATTAGATATATTATATATATATATAATATATTATATATATAATATATTATATATATATATTATATATATATATATATTATATATAAATATATATAATAAAGATATATATATTTATATATTATATTTTATATATATAATAATATAATATATAATATATTATATATAACATATATATATAATATAGATAATATATATATATTATATATATAATAATATATATTATATAAAAAAAAAGGGGGGGGGGCTCGAACTCGGGCCACTGAGCCGAGTTCTCAGACTCGGTTGGGTGGCCAGGGGGTCAGCCCACTCGTCGTGTTAGAGTTAGGTTCGGTTGTTTATTTAGGTTTAAGATTATAACAGTAGCCCGAAATATCACTCTGTGTCCTGACAGTTTGGGACACAGAGTCTACGTGTCCGTGCTATGCACGACACGTATGAGTCATGAAATGCGTGTCCAAGTACTGACTAGGGTTCCGTGTCCTGGCGAACCACATACGTGGATTCGGGACACGTACGACACGAATATGACACTGCCACTTACGTGTCCGTCTTTAATAGGGTTTTCGGGAGTCGTGGACGGCGGAGGAAGCGTCGGCGAGGCGGCGCTTGGGTGGCGCTGGGTGTAGCTCGTCGGGGCGAACACGTCGGTGGTGATTGTGGATGGTGAAGGTAGCTAGGGAGGTGGCGTGTGGGGTGGTCGGATTAGGGTTACGGCGGGTGGGAAGTAGAGGAGACGGTGGTCGTGGGCGGTCGTGGTGGTGTTTTAGGGTTAGGGTTAGGTCTGGGGAAGAAGGGGGGTTTTTATAGGTTGGTTAGGGCGGTGGATCGGCCGAAAAGGCGGGGAAAAGCGAGTCGGCGGTCGTCGTCGGCGTGGCAGTCGGCCAGCCGAGTCGTCGGGGGTGGGTAGAATAGGATTTAGCATTTAGGTCCTCCTAGTTTAGGATTTTACAGTTAGGTCCTAACTGTGGATAAATGCAAATAGTAATTTGCATTCCGCAATTAAAACATTTGATTAATTGCAAACTGATATCGTAATAATTTAATAAATTGCATAACTATATTAAAAATTCTAAAATTATAGAATGATATTAAATATTTAAATTAATTGCAAAATATATTTTTGTATTTAAATCATTTAAAAATCATTTAAAAATTCTAAAAAATTTCCTAAAATCTTAATAAATTTTTAAGGCTAAATATGACATTAAAATTAATTAACACTAATTAAGTAATTTTTTGAAAAATAGGGGCTCACAGAAATTAATATTTTTGTGTTCTAACACGGAGAATGACCATTCTCCTGCATTTGGTCAGTTGAAACTTTGAAGGGCCATAACTTTTGACTGGAAGGTCGAAACGAGGTCCGGTTTATCCCAAAATGAGCGTATCTTCGAGGAGCCTGAAAGTAACCGTTTTCTGTTAGACGACCTTTCGAAATTTTAGAATCGCAAAAAAAGATGTTTTAACCTCCGTTTTAGCACTTTGCCGTTTGTCTCGGTCTTTCCGAAATTTTTCAATGAGTTTTTGAAGATTTTTGAGGAGAAAACCTAGATTCGAAAGTGAGCAGTGTATAGAAGAATGAAGTATCGAAACTTTTTTTTAAGAGTAGTTTCGTGGTGTTTTCAATAAATTAGAAGGAAGGGCAAAAAGGTCATTCGGATCCCTCTTTATATATTTTTTGCTAATTCTGAGCGCGATGAAATTTTATTGCGCGATGGGTTTTTCATAAAACTTTTTCATTTTTTGGGCATTTCATAAACTTCCCTATATATATATATATATATATATATATATATATATAATATATATATATATATATATATATATCAGAAAATTCTGGAAAAAAAATATCAGAAATTCTGAAAAAAAAGCATTAGAGTTAGGTTAAATTCTAAGAAAAGCATCAAGTTTGGAAAAATTGTAAGAAGAGCATCCATCCGCACTTTTGAAGTCCGGATGCTGATCTCATCTCCCCTCCTCCTTTAATACGTACTTAAATGAAATGTCTGAAAGTTAATGAAATGTAGGTTAAGAGTGGCCGGACTTTAGAAGTCCGGTTCCTTTATCCATATTTAATGAAATGTATAATACTTAATGAAAACAAATACTTAATGATTATTATATGAAAATGAATACTTAATAAAAATGAAATGTATGACAGACCAATGAAATGTATAATACTTAATGAGGAAGAGTGGGTGGACTTTAGAAGTCGGGTGTCCCGGTGGATTAAGGGGGGATTAAGGGGTGGGCAAACTTTAGAAGTTTGGGTGGCCCAGTGACTAAGGGAGGATTGGGGGGCCGGTCATTGAGTTTTATTAAGGGGAGGGTGAGGGGGGATCCACTTCAAAGTTCGGATGAATGCTCTTCTTATAATTTCTCAAAAATGATATTTTTCTTAGAATTTAACCTAACTCTAAAGCTTTTTTTTTAGAATTTATGTAATATATATATATATATATATATATATATTATATATATATAATATATAATATATATATATATATTATACCAAGTTTGAAATAAGATGTGTTGGAGTCCAGTCTGGATGTGGTAATAGCATGTTTATGGAGTCCAAATCTGATTAAATATTTATTTAATTTAATTTGGATGTCCATAATTAGTGCTGGGCTATTTTGATATAATAAATTCTTATTTGAGGGTTATCTATTTAAGAGATCATATTATAATCTAAAATAGGATGTTGATGAGCTATTTTAGGTGTAGTAGGATGTATTTGAGGGCTTCCTATTTAAGAAATTCTATTATGACCTAAAATAGGTTTTTCTCATCCTATATATATGGGGTGAGGGTGGAGGCACAAATCACAACAAAAAAGGTGGAGATTCGAGGTACTCGTCCACAGAAATCTAAGAAAAAGTTTCGCACTTTGCTCTTAGTACTTCGACATCGAAGACAGAAGGAATAGATTTAATCGATGGATCGTCAACTTCGGTTAGGAGATTGCTACGGGTTGGTGAGCGATTTCAATTGTAATCTTTTTTTTCTTCTTGAGTGTGGTAGAGGGTTGAACCTATTAGGACAAAGGGTTCAACATTAGTTTTTGTCAATCTTGTAATTTCATTTGAGTTATAGAGATTGATTTGTCCAGGTGACGTAGTCATCGATATATACTTGTCTTTATCTGTGCTTGGTGTCCGTTAGACGGGGGTTGGTTATTTCAGGTGGGTTGGCCTAAGTTTTGCTGCGGCAACGTCTCAGACACGATATCGGAGCGCAAGAGGACGTATATATATATATATATATATATATTATATATATATATATATATATATATATATATATATATATATGTTGGAGTCCAGTCTGGATTTGGTAAAAGCATATTTATGGGTCCAAATATGATTAAATATTTGATTTGGATGTCCATAATTAGTGCTGAGCTATTTTAGGTGTAGTAGGATTCTTATTTGAGGATTTCCTATTTAAGAGATCCTATTATAATCTAAAATAAGATGTTGATGGGCTATTTTAGGTGTAGTACTTATCTGAGGGCTTTCTATTTAAGAAATCCTATTATGACCTAAAATAGGTTTTCTCATCCTATATATATGGGGTGAGGGTGGAGGCACAAAGCACAGCAAAAAAGGTGGAGATTCGATGTGCTTATCTACAGGAATTCTAAAAGAAAATTTCGCACTTTGCTCTTAGGACTTCGTCATCCAAGACAGAAGGAAGAATAGATCTAATCGAGGGGTCGTCAACTTCGGTTAGGGAGATTGCTACGGGTTGATGACGATTTCAATTGTAATCTTTCTTTTCTTCTTGAGTGTGGTGAGGGGTTGAACATATTAGGACAAAGGGTTCAACATTAGTTTCTGTCAATCTTGTAATTTAATCTGAGTTATAGAGATTGGAATTTGTCCAGGTGACGTAGTCACCGTCTATACTTGTCTTTATCTGTGCTTGGTGTCCGTTAGACGGAGGTTGGTTATTTAGGTGGGTTGGCCTAAGTTTTCGCTGCAGCAACGTCTCAGACACGGTATCGGAGCGCAAGAGGACGTATCCGATTCCCAATATTTGGTATCAGAGCTTTGGAGGTTCTGGCAACCATGTCTACGGACCAGATGAACACTCGTATGATCACCCTCACAGGGGGAAACTGGACGATTTGGAAGCCAAGGATGGAGGATCTACTCTGGTGCAAGGACTTGTATGGTCCGTTGTAGGGCGACAACGCAAAGCCAATGGACAAAGCTGCTAAGACTGGAAACGACTGGATCGAAGGCCGGTGGATTCATCCGCCAATGGTTGGATGATTCAGTGTTTCACCACGTGTCCATGGAGAGTTCAGCAAAAGCATTACGGGAGAAGCTGCATTCGCTGTACGAAAGGGAACTGACAACAAGGCGTTTCTTATTCGCCAACTCGTCAACTCAAGTACACGTGTAAGCCTCCTGAATTTCCGAGAATTTATTTTTGAATTTTCTAAATAATTATTTTCGATAATTTATTTGATTTAATTAATTTTGATCATTAAATGCTCTTTACCGTGACTTAGATTTCCAGAGCATCATGGATGCCAGTCTCTGAAAACTTTCTTCTTGAAGTTTGTAGTAGACGAGATTATCTTCATGTTGATATATTATCCACTTGAACTTTTTTTCTTATGCTCCATTTGCTTCGCACAACTTTCGGGTCAATTTAGACCAATTTATCGTCTGCCGTAATTCGTGACTTAACTTCCAACTTAATTTTCGGGCCCGACATCGGTCCAAACCAGTGGACCTAATATATGGGCCTGTCCTGTTTTGAGTCTACTATGTACGTGCCACTTCGTGCCACCAAATTGATCTCCCTTGTGCTCCATTTCATCTATGATTTTAATTTATTTAAATTTGTATTTTAATTAAATCTTGGCCCGAAGCTTGTCCAAACTTGACCCAACACCCAATCTAATTTGGTGTATGCCCTATCATGACTGTCCATACACACCACTATTGTATTTATCTTTTCCCTACTCAAAAATATCCTCCTCTTTACAAATATCTATTTCTCTCTCTCCATTTAAATATATACATAATATATATATATAATATATCTCTCTCTCTTACTCTCACTCTCTCTCTCACCTCATCCTCTCACATCACACCCCCTGTACTCGAGCAGCAGCCCCCCTCTCTATTCTCTTCCTTAACTTTCTCTCTTAATATCTCTCTCTCTCTCTTTATATATACACACACATAGATATATTACATATAATATATCTCTCTCTCTCCTTTATTACACTCACCCCCACACTCACCTCCTCTTCCTTCCCAGCTCATGGCCGAGCTCCCCCCCTCCATGGCCGAGCACCACCACAGCCACCTCCCATCCTCCTATTCTTCACACCATCACCATGGTCATCTCCACCATTACCATCATCATCCTCAACATCACCTCCACCACTACACCACCACCTCTCATCTCCTCCACCCCCACCAGGCCTACGCCACCGCCGCGACCGCCGCTACCGCCGCCCGCCATGTGCATGCGCCATGCAGCAACAACAGCTGCAACAACAATAATAGCAGCAACAACTACGATAACAGCAGCAGCGGCCACGCCACCGTGCGCCCGCCGTCGTGCGCCACCACGTGGCCGGCGCCCCCACCACGAGCAAGCCACGCCTCCGAACAACTGGGCGACAACCCCGGGTGAGTCCCCGACCTCCCCGACGTGTGAAACACACGATTCGTGCGTTTGGCACGAGATCCCGTCGGCGCGCGCGGGTTTTAAACTCAGAAAGCGCGTTCGTCTCAGCGACTTCGCGCACGTTTTTCGAGAGATCCGACCGTTGGATCGACGAACTCTTTCTCCGTCACAATCTCGGTATATAGCTCTTCACTCCCCTCAAGTATGTCCGTTAATTTTGTCGTTTGATACATCAAAACGGCCACCAAGTTGATGCTTTAAATTGTGTTATTTTTGGACAGTTTTATAGCTAACTTCGTCGGCTCATATCTCCTCCATCGCAGCTTCGTCTGGCGTGCCACTGGTTCCTATGCGCAGCTGGTATAACCCTCTTTCTGTCTCTCAAGTTTTGTTTCTTTGTGAGCATGTTTGATTGGTTGAATTTGACGCCAAAGTTGGTCATCCGAATTCTTAATTTTATACTTGTAAAATTCTATTTTGAACCTGGGACTCCGAATTCAATTTCTGAACCACCAGTAGACTCGTGGTGTCGTTCTGGCATTTTCATATAAAGTTTGTTAGATTTGGAGGAGTGGGTCCTGGCACGTATTTCGGTACAAAGTGGGCCCCATAATCCGGGTCAACAGGACTTTTTGACGCCGATTCATCGGAATCCAATTCTGGATATACCGTTGAGTTCGTATCATCATTATGGACTCATTGACATATAATTTGCTAGTTTTAGTGGACATTGGTTCGATACGCATTTCCGTGCAAGTTGGATACCAATATCCGGATCAACGGATCATTTTGAGATCGACTTATCGAAATCCAATTTTGGACATATCGTTGAGTTCGTATCATCATTCTGGACTCGTTGACATATAATTTACTGAGTTTTGAGGACATTAGCTCCGACACACTTTTTGTACAAATTGAAATTTTAATGTCCTGTCAACGGACCAATTTGAGATCGGGTCAACGGAATCCAATTCCGGATATGCCGTTGAGTTTGTTTCATCATTCTGGATTCGTGGACATATATTTTCTTGGTTTTAAGTACTTTTATCCTAACACATTTTTTGGTGCAAAATGGGTCCGACACGGACACCATTTTGACCAAAAATTACCTTTTTGCTCCGGTGTCCAAATTGGACTTATGGACAGGCTATTCTAGCTATTTCGACCATTCTGGACACGTTGGTGATGCTTGTTTCACCATCCGACAACATCTGTAAATTTTACCCTATTATTATAATCTTTCTTCTTTTGTTGTATTTTGAGATCCATCGATTCCAGTGATTTTACCACCTCTGAAATTGAATGTGTTGACCCTGTAAATGTTTATAGAGATAGCCTTGACCCTGTTTGACCATGGTTGACTACTTTGACTGAACGTCAAAGTAGAGTCAACATTTAACCTAGTTAACCTAGAGTTGACCAGAGTTGACTAGAGTTGACCAGTTGACCAAAAGTCAACTGTAAGTTAACATTTGACCCAGTTTGACCTAGTAATTTGACTCAGTGTGACCTAGTTTGACTTAATTGACTGAGTCTGACCTAGATTACGTAGCTTATACTATAGAAAAAGCCTAACACTGTTGAACCCTAATTAGCTTATATATATCTTATCTTTAGGTCCGTAGCATCACCCTGAGCAACGACCCCATTTGACAGCTCAGGACCGCAGACGAGTACATTCTCTGATAGTAGTTCTTTGTCTTGATGTCTTCTGTATCCGATTCAGTTATAGTGTTTTACTTGATTCTCGACACGATGGTGCACGGACTAGTATATACTGGATTCCTGTCATGAGATGTCATTCCTGAATTTTCTTGGGATACTGGTACTTGATCGATCGTGTTCTTGTACTTGTATTGACATCTTCCTGAGAGGGAGTAGCTACATTCTTAGGGAATCTCGTGCCATGACGTGCTATGTCCGGATCCGTATACTATTCGAGAAATAGGGAATTTTATAGATAGTGTGATCAATGCCCATCTTGAGTTACTACTTGTATCATAGCAATACCCTCACCTCACGATGGGTATAGCCTGACCTTTGCTACTACTTGTTGTCACGCCCCGACCCGGAATCACCCGAATCATCGTCCTCACAGGGGGCGTGATGCCGTACGAGCCTGGAGTTGCGCTCGTGCAAGGCAAGATGACAAGTTCTCAAATGGTTTTCTTTTGATTTGATATTAACAACGAAAGAAAAACAGAGTATACGAAACAATTCTCTTTATTGATATCCGAAACTGAGATTACAATGGCTTTCGATAGCCTAACAATATATGCCAGATTGGCTACAACACTCAGGTTCTCTCTTGCCCACAAAGGATTTACCGTTCTACATCATGCCTTCTATATCTCGGCCGCATCAATCTAGCTGCGTAGTCCGAGTGTCGATGCGATCGCACGCTTCAAAGTGCTTCGGCATTCCAAGCCTCAATGTGTCAAGCACGCTTCACCGTGAGCAATCCATTCCCTGCACCCTGCATGAAGCTGGTGGGAATCAGTACGTTCGTCCTCGCTTGTACTGAAGCAAAGATCTTCTTTCCAAATCAACATTGTAATATTTACGTTGAATCATGCAACTTAGCTTATGATCTTGCTATGTTCTCCTTAGGGTCAATTTCATGGCATCTTCGAAAACGTAAAGCATGTTATGCAGCTTGTTATTCAAATTGAAATAGGCAAGCAAGCAATCTCGTGTTTGATTCGTGGCGCGACTTACCAAGTCGACGCACTCGCCCTTGCGTCCCTTGCACTGACGCAAGGTGAATACGCCTCAATCCTTTCCTGTCATGTTATAATGCATCTCTAAGTAGGATCTCTATGCGGGACGCATACGCCCTACACTTTCAACCCATCGTTCCTTAACTATATGAGGGCCGTTGGCGTATCCGCACCGGAATGGACTAAAGGAGTTCCTTTCTTTTCTCTCATTCTTTTCTTAATATTTGATCGGGCTGCCCGGCGTTTCACGGGTTGGGTCACATCCCAACAACCGAAATTTCCCGCTGCATACCATCATTTGCGGCTTTTTCATCTTGTTTAAGGATGTGCGTCTACAAAGATTATTCGATTCCCTCCTAGGCCAAGCGGTTCCGGGGCGCATCCGGCATTTAACCGTTTGGCGGAAACTGTCACCCCCACTTTCCTGAATAGGACTAATATGGTCATTTGCATTATTTCATTATTTTAATATTATTTAAATATTTTTCAGTGTTTTTATTTTTATTATAAATAGGTATTTTACCGATAGTGTTATTATTTATAAAAGTTTAATATATTTAATATATATATAAAAAGTATTAGTTTTGTTTATAAATAAATTTTGATTTTATTTATATATTTTTGGGTAATAATTCATTTATTGGAATATATATAAATATATAAATATATATATTAAATATTATATGTTATTTTATTAAATAAATATATACGTATACGTGTATATATATATAATATAATGTATATATGTATATATTTGTATGTATGTATGTATGTATGTGTGTGTATGTATGCATTATTTATGGTGTGTGTATAAATATATATATATAATATATATATTAGTCTAAGGTTAAAGAAAGAAAGAAAGAAAAACAAAAAAACAAAACAAAACACAATAACAAACAAAGCACACACACACACATAAGAAAACAACAGCAGCAGCATCTTAGCTAAGGGGCCGAGCCCCCCTTTTACTTCGGAAAATCGAGAGCACCCTTCCTCCCCCCTGTTTCCTTTTATAACCGAACGACCTATATATATATATATATATATATATATATATATATATATATACACAACCCTAGCCGTCATCTCCAACCCAACGTGCACCCCGACGTCGTCGTGACCAGTCCGTGGCCGTCCTCACCGAAAAAGTACAACGCGCATCCCACCCGCACGCAGAAACTGTCGGCGAAGGGCCAACTTCGGAAGTAGATTTCTCCTTCCTCTCCATCGTTTTGCGAACCACTTGGTCAGGTATGATCCCAACATATACCTTTAATTTTCTTCAAATAGTTCGTGCCGATTTGCACCATGTGCGACGAAAAATGAGTTCCAAAATCGAGAAAAAACTCGATTTTCTGGGTTTAGAAACTGTCCCGAAACATCAACTTCGTGGCCGATTTGCGACCAGCGTGTTACAAGTTTTCAAAATTGGTTTGAAGAGACTGGAGACAACCTATAGACTTTAAAACCATTTTTGTAGAACTGAATTTCTTGCACTTACAAAAAGTTATTGATTTGTGAAGTTGGAGAAAAAACTGATTTTCAAAAGTGGATTTTTAGTAAAATTGTCTCGATACGCCGTCCGTCCCGTCAATCCGGGACGTGGTCACGAACCGAAAGTATCAAAAGGTGCGTATCGACTTCGTGGTCGTGTGGCTTTGACGGAATTCAAATTGGTCGCGTGTGCGCGACGAATTTGTAGCGTATCCGTCAAAATTTACCGTATCGACCTTTTGCATATTTGTCAATTACTTTGTGCACACTAATCAAATCGCGACGAAACTTGCGCCATTGGACTCGAAATATTTTTCTGGTCCTGTATGCCAAGTTTGGTCCGATTCTGAGACCGTTGATCGGGACGCCATTTTGGCGGGCCCACAATCCCACTCAACGGGTGATTTTGTGCACAGCCCCCGGAATCCAAAATTGGACATACCGTTGGGTTCGTCTCGTCAAACCGGACCTGTAGACATATAGTTTGATGACTTTAGAGACCGTAGATTCTGGCACATTTTCGGTGCAAAGTGGGTCCAACGGCGGACACCATTTTGACTCAAAATTATCGTTTTGCCCCTGTGTCCAGAATTGGACTTAGGTACGTTTCTTGCTAATTTGACCATTCTAAGAATATCAGTAATGTCTGTTTCAGCATTAGGAGACAGTTGTGCGAGTTGACCGTTCGTGGCTCATTGAGTGGGTGGTAGTTTATATTTTCTCAGCTCAGGACGACAACGAGTACATTTCTGATAGTTTTCATTGTCTTGATATCTACTATATCCGATTCAGTTGTAGTGTTATACTTGATTCTCGACACGAGGATACACGGACTAGTATACGTGAATCTCGTCATGAGATGTCATTTCTGGTTTACCTGGTATATGAGTACATTGTTCGATATTGTTTTATGTACTTGTATAGACACCGATTTGGGAGTGGGCTGGCCCCCTGCTCTTCGAATTCCGTGTCATGACCTGTCATGTCTGGATTCATTATACTACTCGGGGATGGGAGAGTTATTAGAGGTTATGTGATCATTACCCCTACTTGTTTATTACTTGTGCATAGCTCACCCTCACCACACGTAGGTAGCCTGACCTTATACTACTTGTGCATAGCTTTCCATTTTGGCCGGCCTGATCCCTACATTATTATACTACTTGTGCATAGCCGGTCAAATGAACAGCCTGATCTTGACCCAAGCCGATCACATTGCGTCTAATATCTCATGACACTTTACTTTTATGTTTACATCATACCGCAGATTACTTTCCATTTATTTATATTCCAGTTTCATCTTATATCTCACATGACATGATATACAGTTCTCTTGTACCATTTTACTTTCAGTCTTGATTCCATCTTGTATTTCATTATGATTGTCTCTTATAGTATTTGTCAATTCATATGGAACTGCTATTGGCGTTTGTACTTGCTCATATTCTGACAGGATAACCCCCGTTATTTTTTATAGGATTTAGATGCAGATTGCCCGACCTACTACGGGTTTGGCATATATGGAGCCTACGATCAGAACCAGCCTGTGGACCCGGTGCTTGTAGAGGACGCACCGCCAGTAGTGACCTAGTTCATCTAGATTTTGTCTTGATTACATTCTAGTTTGATACTTTGAGATTTGTAGTATTTATTTTGGGATATTGTTTTATGTCTTGGCTCTGAACTTTTGATTGTGGCTTGGCACTATTTCAGACTATTTATCTCATCTTTATCTTTATCTTTATCATCGTGTTTATCTTCTTAGAATTATGTGATTGAGTTGTGGTTATATTCCTCCGTGCGAGATGACAGGTTATATTTGTGTCTTAGATTCTATATATTTTAGATGACCCTTACAGCGTTCTACCGCTGATACTGCGGCGTAGGCTGGACGTACCCACGTGCTCGTGCCCCTAAACAGGGTGCGGGTTGTGACAGAAACACCCGTGCACGGGAGATATCACATTTTATCTCTCGTCCATTCCATTCGACCATGCAACGCCCTTATCATTCAAGCATCAAATTCAAAACCAAACATAGTCTTGAGTCCGAGACTCAGACTTTATCATCTCGCGTCTCTTCCGTTAGCTTTCTGTGTTCTTACGTTTCATACTTCGTTTCAATGATTCAATGGCATCGTACCTCAACTCAATGCTCGTCAACCGAACGACCCGAAGGTCTCGAACACCTTTCGAGGCACCATATCATATCCGACAGTTCTGTCACATTCATGCCACAACTGTATTCTTTCGCAACGAAGCCATCTTTTATTATTCCATGCACGTAGGCACGTTTCGACCGTATCTCCATGTTCTATAACTTAGCATTCAATGTTCGGGGCTTGCGCGCTAGGGCGCTCGCCTATTGTCTTTCAATGTTCTAGCCATTCTAACTCGTGCGCGAAGGCACGGTATGGTTCGTGCACTAAGGCACTCGCCGAGTACAGTTATCCCATGTTCTTACGGCTTGCACACCGAGGCGCTCGCCTTTGCGATATCCAATGTTCTGTAGCGACTCGTGCATTTGATGCACGTTTCATTTCAATTGTTCTAACTTAGTGTTCGACTCACACTATGATTTATCTCCGATCGGACCACGCCCGTGGCACCGATAGGTTACATTAGCATACAATGATATATTTGACTTATCGAATGAAGGAGTAAAAAGAAGTCAATCCTTCCACCTTGAGTCGATATGCCTTCGTCGTTTCGTTGAGCCGATACGGCTCGATTTCATAACTCCGTTGCAAGGCCACTCTCCTGACTTAGCCATTCGAGCACTTCGTGCTTCATTGAATCATACGTCCGATTTGCCTTAGCATGCCCAAGTCTCAGCCCGTCGCAAGGCGACGATTTGATTTCGCGACCCCTTACTAAATATCGCAAAAGATCACCTCTAATATTTTCACGTCAAAGTATAACCTGCACACGAAACCAACTAAAATTAATACTTGCATCGATTCGGACTTGCGCCTTGGTCGATTCGATTTCTTAGAATCTTCGAGCCGATTCAACTCATCCTTCGGGGCAACGCGACACTTTGCATCGATTCAACTCGATGCATTCTTTCGGGCAAGGCAACTCTTCGTATCGACTTAGTTCGATGCGTTGCTCGGGACGACGTCACTCTCATATCGATTCGCATCGATACATTTCATTCGGTCAATGCGACTCGTTGAGTCAACGCTTCAGCGTAATACGCCATGCGGAGCGGGGCATTACAGAATATATCACTCAAAACAAGGTTCGTCCTCGAACCAAAACCAACACTCCGACTAAGTGTTTTATAGATCGTATCATGATCTCGTCCCACCAACTTTGCTCAGTTTCACACTATCTCGCAAACTTTTCATTAACATTTCAAGTCTTTCCTGCAGCTCGATTTAATTTTGTATACAACTCGATTTGGATCCATACCTATATTCAAGGCGTCCCGAAGATATATGTATTTTGACCAATTCCAGTGGTAGCAAATTGGAACAAGCTGACAGGTAAATTTCAATCCTATGCTTGCCATCTCGTACTCTCGATCGGACTTATCCTTAGCAACTGTTCTCGAAATTTCATCGCATACGTATATTCGATACATACGTGATTCATTCAATAAAGTCACTGTACGCTACGCGATTCAAAATCGCTTTCTTATTTCGTATGTTTCATATGGACTACCAACTCTACGCGTCGCGTCAAGCCGTCGCGCATCGATCGCAACGATCCTTCGTAATGCCTTGCGTTCGATATCGCTACCCAATTTATTTCTGGAGTCTGGCTATGCAATCTCGATTACGATTTCCTTATCAACATTCGGGACTACGCCCGCTAGGTTACTTGCATAGTCCCCGTGCTTAGATTTTTTCGATACAACTTTTAAATTAATTGCTCAAAGGCCACAATCTATCCGACACAAAAGTTTACATCAAGGCGACGGTGCTCAAGATAACGACCGCCTTGACACAAGTCTCTACGATGCATCTTACACCGATTTCCTAACGAGTAGGAATTCACTAGCCAAATTTCCAACTTATCCGTCTCGCAACATCGAATATAAGTTCGATTCACGCAAGCTCAATTGCAAGGTGAATCCGAATCTAACAACATCTCGTAAGTCATTTCCTTATCGTTCTCTCTCGTGCATAGCACGACTCTCACAATCGCCTATCGAATCACCAAGTTCGTTGGTGAATTTCAAGTTCAATCGTCGACCAACATAACCATTCCAGCATTCATCCGACGAATACTCAAAAAATCTAACTATATATTCTCAATCGAAAGTTGTTCCAACAATTCTCGATCGCCTAGACTTATCGTCAACATGCACCGTATTATATTTGTTATCGGTACAATCTCATATGCGATATCGCATGTGTCATCTTACGGTCTGCAGCATTCAATTTGATTGGCGGTCAAGTCTTCTAGGGTCAGCTGCCCTGAAGCTACGCTCGATAATTGTGGATCATTAACGAAGGACAGTTTACTACGAACCATGCTATATCTTATTTCGGAGCCAAATCACGTTCCGACGATTCTATGCGACTACCCAAATTACGGATAAAACTGTTTCTATCGGCGCAACTGATGCGCAACTATTCTCCGAGTCAAGTCATGCACTACCGTCGATGATTTCGCAAATTTACGAAACATCTACTCGTATCGAGTTCGAGTTTAACTTATTCGCGGGTCGACACACGAGATGCTATACGCATCGAACAATCGTCGATGACTTATAGTCTCGTCTTGATTAATCACAAAATTTATGATCAAAAGTTCGTTCATTCTCGTATCGTTACTTACAAAATTTTGATAGCGCAAGGCGCACTCCATTTTGTATTCTCACATCGTGCTTACGTTTTCTTGCGTATCGATCTTGATAGTTCATATCAATTTCGATAGCAAGTGGGTCGACTTCGAATCCGTTTCAACGTCGACTTAACTCGCATCGCATACATCCAAGTTCGCAACAAACTTTTCCATACGTATCCACTCGTTCTCCGATTCCGCCGCATCCGCTATACTTTGATCGTGTAACCGAGTTACCGATTATCCAACATCAAACCCTCAAGTCATACGATCTCGTCCTCTAAGTTTCGCATATTTTTCAGTCATACTCAAATGAGTTTCGCCGTAACATAACCAACTATTTTTTAGGCACGATTACTCACGTCAACCAACTCTTCACGAAGTCGCACATCGTGCGATTCGATTACAATTCGTACCGCCCAACTTTTTTTATTGAGATCGCAAGTCGTGCGATTCGATTCGTCTCGTCCAACATTTCTATCAAGATCGCAAGTCGTGCGATTCGATTCGCCTCACCCAATATTTCTATCGAGATCGCAAGTCGTGCGACTCATTCGTAAGCTCAAGTTTTCCTTTTCCGTCATTCGATTATTGCTCAAGGCATAATCGTTCCGCTAGTCTCGGTCGTCCGACCGACTTATAATTCTCGTCCGACATATCGTTCATTGATACGAGTCTCGCCTTATCGTCCCAACGATTTCCGAAGATCACTTATCAACATACCGTCGTACAAATTTTCAATCGAGTCTCGGTACTCCCCGTCCGTTGCGGACAATTTCTCCGCAGTTCTCACAATGTGTCGATGTAAATCATCGTACAAGTGATACACCATATACCACTCGAATCGAGTCATTCATCGCCTACGTGGTATGGCATATACCACTCGAAACTCAAGTCATTTCCCTTGCATTATACTTGGTATAAACTGACAATCCCTTCCGACTCACGATTTCCGCAGCGATCGTGCTTGATCACAACCGTAACTTTGATTCTATTAAAACCCGACACGATTCGGTCAACGTTCTCGCTTGCCAACATAAGTTTGGTGTGCAACCGAACGATTCGTTCTATCGATTTACAATTTCAATTCTTTCCTTACGTTGCATCTCGTGCAACAATTTATTTAGATACGCGTTGCACATCATGCTACGATTTATTTCGACATTTTATTTCACTTTGTACAACGATTTATTTCCAATTTCCCTTGCACTTCGTGCAACGATTAATTCGATATGCGTTGCACCACGTGCAATAATTTTACTTCCAATACGTGTTGCACATCGTGCAACAATTTATTTCCGACTTTCCAAGTCAATGCTCAATCCGTTTAACACATTCGGTATTGGCTTATCACTTCTCACTTTCATTTTAACGCATATTCATATTAACCCGTTGCACTTCGTGCATCATTTTATTTCTCTTTCAATATATTATATTGCAACAACAACATCCCAAATCGTATTTCACAATTTGTCGCGCTTGCAGCAACTAACATTTTTACGGCTCGTTGCATTCAATGCAATACACCCTTCGCGACTTTCTTAGCAAACATCGTGTAATTTCCAAAACACATACGGCAAAATTACACGATTTGTATTAGACTTATTGTATGGAACATCCAGTGCGGCATCGAGTAGAGTCAAGAGTGATATCAAGTGGTGGTGGGCAACTTTTCGAATTGTAATGAAGCAAGCGTCCAGAAGAAATTGAGCCTAGAGCTCTAATACCAATTTGTCACGCCCCGACCCGGAATCACCCGAATCATCGTCCTCGCAGGGGGCTTGATGCCGCACGAGCCTGGAGTTGCGCTCGTGCAAGGCAAGATGACAAGTTCTCAAATGGTTTTCTTTTGATTTGATATTAACAACGAAAGAAAAACAAGTATACGAAACAATTCTATTTATTGATATTCGAAACTGAGATTACAATGGCTTTCGATAGCCTAACAATATATGCCAGATTGGCTACAACACTCAGGTTCTCTCTTGCCATAAAGGATTTCACCATTCCATACATCATGCCTTCTATATCTCGGCCGCATCAATCCAGCTGCGTAGTCCGAGCGTCGATACGATCGCACGCTTCAAAGTGCTTCCGCATTCCAAGCCTCAACGCGTTCAAGCACACTTCGCCGTGAGCAATCCATTCCCTGTACCCTGTATTAAGCTGGTGGGGAATCAGTACGTTCGTCCTCGCACGTACTGAAGCAAAGATCTTCTTTCCAAACCAACATTGTAATATTTACGTTGAATCATGCAACTTAGCTTATGATCTTGCTATGTTCTCCTTAAGGTCAATTTCATGGCATCTTCGAAAACGTAAAGCATGTTAGCATGGCAGCATGTTATTCAAATTGAAATAGGCAAACAAGCAATCGTGTTTGATTCGTGGCACGACTTACCAAGTCGACGCACTCGCCCTTGCGTCCGTTGCACTGACGCAAGGTGAATACGCCTCAATCCTTCCCTGTCATGTTATAAGTGCATCTCTAAGTATGATCTCTATGCGGGACGCATACGCGCCTACACTTTCAACCCATCGTTCCTTAACTATATGAGGGCCGTTGGCCTATCCGCGCTGGAATGGACTAAAGGAGTTCCTTTCTTTCTCTCATTCTTTTCTCAATATTTGGTCGGGCTGTCCGGCGTTTTACGGGTTGGGTCACATCCCAACAACCGAAACGTTCCGCTGCATGCCATCATTTGCGGCTTTTCCCATCTTGTTTAAGGATGTGCGCCTACAAAGATTATTCGATTCCTCCTAGGCCAAGCGGTTCTGGTCGCATCCGACATTTAACCGTTTGGGAAACACCCGTGCACGGGATATCATATTTTATCTCTCGTCCTATTCCATTCGACCATGCAACGCCCTTATCATTCAAGCAATCAAATTCAAACAACCAAACATAGTCTTGAGTCCGAGACTCAGACTTTATCATCTCGCGTCTCTTCCGTTAGCTTTCTGTGTTCTTACGTTTCATACTTCGTTTCAATGATTCAATGGCATCGTGCCTCAACTCAATGCTCGTCAACCGAACGGTCCCGAAGGTCTCGAACACCTTTCGAGGCACCATGTCATATCCGACAGTTCCGCCACATTCATGCCACAACTGTATTCTTTCGCAACGAAGCCATCTTTTATTATTCCATGCACGTAGGCACGTTTCGACCGTATCTCCATGTTCTATAACTTAGCATTCAATGTTCAGGGCTTGCGCGCTAGGGCACTCGCCTATTGTCTTTCAATGTTCTAGCCATTCTAACTCGTGCGCGAAGGCACGGTATGGTTCGTGCACTAAGGCACTCGCCGAGTACAGTTATCCCATGTTCTTACGGCTTGCGCACCGAGGCGCTTGCCTTTGCGATATCCAATGTTCCGTAGCGACTCATGTATTTGATGCACGTTTTATTTCAAT
This sequence comes from Iris pallida, assembly GCA_029216955.1. Lineage (NCBI taxonomy): Eukaryota > Viridiplantae > Streptophyta > Magnoliopsida > Asparagales > Iridaceae > Iris > Iris pallida. Next base: position 4,185,547 of record JANAVB010014400.1, read on the forward strand.
TGTTCTAACTTAGTGTTCGACTCACACTATGATTTATCTCCGATCACCACACCCGTGGCACCGATAGGTTACATTAGCATACAATGATATATTTGACTTATCGAATGAAGGAGTAAAAAAAAGTCAATCCTCCCACCTTGAGTCGATACGTCTTCGTCGTTTCGCCGAACCGATGCGGTTCGATTTTAACTTCGTTGCACGGCCACTCTCCTGACTTAGCCATTCGAGCACTTCGTGCTTCATTGAATCATACGTCCGATTTGCCTTAGCGTGCCCAAGTCTCAGTCCGTCGCAAGACGACGATTTGATTTCGCGGACCCCTTACTAAATATCGCAAAAGATCGACCTCTAATATTTTCGCGTCAAAGTATAACCTGCACACGAAACCAACTAAAATCAATACTTGCATCGATTCGGACTTGTGCCTTGGTCGATTTGATTTCTTAGAATCTTCGAGCCAATTCAACGTACTCATCCTTCGGGGCAACGCGGCACTTCGCATCGATTTACTCGATGCATTTTCGGGGTAAGGCAACTCTTCGCATCGACTTAGTTCGATGCGTTGCTCGGGACGACGTAACTCTCATATCGATTCGCATCGATACATTTCATTCGGTTAACGTGACTCGTTGAGTCAACGCTTCAGTAATGCGCCGTGGAGCGGGGCATTATACTTGTTCCATAGCTTGCCATCCTGGCCGGGCCGAGTCCACGTACTTGTAGCCGGTCGGCTGGAAGCCTGATCTTGACCTTACCGATCATATTATGCTATAATATTCGAGGCACATTTTATTTTTACATCAGTTACATATTACAGTTTAGCTTACTTTCCCTGCATGATTCACCTTGACATGATTTCCAGTTTATATATCATGTTTTACTTATAGTCTTGATATATCATCTTGTATTCCATTATGATTTCTCTCACATTTGTCAATACTATGAAACTGTTGTTAGTTTACGTACTCGTTCCCATCCTGACTGGATACGTTGATAATATTTTAGGAGTTGTTATGCCATTATTGGACTTCATAATGTTGCTAGCTGAGGTGGATCTCACTATTCTTCTATGTGAGTTGCCTGATAGTTATCCTTAGTTTGTCTTATTTTTCTTTCTTTATTTTTCTGTCTTATGATTCCTTCTAGTAGTTTCTAATTGTTCTTGTGCCTTAGTTATCTTTCTTGTCTTATCTTCTTTAGATGTTGGGTTGTGATTGAGTACATTTAGTTCATGGACCTTCTAGATGTAGTATATATTAATTGGGTACTAGACAACATTCTACCATCGATACTGCGATGTAGGCTGGGCGTGGCCCACATATTGTATCCGTATATCCGGTGCGGGCCATGACACATTTTGTGGTGGCCCATGCAGGCTCTTTGCAATTAATGCGAAGTCGTGGTAGTACTTGAGCTTTTCTGTACTACTGCGAGCCTGTCCTGGGATTAAGGTTGAGTCATAGAATAATTTAGGAATTTGGTACTCAGTCACATATTAGGAACTCTTGGTAGATTTCAGGAATGACCCCTGGGAATCTTATTTCGAACTTTTCAAAACTTTCCCATTTTTTTCTGTCCATCCTGATTTCTGAAACATCTGTCCGTTATCAACTTTATTCTTTCTTGGAATGAGTTTGTAGACCCCAGAGGGAAGGTATAAGTTGAACTTATATATCTTCTAGGTTGAGACGAGAATATGATTTGCCAGTCTCATATCAGGTTGAGATTGTTTTAGATTATATTCCAATGATTTTCTTTATCTTGACCTAGATAGTACCTTTGGACATCTCCTGAGAATTTTCTTCTAAACTCTACCTCGGGATCTGTTTTCGCTAGTTTCCATCTACTTATCCTTGATTCGTTGTTAAAAATTTTGAATCTTGATGTTCGTTGTTGACTTCGATTTTGATTCTGTTTGAAGATAAGTTTCTCTGGATTGAGTTAAGATATTCTGATAAATATATTTGATGAGGACGATGAGAACGATAAATGTCTACTTTATTTATGGAGTTTAGAATTTATCGTAGTCATATTAGCGAGCCTGACAAGGACATGAAGCCTGATTTTGGATATACTATCCTAGTTATGGCATTTAGATTCTCTTAGCCATACCGGTTGGTGTGGTAAGGAATCTAGATGACATGATTATAGGGTGTATACCTTAGTTATGGACTCTATCGTTTATTGCAGCTATGTTTACTGGCGTGGCGTAAATTTGGCAACATGATTTTGGATAGACGTGTATGGTTATCGGGTCATATCTTAAGTTGATTCACTTCTTTTACCAATTGAGCAAGATAATTCTACCATTATTTCTTGTTTATCATTATTTTCTCTTCCATCGCATGATGATTTTCTCATCTTACCGTCATTTTCTTTGCCTTGTTTAGCTATGTCTTGATTACACGATCAACTATCTCGTATCTACTTATATCATCTATACTTTGAAATCTTTTTGAGCTCTTGTATCTTTTTTATCTTGGAAAAGTCGAGGAAGTATCGTAATCATCTATTTCGGAGTAGACGTTGGATCTAGTAGTCGAAGCAGAGCGAGATAATTACCCTGACTTCTTCTACAATCCTTCATTTAGGTTTTCTTCCATAACATAAGAAATTTAATTCCTTTTCCTTGAACTGTTTCTTAAAATTTAATATCGTAAGATTTGATCTTCTCTGATTTTGACCAGTCGATTTGGTCGTCTTGTTATTCGTGCCAAAGAGTCTTGGTTGTTGACTAGACTCTAGATGACTTCAAATTCCTTTGTGACTTGGATTTTCATCCTTGGATGCTCGTGCCCAGCCTTCGTTGATCTTATTCTCCATCCCGCCCAAATTCTGATTTACTCAAAAGTTGATCAACTTAGATCGTGTTGAGACAAATTTCTTTATCGTGGTTGGATTTCAATGCTATTAACCCTCGTGCATTGCCTTCTGATTTTGATCATGTTTGAATTTTGAATACTCGTGCCTAAACTCTTTTCGACCCTGATTTAATTTTCTGTTTATATCTGAACTCATTGTGCTTAGTCGTACCCAGATGACCTGGCGTGACTAAGCCGACTTGAATCATTTGATCGTGATTTTAACGATCATAATTATACATTTTATATTGCCTCAAACTCGTTCCTAAATTTTTTGACTTTCAATCACGACTAACTAGTGTGACTACGAAATTAGTCGTGTTAGAATTAAACATGTTTGACTTTCTACCGTGCCTAATTGACTTGGGTTCCTTCCTAAATTGTGCTTTTAGGACCTTGATTTCGAATTCATGATTTTATCAGCATTCACAACTGAACTTGGACCTTGATCGTGCTTATGTGACCAATAATTTGATTTCTATCAATCTAACTCTCAATCGTGCTATACTCAAATTTTCTCTCTCATTTGCTTCTCTTAGCCTTGTTTTAGATTATGACTATTCGACTTTGATTTTCATGATCTTGATAATCTTATCCTCAAATCATGCTAAAATCTTGAACCCTAATCGACTTTGTCGAAATAGATCTCCTTCGTACTTAAATTTTGATTCACTAGTCACTCGTGCTCAGGTTTCATTCCTGATCATGACTAGGTTTACGATTTTCGTCGCTCTACTCTACATCGTGCCTAAGTGGTTAATCATTCCAAATTTTTTGAACGCGTCTGGGTCTTGATTTCACTCATGACCAGGTGGTTAAATTCTTGATCAATGTTTGTGCTAAGCATTGTTTATTCCGAACAATGCCTAATCACATCATTTTTAACTTGATCGTGCGATCTACCCAAAAATCTAATATCTTCGACCTGGATCATATTTATCGATGTTTTGACCTGATTCTGACTTGTTCATAATCGAACGATTCTTAATTTTTCTAGTCGCGGCTTTGTGCTTACCTACAAGCTGTGACTATAAATCCCAATCATAAACCAAGTTTTGGTCATGGTTAGATTTTCATCTTGATCAGTGTAGAGCCTAAAAAGTTGCACCTTGAATATACTGATCAGTAATCAAGTTGTGCCACTGATATGAAGCTTGGAGAACAGACTGCACCACTGATCAGATTGCACCCAATATCAGACTGCGCCCAATCTAGTTGTGCCAAAATCTATGTGGCATCTGACACTTAATGGTCATCATTACCTGACCATACTGATGACTGACATAACAGTGAACGAGGAAAATATCTTCGAATCCCGTAATTGTGCCGCTCAAGGAAAAGTTGGTGGACATATGTCTTGTACACTTCGTGAGTTGCGCCCAGGCGCAATCTAAACAAAATCCTTAGTTGTGCCTGGGCGCAACCTGAATGACTTTTACTCAGAAGCTGCCACGTGTGTAGGCACAGCTCAAATCAAGCGCAGTTTGACTTGTTGACTGAAGCTCGCGCAACCTGATAAAGTTGAGTCAACTTACATTCTAAAACAGGATGACATGGCGCACATGCCACTAATCTCTCACACGTGTCTACTATCCACACGACCATGCGCATCTCAATCATATGATGCCACGCATCTAAATACAGTTAGTATACGATTGACAACTGAATAAAGTTGGCACAACAGGAGGTAGGCGCAATCCAGTATGGCGCAATCCAGCCTCGCGCACATCAGAATAACTGCTAAAATATTTTTTCTGAACTCTATAAATAGAGTTTCCAATCATCATCAGACAGGGATTAAGAACTCTTGTAAAATTGCTGCGCGCGTTCTCTAGAGGCTACAGTCTTCAAGTTCACATAGTCCAAGGGATAAAGTGATCGTCTCCTGATCAGATTCCTAAAGTTGTACTTTTCCAAATTTATTGTACTTTGTACTCTTTTACAAGTTTGGAATAAAACAAATTTTTGTATTTTGCAAAAAAAATGGCGACTCTGCTGGGGACGACTTTCTCCTCCGACGAGAAAGTGACAACTCAATGTGACATTGCGTCGATCGGCAAGACGCAGAAGACTCTGGTTGTTCAAGTCAACCAGACAGCCTACGAGAATATGATCAACACCAAAAGCAACAAGCGCGCGGTGGCTATTGCCAAGAATAGGACTGTATGGACTCCTAAATCCCCACAGTCGCTGTTGCCCAGGCGCAACTTGAGTGCTCAATGACCAAGGCACAATCCGCCTCAGTGGTTCTAGTACAACCTGTTTCTGTTGCTAGGGCGCAATCTGCTCCCTCTGTGCCCATGCACAGTCTACCACTATCCTTGCTTTTAAAGCGCAGTCAGTTCAAGCTACTGTCGAGGCATAGTCTACCAAAGTTGCTGCCAAGGTGACCAGTATTCCGTAGGACTATGGTAACCCAAGCAATCTGCTACTCCGGCGCAACTTAAGGGAACTAGTCTTTTGGCTATACCCTCTTCAATTCTTAAGTTCTGAACTTAGAGAATTCATGTCCTAGTCCTAACACTAGACAGAACAAAGGAAAAAGTCCTATGGCATTTTCTCAATTGGCACAATCTATGCCTAAAATAATAACACAACAGAACAAAGGAAAACGCTTCTTAGCTAACCCTGTTCAAAACAAAAGAAAGCACACTTTGGTCTTTCTCAAACTTCCCTGGTCTATGACTCAGAGGAAGATGTATCAGATTCCATTCCTGTAAACAGAGGTCCTCGAATCTCTGATACCGGAAAGAATACTGATCAGAGAGGTATCTTACCTACCCCTATGGGGTCTGGTCAAGATCTTTCTACCTTACAAATTTTAAGATCCAAGCAAAGAAAATTGAAGGTATCACAAACAGAGACACCTGGAGCGGAATTTTAGATTTACGCGCTTATCTCAATAGGCGTCAACCAATATCAACTTTGGCAAAACGTAAGAACCCTATGCCAAAGCCAATCTGCACCAAAAGCCAAAGTTTGAAAAGAAAGACCCTTCTACCTATGCTAATGAGTTGAGTACATCCTTGTATACTCAAGGAACCAAGCACCTGAAGAATAGGAGACATGTTCCTAACATCATTAAGGAATATGTTCCTCCGACTTCTTCTCGTCCTGTGGTTGTAATGATCTCCGGCAACGTCTTACACAAAGACGGGAGACTACGAGAATGTTTTCCTCACCTCCAAATTGTGCTTCAAATCGCCACTGCCTATATGAAGTTGTCATCAACTGTTGTTGCCAATCGGCTCGACGATCTGTCTTCGATCGTCTGAACTATGCTTCAACTCCTGAACATATAATAGAAGACGAAGATGAACTATTATATGCTTTGTTAACATGACTTCTCAAGACACTGGAGGTAAGAAACGTCCAAGACATAATGCATTCCGTAATCCCAGTCAACAATATTTAGACCGGATCCATGCATCCAATAAGGTGTCTTTCAATACACTAGATCGAGAAATCGTCATTTGATCCAAGGTGTCTTTAATCAAGAAGTTCTCCCTATCACTTATGTGGGAGAGGACTCTCTTTCGGAGTTGAGTGAAAGTTCTGAACAAACTATTTCATCAATAGCGGCAAGAGAAGTGACAACATATACCATTACAGAAGATCAAGATGCCTCTACGTCAACCAGCCAAGAGCAACGAATTGTTGTATTAGAAGACAAATTGAAAACCATGGCAGAAATGGTTGCAAGTATGCACACCATAATGGTGGCTCAACATACAGTACCTCCGATTGTAAACCCTGTTACAAATCCTGAGCTTATAGCATCTTCTGTACCTGTTAATCTGGGGGTACCAGCCCCTCAGGTTGCTTCTGTGCCAATTCAAGCTGATCCAAGTTAATCTGGTGCTGGGGGTGGTAATTATCACGCTGTTCCTCTCCTAACACTTCCAACCAGCCCACCAATTCTCAAACCTCAGGGGATGCAAAGGCTGTGAAACTTCTGCGCACTCAGTTTGTGGCTTTCAAGCAGAAGGATGGCCTACAAAGATTGGGCATAAAGCAACCATATCCTACAGAGTGGAAGGAAGTTCCATTTCCTTCTAAGTATAAACTCCCAACCATTATGCTGTTTGATGGTAGCACTTCTCCAAGTCAGTATATCAATCATTTCGAAGTGATGACTGATCAATTATAGCCAAATGATGCTCTCCTTACCAGAGTGTTCGTCGGTTGTTTAGCCGGTGCAGCATACGATTGGTATCGTAGCTTACCTGATGGCTGTATCACTTCTTTTGCTGGTTTTAAGCAAATGTTCTTGGAACGATTTTATGAGGGAGTCAACGACATGACAATATCTGCCCTAATTAAAATTAAACAGAGGCACAATGAATCCACAGAGAGTTTTATTGAAAGATTCCGCCGAGAGGCACTCAAAACCTTTAGGTACTCCATCTGCTGTAACAATAGACACTTGCAAATCAAACATGTTGCCTATTATCAGTATGTGGACGGGATCTACCCAATTCCAGGATTGGCCTTCTTTCATTGTTAATGCAAAAGCGACAGAAGTGAGTGCCGAAAAGTTCAAGCAGTTAAGAGTCCAGATGACTCACCCTAACCAAGATGAACATTCTACACCTGGTGGTAGTAATTGCCAGAATAACCGCAAGAATAAAGAAACATTGGCCATCAATCTTAAAGGCAAGAGTCTTTGGCTGTCAATGTCACTCAGAAGGCATTACCCCATCAGCACCATTGCAAAAGTTAATTCGTCCAAAAGAAGAGTATTCTTTCGATGAAGATGATACTTTAAGCATCTTCGATTGCTTGATTAAAAGCAATAGGCTTCAGCTTCCAGAGGCAAAGCGACCAGAAGAAGTCGGTAAAACTGATCACCCTAAATACTGTGTTTATCACAGATTCATAGGGCATCCAACCATAGCATGTTATGTGCTCAAGGACAAAATCCAGGAGTTGGTCAACTCTGGAGCAATTACTCTACAGCAGGACAAGAAAACGGTGACTGCTAATGTGGTTTCTCTCCAATTTGGTGATTTTTCATCACAACTCGTACAAGATGGAGCTGTCCCTATTCCAAGGACTACTCTAGAAATTGTGAATATCCCCCTCCTCAAAATGAAGGTCTTGTTCCTATGTCAACTGATAGAGGAGAGATTATATGGATTCATCCAGATCTGGTGGCAGAATTTGAAACGCCTTCCTCTAAACAAAACAAGCATTCCAAATCTAAATCCAAGAACTGTAATATGGTATCCTTTGAACCATTAACAGAAGAAGAAATTTAATGGGCACTAGATTTGGAAACCCTATCTTCGGGAGTATTCCGAAAATCAAGAGAACCCTGCTCCATTCCTGGATGCTCTTCCTCCATCATCTTCTCCTGCTGAAGATACACCGTCTACATCTGTGCCAGTAGTCGAACCATCTCCTTCTAAACCAACATCATCAGACAAGGTAAAGCAACCTGTTCGCTTTGATAACGCGTTGAAGAAGTCATCATCTCTTAGACTTGAAAAGCCTTACAATTTTGACATACTGGCTCAATTGGCCAATACTCTAGCAAGATTGTCAATCTTTGAACTTTTACGTCTCTCAAAAGAAACTCGTGAGACGTTAAGTGAAGCTTTGATGCAGGCTGACACTTGTTTGACTCTTCTCAAGAAGCCCGAAAAGGAACCAGTCAGCTGTGCACATTGTCATAGTGTATTTGAATTAATGCCCAATATCACTTTTTGTAGCCTTCCTTCCCGATTTTTTTTGAAATATTTTAGAATTGACAATTATTTTCTAAGAATATTTGTTATTAGATTATAGGTATTATTATTAAATAGTGTTTTATAAAATTTGTATGATCTTCTGGAGCCAGATAAGTAGTGTGCATGTTGTATCGTCAGGAACATTTTTGGGCTATTTAATTGTTATTAGGATTTTATTATCATTAACTACTTTGTTGTTATTAAATGTTAATGATTTTATTTATTAAATCATTATTATATAATGATATATATATATATATATATATATATATATATATATATATATATATATATATATATATATATATGTGTATATAGATTATGAATAGGTGATTATGAGAATAGTTATCCTTCTAATTGTCAACAAGAATTCAACTGGAATCCAGCAACTGCAGGCCTAATCTAGTCATCTTTTTCTGGGGTTACCCCCTTACCCAGGTTTGTCCTGATTAAAGGTTTTCTGTGAACCTGTAATAGGCACTCCTAAATAATAATCTTTCTTTTAGGAGTGATCATTAAGCAATATCATCATTAGCAAATTGTGGAGGAACTAGGAGAAATTGAATCCAACAATATTCTGAATTAGATATTCTCCATCATTAGCAAATTATATGACCATTAAGTTGGACGAAAGAATTTAGTTGGTGTTTTTATCTATTCCTTTAATCCATTTGCCTGTCTCGTAATCCAAATCAGATGTAATCACCACTCATTGGCTTGCATATGTAATGTTAGGCATTATTGTTAATCGTTTCTTGATATAAATTCAAATCATTATCTCTTCTAGAGCTACATTATACTTTTAGTTTAAGAGTGTTTGAGATACCATGGTTACATATCAGTTTTCTATTTAATTCCTACTTAGTATAACACATTTTGAGATGAGTAGCATTGGCCACCTGTAATGTGGAGGCCATACTGTTAAAGGTTTGATGTAGGAGACTAATTGCAGCCTTATGCTTATGGGTACAATTTGTTTCTAGAATTTGGTTCTTAGTAGAACGTGACAAGCAATCAAGCAACATTGATGTTGACATATGGCAGTGGTGAACTTGAAATTGAAGGAGCAATAGTTGTATAGGAATAAAAGGAAGTGAAGCAGTAACATAGACCAAGCCTAGTCCAATAGGCCCGACCCTATGTTCCAGCAGACCCGATCACAGCATACTCCCCATTGCGCATATATATATAAATCGGAAGACATGAGCGTCGAAAAGCAAACCCTAAAATTGACGCAGCGTGCCCTCGTGATCAACCCAGAGACACTCTGGCCACTCGCACTCCCTGAGCGCGCCGCCCCGCGTCGCCGCTGGCCGGAGAGTCGCGCGGCGCGGGAACCGCCACCTGAACCCAGCGTGCGCGTGCGAACAGTACAATCGAGCAGCAGACTGGCCAACTTTGGGGTAACGATTCATCACCTCCAGGGGACCGTTTCGAGAGCCATTCGATCTGGTATGAACTCGATATAACCCTCTTAAATCCTTGTTAAATAGTTTGATTTCTAATGATCCGAGACTCGAGAGAAATCTAGTCGAAAATTATCGAAAATCTGTTCTAAAACAGAGTATATGGCAGTCTCTCAACCCAACTTGGCAGTCGTTTTCTGAACCGAACATTAGGGGATTTCAAAAACTAATTAAAGACATTTTTAGAGAACCTATACAGCTCTGTAAACCATTTTATAGAAGTCGATTTGATCGACTGAGCGTCGAGAAATCGATGTCTCAAGTTGACCAAAAACATGTTTTCGAAAATTAGAAATTCCTTCGATACGACGTGCGTCCCGCCAATCCGGGCGACGTGGTCGCGAACCGAAGGCATCGAAAGGTGCGTAACGGCTTCTTGGTCGTGTGGGCTTTGACGAAATTCAAATTGGCCGCGTGTGCGCGACGAATTTGATGCGTATCCGTCAAAATTTACCGTATCGGCCTCTGTGCAAATTTTCAATTACTTTGTGCACGTTTGTCAATCGAGACAAAACTTACGCCAACAAGACTGTATCATTTTTTGGTCCTGTATGCCAAGTTTGGTCTAATTCTGAGACAGTTGAATCGTACGTCGCTTTGCGGGCCCCACGGTCCCACTCAACGGGCGATTTTGTGCAAGGCCCGCCGGAATCCAACTCTGGACATATGGTTGGGTTCATATCGGAAAACTGGATTCGTAGACATATAGTTTGATGACTTTATAGACCGTGACTCTGGCACGCTTTTCGGTGCAAAGCGGGTCCAACGGCGGACACCGTTTTGGCCCGAAATTACCGTTTTGCCCCTGTATCCAGAATTGGACTTAAGGACAGGCGATCCAAGCTATTTTAAATATTCTAAGAATATTGGTAATGTTTATTTCAGCTTTCGGGGACTGTTGTACGGGTTTTGACTATTGTGGCACATTGAGTGGTTCAGATTGTCGGTTTCACCAGTAGAGGACCACAGGCGAGTACAGTTTGTTGTCTGCATTTTGATATTTATTTTCACTATATTTTATTGATTGGCCATTGGTTATGTGATTATTTTCTATTATAAATTGTTGAGTCGGGAATGAGAAGTACCAAGGATGTGTGATCTGACCTTAGACAGTGTAGACAGTGATTTATTATTGCAAAGTAGACAGTGTAGACAGTGATTTATTTATTGCAAAGTAGACAGTGTAGATCGTGATTATTATTGTATTTAAACTGTGTAGTTCGTGATTATTATTTTGTAGACAGTGTTTCTTTATTGCAATATTAACTGTAGACCGTGTAACTTTAGACAGTGTAGACAGTGTAACTTTAGACAGTGTAGACAGTGTAACTTTAGACATTGTAGATAGTGTCGCATAATTGTCCCAGATCGATCACATATCAAAGGTACTTCTAACAGTTGGGAAAAGTATTTTGTCTATTTATTTGTTACTATTTTCCGTCTTTACTGTTTATTTTCAAAACTCATGATTGATGTCTAACCTTTGTTTTATAGTCATTTTTTTATTCGAAATAGCATTCAGTGAATTGTGCTCGTTCCATTCCTGACTAGAAACCAACATTTTCAGGTTACCCGTGGATTCACTTAGCTTGGGGAGTGATGGGAATATTTGCAGACAAAAGCCTAGAGAGTAGCTAGATAGTTGAGTTGTAGTCATTCATTTATTTGTACAAGTTTATATTTTTCTGCAAATAAAACTTGTGATCATTGCAAGTTAAATTAATTGTATAATGCATTATTTGTGATTTTGATCTTCATGGCCGTGACAGCGTTCTACCGCCGACACTGCGGCGTAGGCTGGCTTGGACACGTCTTGTATCCGTTTAAAAAAAACGGGTGCGGGTCGTGACACTTTTACACAAGATGACATGTTATTAGAAGACAATCGTCATGATCGTCCTCTCTATTTCACGGGGTATGTGGACACCATGAAAGTCGACCGTCTTCTGATTGATCCCGGATCTGCACTTAGCATCATGCCGAAGTCCTTACTAGATGCTTTGAAAATCCCAGTACATAATCTTTCTATAACTATCACTACCATCCTGGGATTCAATCAAGGAAGAAGTGAACATTTGGAGAAGATACGCCTAAAACTTCAAATTGGCAATCTTCGTACAAAAGTAACTTTCTATGTTGTTGACAATCATGGCTCATACAATACTTTGTTGGAAAGGCCATTCCTCCATGAACACAATATTGTACCCTATACGCTCCACCAATGTTTTAAATATGTGGATGGTAATGGAGAAGTCCAAAAAGAGGTTGCAGATCTGAATCATTTCAAAGGAGTTGAAGCATATTGCAATATTCTCGCATGTACAAAGAGGAATTCATGAAGGTGGTACTAGCAATGACACAGATGAAGAACAGAAGAGTATACCTAATGATACTCTGGTGATTCCAGTCAAAGGACGTACCTCCTGCCCAGTCTTCCCACCACTGACTATTTATCTACCTTCCCATGAGAAGCGACCTAAAGGTGATAGTCAAGAACAAAGGGAGCTCACCTCTTCTGAGCCGCTTGTAATCGATCTTCATCGCAAGAAGTTCCCTCTCCTTCTCGTTCTTCTTCTCCCCCTCTTGTCATCAACCTGACTAAGCCTGCTAAGGCTAAAGTCCCTGTTGTAAATGATGGTATAAAAATCAATAAAGCATCTCCTTTGCAGTATAATGATGTCTTTTACTATACTCAGTGTTATCTGGATATGCTAGATAGCTTTAAGCCACTTACAATAGAAGTCGTATCATCTTGACGAAATGTGGTATCACTGGATTCAATATAAGAGTCGTACTTCTTAGTACCGTCTCGAAAGAAAGATGAAAAGCCTATATTCTTCAATAAGAGAGAAGAACAAAAAATCATGCTCTATAATGATAATAGAGATGATACAGGAAGGCTACAATTACGATATTATAGTCCACAATCTAAATCCATCATCCGTAAAATGGGTTATGATTTCAGAACAGGTCTCAACAATGGTAAAGGAAGGTGAACCCATCTTCGTATTGCTGTTCCAAAAGGAAAATCACAACAATACCACAGTAAAACGAAATGAGAACTAGGTTATATGTCACCACTTCCAACTCCAGAACCTTCTGAATCTGATGAAGAAGAACGTTCAAACTCTTCTGATTCTATCTCATGGGACTCTGATACCAGCATCGGTTATATTCATAAGGATAGTATCTTCTAATATGGTGTCCGTCGAATTCTCAAAAGATGATGAAAGTGACATTGAAGAAGCTACTGAAATGGGCCCTTGGGTACAAAAGATGGACAATCAGTAGGAACTTCGTTTTGAACAACGAGAACCACCTACTAAAGATCAACTGGTACAAATCGACATTGGAGAGAAATGTGTATCACGACCAATCTTCATCAGCAAGAATCTCTCAGAAGATGATAAACAAGAGTTACTTCACCTTATTCGTAAATACATTGACGTCTTCGCCTGGAGTTATGAAGATATGCCGGATTAGATCCTCAAATTGTAACTCACAAGCTTAACATCTTGCCGAATGTCAAACCGGTCAAACAACAACAATGGTGATTCAAGCCTGAAATGATGGATGCAATTGATGATGAAGTCAAAAAGCTTATAGCTTGTGGCTTTATTAGAGAAGAACAGCATCCTGACTGGGTAGCCAATGTCATCCCTGAAGAAGATCGGATAGGTTCGAGTTTGCATAGACTTTCGGGATCTCAATGATGCTTGCCCCAAAGACGAATTCCCTCTCCCAATTACTGATGTTATGATCGACAATACATGTGGATTCGAACGAATTTCTTTCATGGATGGGTTTTCTGGATATAATCAAATCTGAATGGATCCTGAAGATGAAAAACATACTTCATTTCGTACTCTTGGGGTGTGTACTGTTATACGGTCATGCCATTTGATCTTAAGAACACAGGTGCAACTTATCAGCGGGCTATGAGCACTATCTTTCAAGATCATTTGCGAAAGACTGTTGAATGCTATGTTGACGATATTGCTGTCAAAAGTCGTCTCAAAGAAGACCACATTCAAGATTTAAGAACTATCTTCAATCTAATGCGCCAGCATCAACTCAAGATGAACCCCACCAAGTCTTTTTTGGGTGCTCTAGTGGTAAGTTTCTCGGCTTCGTTATTACCTCTAAGGGTATACACGTTGATCCCGAGAAGATCAAAGCCATTCAAGAGATACGTCCTCCACGCAACCTAAATGAGCTACGAGGATTCCAAGGTCGACTTGCGTACATCAGGCGGTTCATTTTGAATTTATCTGGACGTTGCAGACCATTTACTCAATTAATGAAGAAAGGTGTATCTTTCGTTCGGACGGAAGAACAACGAGCATTTGATGACATAAAGCGGTATTTAATGAGTCCACTGGTTCTTGTACCACCAATCTCAGGAATACCCTTTTTAATGTATGTCCGAGCAATGGATCATTCATTGGGAGCTTTGCTGGCTTAGAAGAACAAGGAAGGTCATGAGCAAGCCATCTACTATCTCAGCCGAACAATGATTGGAGCTAAATATCGTTATAGTCCAGTAGAGAAGGAATGTTTAGCCTTAATGTTGCTGTTCAGAAGACAAAATATTACATCATAGGCCAAACTATTCATGTCATATCCCGGGTCAATCCTCTTCGATTCTTAATGAAGAAGCCAAGCACACTCAATTCTAGGCTTGCCATATGGGCCACATTGCTAGCACAATATGATATGATTTTTGTTCCTCAAAAGTCTGTGAAAGGCCAAGCTCTTGCTGACTTCTTAGCAGCTTATCATGTCCCTGAGACATATAAACTCTATGATGAGATTCGGACGAAACATTGGAATCAAATATGATCTCAGAAGAATTTTCTACTTGGAGGTTGTTCTTTGATGGAGCTTCTAGAATTGGACCTGGAGGAACTCTTGTTGCTGGAGTAGGAATTGTTCTTGTTTCACCCGATGGATTAACTATTCAATGGGCTTATTCTTTAGAATCATGCTCCAACAATATGGCAGAATACAATGCTTTGCTCATTGACTTCAATTAGCCAAATAATTGAATATCTTGAAGTATATGGTGACTCTAAGCTGATTGTTAATCAGGTTAGAGGCATATATGAAGTCCGATATCAAGATTTGGTACCATACCATGAAGCAGCAACCCAAATAGCTTCTTCGTTCAAAGGGTTCTCCATCGAACATGTACGTCGCGCATGCTATACAGCCGATGTCTAGCTAACCTAGCCGCGATATTGGCAGTGCCAATCAAAAGACAACAAATGGTATTTATTTCTAATAGAGAACTATTCTGTGTTGAAAATAATCACAACATTGAATTAGCAACCTAAATGAAGTCAATGTCCTTAGCGAGGATTGGAGAGTACCTTTTATTGATTTTGCAGTATATGACATATTGCCAGAAGATCCTAAGGAAGCTACAAGTATCCGTCGTCGATCACTTTGATTCTATTATAATCATACTACTAAAACTCTCTATCGAAGAAATTTTGATGGATTACTCTTGAGGTGTCTCGCTGGTGATGAAGCAAAGTAGATATTACGTGAAGCTCATGATGGCGTTTGTGGAGCACATCAACCTGGTTCTAAAGTACAGGATCGTATCAGACGTATGGGCTACTACTGGCCCTTATGGTATCAGATACTACTGATTATGCAAGAAAATGCCGTGTATGTCAAATTCATGCAGATTTCATTCACCAACCGTCAGAATTTCTTCATTCAACTGCAGCCTCGTAGCCTTTTGAAGCTTGGGCCATGGATATAATTGGCCCTATCAATCCTCCTTCATCTAAAGGACATCAGTTCATCTTAACCATAACCGATTATTTTTCCAAGTGGGCAGAAGCTATACCTTTGGCTGAAGTAAATACTTGTAGTGTTATCAATTTTATCAAACATCATGTGATATATAGATTTGGTGTCCCTCACCAAATCATTCATGATAATGGGCCGCAATTCATCAGCCAGAAATTTAATAGGTTCTGTGATGACAACAGAATCAATAATGTCTCTTCTACAACCTATAATCCTGCGGCTAACGGGTTGGCTGAAGCATTCAACAAGATCATTATCAAACTCCTTAAAAAGTTTGTCTCTATTAACAAATGCAGTTGGAGTGATAAACTTGGAGAATGTCTATGGGCATATCGTACTACTGTCCGTAACCCCACAGGTTGCACATATTTTTCTCTGGTATATGGATGTGAAGCTGTTCTACCTTTGGAAATTCAAATTCCATCATTGAGAATCGCCATTGCTAATGAGCTTACGACAGATAATAATGATCGTCTTCGGCTTCAGGAATTGGAGGCGCTCGATGAGAAAAGGTTATTAGCTCAACAGCATATCGAGCTTTATCAGGCTCAGATTTCAAAAGCTTTCAATCGCAAAGTTAGAGTACGAACATTTCAAGAAGGCGAGTTGGTTCTTACAGTCAGACGTCCTATGACTATGACACATATGAGCAAAGACAAGTTCGAGGCAAAATGGGAAGGACTATATGTGATAAATAAAGTCTTTTCTAATGGGGACTATCAATTAACAAATATGGATGGCAGAGTTGCTATGATGCCCATCAATGGCAAATTTCTCAAGAAATATTATGTATAAAGACAAAATGTACTTTATTTTCAGAGACATGATGTAAATAAAAGTTTATTTTTATTCGAAAGCAGAATGGAATTACATAATATTAAGGACGGGGAGGAGGCCCTGACCCTTCATGATTAAATACATAGTTCGCCAACAGTTCAAACATCTCATTGTCCGAACTCAAAAAGAACTTGCAGGAAGCCATCCTCATTGCCTCTTCTTCGACAGTCTTTCCAGGCTCTACTAGCTTGGAAATCAAATCCTCTCCTAGTGCAGGAACAGTTGAGCCTTCACCCCTTTCTTTCTGAGGAGGTACTGAGGGCTCAGCAGGTGGTGTCTCAGTCTTTCCTTCAAGCTTCGGGATGAGCAAATCTTTGGAGGACATTTTGTACAGAAAAGAAAGAAAGTGACGATATCTACGAAAGTTTTGTTCTATTTATAGACAAAACAACTAGATAGTCAATCTCGAGAACTGATACGATTTTTTGAAAGAAGCCCAACTGTTCGTTCATTTATAGCTGTTCGTTCATTATCCGATGTAACTGTTCATTCATTTTCAGTGTCCTTATCTCGAAAATTGAAGTGACCGTTCACTTTTTTCATGAAAGTTCACATTCTCTATACTTTTGAAATTTGTATTACATCAGCAACTTGTCATCCACATTTTTCCTTGATTCTATGTTTCTTATCACCACATCAAAATCAAATCGTAAAGAAGAGAAAATCATTCTTTATTCCTTCTTTAAAAACATAGATACATCTTAATAGAAATCTATTACATCTCGGATTTTCATTCTAAATGAAGGTCTATTACATCTTTGGATCTTCTTATTTGTTGGTGGCAATTCCTTGTCGTCTCGATCTGAAGCAACGAGCCAGAAAATAGAATTAACTCTGGTCTTCTCTCTGAAAAAGACTAGAGGAGAACCACAGAGTGCAGCAGCCCAAAGATGAGCTGCTGTCAATACAACTGGTGGAGAGAAGACAGCCTACCAGAGGAACTAGGAACGAGATCACCCTTTGATACAATTCCTAGTTCTGCGTCTTCACCATCCAACTCTCATGTATAAAGGTTCTTCCTATCATCTGAGGAAGATCCTTCTTAACATGAAGAGTCTTGAGCTGTCTGATTTGAGTGTCAAACCATATGAGCTGTCTGATGTGGGTGTCAGAAGAATGTTCTCTACAATCCAAATCACCAATACCAGTTATGAAGAAGCTCGCTAACCAAGTCCCTACAAATGTCAATGAAACATAAGAAGTTAGCAGAAATCTATCAGCAATATGCGCTTACAAATAGGCGCACATTAGCAATGCACCTACAAACTGGCGCACATCAATATGCGCCTACAAACAGGCGCACATCAGCAGTATGCGCTTACAAACAGGCGCACATCAGCATTGCGCCTACAAGCAGATGCATATCAGCACTGAACATTGATCAAACAAGCGTATGACAGCAATACGCGCCTCTGATCAGAGCTAAACACTGGGCCACAGTGTGCGCCTATCCTCAGAAATAGTTAGCACACATCAATAGGTGTCTACAACCTGCAGTTTGCAAAACAAAAGAGTGTTCTTTATTTCACAAACTTTGTAAGAAGATTACAATTGAATTTTGGAAAAGTACAACTATAGAATCCGATCTGAAGATGATCGCTTTATTGTTTGACAACAACACTTGATGACAACCTTATGATTACAATGATGTTCAAGTGGTTGAACTTGCGGTGTTGAGATATTGTCCTGCTTTTGCTTGAGATTCTCTCGGAGGTCAGGAACAATGACGGGACGAAAAGAAGTTCGAGGGATATGTTCTTTGAAAACATTCGGAACATGATTCTGGTTCTTCAGATTTTGTCCCTTGAGTGTACAGGAAAGTACTCACTTCATTAGCATAGGTGTCAGGATTTTTGATCCTGAAAGTTTGCTTTTGATGCTGGTTCGTCTTCGGCATTGGTTGCTTGCGTTTCGCCGAAGTTGATGTAGACTGAGGTCTATTGAGATAATCTCGTAGATCAGCAAATTCACCCAGGGGTTTCTGTTTGAGACACCCGTAATTTTCTTTGCTTTGAGCGGGATATCCGGAGAGTTGGGATCTTGGAATTCTGCTACCGGAGTAGGCAGAATACCTCTTTGATAGGTATATTTCTCTTTGGCAGGAAGAGAAGAACTCTTGTTGAGAGAGTCCTTGTATTGATTGGTGCCGAGGCACGTTCAGATTGATCTTCGAGGTAAAAACCGGGGAAGACTGAGAAAAGACCAAATGACCTTTTCCTTTATTTTGTGAGGAAGGGTTAACTAACGAGCGTTTCCCTCTGTTGTCTTCCGAGTCATGGAACGAGGAAGTTTGAGAAAAGACCAACGGGCCTTTTTCTTTTTCTGAAGAGGAGGAGGACTACTCAGCAGACTACCCCCAGTGGATTGCGCTGGAGCAACAGGGTGCTTGGAAAGAGGAGCAGTTTTTCCCTTGCTGTGAGAAGAAGAGAATTTAGCCAAAGGGCTATCCCTCTTAGACTGCGCTAGAACAATTTGCGTAGGGGTTGAAGTGGCAGTAGACGCATTGGCTGGTTGCGCATGAGAAGCTTTGACAGATGGCTTTTTGGCCACAGACACTGTAGTTTGTGCAGCAGGAGTCTTGACTTCAGAGTGCTTGAGTTGCACTCTGGTTGATGGAGTGGTGGACTGCGCAGGAAAGTTGCTGCCAACTGCGCTAGGGGAAGAGGAGTCTTGCACTTTTCCAGAGCAGCATAGGAAGTAGTTTATGTAATGGCAAGAGGAGCAGTATACTGCGTATGGGCAGTAGAGAAAGCAAACTGCGCAGCAGTTTTGGGAGCAGAGACAGCAGATTGCGCAAAGGATTGCACATAGGATTGTGCAAAGGACTTTGGAGTCCACACTAAACAGACTTTGCTCTTGGCAGAAGTTGCAGTGCTACGAGTAGTCCCAGAATTGATTATCACCTCGTAGGCCGTCTGGTTGACCTTTACAACCAGCGTCTTCTGCGTCTTTCCGATAGACGCAACGTCACATTGAGTTGTCACTTCCTCGTCGGAGGAGAAAGTCGTCCCCAGCAGAGTCGCCATTTTGTTTGCAAAAACAAAAGAGTGTTCTTTATTTCATAAACTTTGTAAGAAGATTACAATTGAATTGGGAAAGTACAACTATAGGAATCCGATCTGAAGATGATCGCTTTATCCTTGGATGATGTGAACTTTGAAGACGATAGCCTCTGAAGAATGCAGCAGCACTTGGGCAAGAACTCCTGATCTCTGTGATGATCTTGAATGATCTGATCTTGATAATGAAGGACTTGAAACTCTATTTATAGAGTTCTAGAAAATAAATAATTAGTAGTTATTTCATGATTGCGCAGGATGGATTGTGCAGGCATTGGACTGCGCAAGCAGCGAACTGCGCTGACAGTTACTCGATCGTGGGCCAACTGTATGAGACGCGTGGCATTGTTTGATTGAAATGTGCTTGGTCGTATACAGACGGTTGCCACGTAGTGAGCAATTGATAGCATGTATGCCATGTATAAAATGTCAGTTATTTTGATGGATTGCGCCACTTGAACTGAGCTAGAATCAGACTGTGCTTCCAATGGGTTGCGAAGACTCGGATTGCGCTGAGGTTGAGCTGTCAGACTGTGCTGGCTTTTGGCAGCTGGACCGTGCTAGACAGCTGTCATGACGACGTGGCACAAAAACGAACAATTTCTTCGTTCTTCGGGCCGTCAGTTGTCAGAAGATCTGATTTTGTGTCAGGTAATGATGACGTTGCCACGTCAGCAAGCGCGCTTGGATGGGTGCGCAGTTCATGTTGCGCAGTTGAGTCTCTGCGCAATCTGTCTCCTGCGCAGTTCATTTGAAGGGTGTACAATTTGATTTTCATTACTTTTTTGATGGGTGCAACTTGATTTATAGGACCTACAAGACCCCCTTCAAAGTTTTCAAAATTTGAAAATATTTCAAAGTTTCGAATACTTTGAATTTCGAATTTAAAATCAAGTTGCGCAAGTGATGCTTTGACTGCGCGTTTGGAGGAATTGGCTCCTAATTTTTTGACGCAATCTGAGGTGACTGTTACTTTTGAAAAACTATAAATAGTTTTCAATCTTTTTTCTTTCACTCTTTACTTGTTTTCAACTGTTCTCAAGAGACAAAAGCTCATCTTCTCTGACTACTCCTTCTCTTCAACGTCGACGTCAATGGCCCCTAAGCGAACTGCCATCGAGAAGGACAAGGCTGTGGCCGAACCCTCGACTCGAGTTGCGCCCCGAATCTCTCGTCATGAAGTTGGCCACCCAGCACTACAAGGTAGATGATGAACTCGATCAAAAAACCTTTTTAGGGTTCTTGACATTTTCGAACCTTCATACCTCTCTCTTTTTAGAGATTTGATGGTATTGCGCCGTCCTGTTTAGGGTTTTGGTTGCATAAACACAATAGTTTTCATTTTTATAAAAACTATATTCTTGTGCAATCGGTTGGAAAGAGCTGGCATATGTTCGACGCAATCTATCGATTTGCGCAAGTATGTGGAGTCAGCGCAAACTGATGCCTTGCGCAAGTAGGTTAGTGTCACGACCCCACCCGAAAGAGGGGCACGAGCACTGGTTACGTCCAGCCTACACCACAGAATCGGCGGTAGAACGCTGTATATAGGGTCTGTAAATATTACGACTAAAACAGATAAATGTACCTGTACAGTATATACACTCCGAAGGAGGTGACATAGAAATACAGTCTCAATCATAATCAAAACTAAGGTAGATAGCATGAAAAGAGATATGATAGAAAACAGAAAATGAGTCCAAAATCCATAAGTCAGAGCTAACACAAATATCCAGAGTCTCAGATAATATAAGTATAAAGATACTACAAACTGAAATGTACTAGCTGGCTCGCAGGCCAGGCAAACCTAACTAAACTATGCTACTCAGGGTGAGCAAAGTCCAGTGGCTCTACCAATAAGCCACGGTCTAAATCTAGTCCATCAGACTCAACCCTATAGTAGGTCGGGCAATCAGTCCAGAGTCATCTGTAAAATTTGTCAACGGTATCCTTTCAGAAAAATGAGCAAGTACAAACACCAACAGCAGTTCCATATAATTGAGAAATACTATAAGAGACAACAATAAAAATACAAGACAAAAGATATATGCGACTTGGGAACCATTTGAAAGCCGAGTTACAACCCTTGAACCAAACAAGGACCGGAGTTGTAACCCTTCTTCCAAACAGAACTTGGTCTCAAATCATGGTACAGTATAAAAACAGATAGAGCATGTGAGAAAGGAATCATAGCATGGTGAAAGTATAGTAAGTAAAGGTAAACTGGAAATATAAGATATGACAATAAATGTAAAAAGGTGATTTGAACTATTAGAGCGATATGTGATCGGCTAGGGAAGCAAGAGATGGTTATCCACTTGGCCCGGCAATCCGCGGTGTACTCAACAGAGAGTCATGCCGTCCAACCTGGATAACTGGTAATGGGGTGTCTGCTACACCCTACGTGAGGTGAGGGTGGCGCTAGCAAAATAGTTACATGAAGGCTTGATCACATAACCCCTAATAATTCCCCATCCTCGAATAGTATTACGGATCCGGATATGGCACGTCATGACACGGGGTTCAAGAGCAGGGGGCCAGCCCACTCCTAAATCAGTGTCTATATAAGTATAGGACACAGGAATATCACATACTCATATACCAAGGGACTAGGAATAACATTATGACAGGATCCGACGTATACTAGTCCGTGAAACGTCGTGTCAGGAATCAAGTAAAACACTATGACTGAATCGGATATAGTAGATATCAAGACAATAAAAACTATCAGTGAATGTACTTGCCTGTGGTCCTGAGCTGATAGGGTGAACAGACGCTCAGAGTGATCACAGACCTAAAATAAGATACTATGAGTCAAACAGGGGTTAATACTGAAAAAGGAAACTAATACAAGCCATGAATGCAAGTCTAAGTCAAAACTAGGTCAATCTAGGTCAAACTGAGTCATACTAGGTCATACTGGTTCATACTAGGTCATACTAGGTCACTGGGAGTCAATCCAAGTCAAACTAGGTCAATCGGGGTCAACGGTTGACTTACAGTTGACTTTTGGCCAAAAAGTCAACTCTGGTCAACTGGTCAACCCTAGGTCAAACTAGTCTAATGTTGACCAACTGTTGACTTTCAGTCAACGGTTCAACCCTGGATTGGTTTCGATCAAATCGGGTCGCTTAAAGACTAAGTTGACTCTCGGTTGACTTTTGTTGACTTTTGGTCAAAAAGGTCAACCGACGTCAAAACTAGTCTATGAGCACCATATTCGATCATTACCAACCACAGGAATCAAGTTCTAACCCTATCTTAGACTTCTAACACCAACATCTTATTTCTAGGCAAAACTAGCATTTACCCTTCTAAGGTAAATCCCGATACCTTGCCCAATCCAAGGAAATCCCGCAAATACCCATGGTACTAGCCTAGGCTCCTTAGGATAGCTAGATATCAACCCATCTAAGGTTTACCTACCAAGAAATTTGGGTATCCTAGGTATCTAGGCTATGTTAGGATACAGGGTTGATTTACCCTATTACCTTAACTATATCATGAATTTACCCTCTTCTCCACCACACTCATCTACACCACTCACTCTCATGATACACTCCTATATCTCACTCTCATAGGCTCTCCTATAAGGTTTCCTATTAGTTTAGCTATAGGATATACTATAGGTTACTAACCACTCACTTGTAGGCTCTCTCTCACACACACACAACTCACAAACACTCACACACACAAGGCTAAACACATGGACTGATTTAGGGTTATGGTGAGGCTGAATTTGTGGGCAATAAGGATAGCCATCTAGGTTGTTTTGGTGGTGGTGTTATAGGCCAAAACAGGACAGCCAAGTGCTGAAATTTGAGGACTGTTTTGGGGTAATTCTGGACTGAAATTGAGGGGGTTTAAGTGCTGTTTTGGGATAGTGAATGACAGCCACATATGGCTTGAAACATAGTAGATACCTGGGTATTCAAGGGGCTGTGGTTAGGGGTTTTTGTGGGCTGCAAAATGGAGGAAAGGTGGGGGTATTGGACAACCAACAAAGGGGAAAATGTGGACTGTTTATGACATGTTTTTGTGGCATGTAAGGGTGAAGTAAGGGGCTGTTTTGAGGTCAGCAAGGTGGGGGTATTGGGACAGCAGGTTGGGGCTCTCTCCTCCCTCTAATCACTCTACAAACTACCTCTTTATCTCACTCATAAAACACACACAACACCCTCAACTCCCTCTCTACTAAATCACTCAACATTCCAACAACACCACTCCTAACACAAAACACACACAAACCCATGCCCTCCCAACACAACACAAACACCACACCACATAATATATCCACATAAATAATCCTCCATATATATAACCATATATAATATTAATATTATATATATGTAATAATATTATATATATATAATTATATAATATATATATATATCTATATATATAGATATATTATATATATTATATTAATATAGATTATATATATATTATATATAATATTATATATATATATATATATATATATATATATAATTATATATAAATATATATTTTTTTATATATATTTTATATAATATATATATATATATATATATATATATATATATATATATATATATATATATTATATATATATATATATATATATATATATATATATATATTATAGGAATATGATACATTAAGAAAACCACTCCCACACACATGAAAATTCTGAAATAAATATAGAACACACCAAAAATCAATGCACAACAATATTATGTTTCCAAATAGGGGGTTTTCCTATTAGGACACAATCCTACATATTGGACACCTCTAAAAATGCCCAAATGGACACAAAATAGTCTCTAATGGAGACACAACCATGGAAGACATTCCTATGGGTTCCTAACCATTCTATATGAAAGAAAAACTATTTTAGAGAAGGGTTTACCTATTTTTGGAGATGGAACAATGGTGGAGCTCTCAAGAAATGGGAAGAACCTTTGGAGAAGAAGAAGAAGAAGTGGATGAGAACAAATGGTATGAATTTCTCTCTCCTCCCCACCCCCTACATGTGGCCGGCCACACTATGCTCCAAAATCCCCTTTTCCTAATTACAAGTTTGCCCCTCTATTGTTTTATTAGCTTTACAAGGTTGCTTAGGGTTTGGGGGTTAAAAATGTAAATATAATGTTCTAATTAGGTCTAACCTAATCCATGGGGTCATGACAAATCCCTCTAACTTTTGATGGTAATATATGTGGGCCATGGCTAACTAGTGTGGGCCCGCTAAGGTCAAAACTACCCCGGGTCCCCGAAACAAGTCAAAACAAGTCGGAATGAGTTGAAATTCGAACCCGATTCAAATAACCCCAAAATAATAAATAAATAAATAATTCCAAAATAATTTTTAAAGTGGAAAATTACCAAAATACCCTGTTCATGAAAACTGGGGGTGACAAATCTATCCACCTTAAAAAAAATTTGTCCTCAAAATTAAAACAAACATACAATGAACCGCAATGCAGAAACAGAAATTATACCTCAGGGCTCGAAGAGATAAGGGAAACGCTCCCGCATGTCGTCCTCTCTCTCCCAGGTAGACTCACCTGGAGAGTGATGCCTCCATGCAACGCGAACCAAGGGTATAACCTGGTTCCGGAGCACCTTCTCCCTACGATCCAGAATCTCAACTGGCTGCTCTGGATAGTGAAGAGTAGGCCCCACCTCGATCGCTGAATGATCCAATATATGGCTGGGGTCGCCACGTACCGTCTCAGCTGCGACACATGGAACACGTTGTGTACCCTCTAGCGTAGGCGGCAAGTCTAGCCGGTAAGCTACTGCACCGACCCTCTCAAGATAGTGAAAGGCCCGATGTAGCGCGGACTAAGCTTCCCCCCCGCCAAAGCGAATCGTCCCCGTGTCGAGAAATCTTCAGGAACACCAAAGCGCGCCTAGACATAAAACAACTCAGAACACAGGACAGACAAAACACAAACAATCACAAACAGGAACTGAAACTAACCTCGAACTCTAACGGTCTCCGGTGGCTATCGGCCCAATGCCGCTGCCTATCCTGAGCCACCCGAAGTCTGTCTCTAATAAGCCGGACCTTCTCAGCTGCATCCACCACCATCTCTGGTCCAAGCAGCACCCTCTCGCAACATCGTCCCAATATAAGGGAGTACGCATCTCCGTCCGTATAGAGCCTCGAATGGCGACATCTCTATACTGGCCTGGTAGCTGTTGTTGTAAGCAAACTCTACCAGGTGAAGATGATCCTCCCAAGAACCCCAAGATCTAGCACACACGTGCGAAGCATATCCTCCAAGTCTGGATAGTCCTCTCCGACTGCCCGTCTGTCTGGGGTGATAAGCAGTACTGAACTTGAGCGAGGTGCCCAAGCTAGCCTGCAAACTCCTCCAGAAGTGGAAGTGAAACGGCTATCTCGATCTGAAACTATGCTCACAGGAACCCCATACAATCGCACGATCTGACGAACATACAGCTCTGCCAACCTCTCCGTAGACAAACCCACCTTGAAAGGCAAAAAGTGGGCCGATTTGGTCAATCTATCAACTATGATCCAAATCGCGTCTTTTCCTCCTGGAGACCGTGGAAGTCCGGACACAAAGTCCATGGTGATGTGCTCCCACTTCCACTCTGGAATGGGTAGTGGCTGTAGCAATCCACCAGGCCTCTGCCTCTCGGCCTTCACTGCTGACAAAAACCATCAGCGAGATACAAACTGAGCCACCTCGCGCTTCATGCCGTACCACCAAACGTGCTCTCTCAGATCTCTGTACATCTTGTTGGCACCAGGATGCATAGAGTACTGAGAGCGATGAGCCTCCTGAAGAACCTCCTCCCGAAGCTCTCCACTCGGAACGCACAGTCTAGCACCGTGCCGCAGCGACCCATCTTCGGCAATGGAGAAATCATCAAGCAACCCTGCCTGCACCTGCTCCCTGATGCACCTCAGGGCAACATCATCAAACTGTGCTGATCTGACCCTGTCCATCAACTCAGATTGAATCTGTAAACCCCACATCTGCACCTCATGCCTGGAATAATCACTCGATTCCCAAACTATCCAGGTCGGCCAAAAGATGACGGTCTGATGTCAGATACATAGCCACTGGATACCTGCTCAAGGCATCTGCGACTACGTTGGCCTTCCCTGGATGGTACTGCAAGGCGATATCAAGTCAACGTCTCTGCCTCATGTTCAGCTCCTTCTGAGTGAACACGTACTTCAAGCTCTTATGATCAGTAAAGATCTCAACCGCTCTCCGTACAGATAGTGTTTCCACAATTTCAGGGCAAAGATGACAGCGGCTAACTCCAGATCGTGAGTAGTTCTTCTCATGAGGACGTAACTGCTAGATGCATAGGCAATCACCTTCCCGTGCTTAAGTACACAACCCAGACCCGGCAGAAGCGTCGCTGTAGATCGAAAACCACCGGTCCCAGTCGACAATGTCAAGATAGGAGCTGATGTCAACCTCTTCTTCAGCTCATCGAAGGCGGCCTGACACTCCTCAGTCCAGACGAACTCCACGTCCTTCCTGGTGAGTCTAGTCATCGGCTCCGTGATCCGAGAAATCCTGGACGAACTTCGATAGTAGCCGCCAATCCCAGAAAGCTCCGAATCTCGGCAACTGTACTGGGCGTAGACCAAGACTCTACCGCAGCAATCTTCCTCTGGTCTACTGAGATCCCGTGCTCGGTCACAATATGACCCAGGAACTCGACCTGGTCCAGGAAGAACTCACACTTCGACAACTTCCCATACAACTGCTCCTTTCTCAAAGTCTCGAGCACAATCCTCAGATGCTCCTCGTGCTCCTCTGGCGTCTTTGAGTAAACCAGGATGTCGTCTATGAAGACCACCACGAAATTGTCAAGGTACTGATGGAATACCTTGTTCATCAAGTTCATGAACACAGCTGGGACGTTGGTCAACCCAAATGGCATCACTGTGAACTCGTACTGGCCGTACCGAGTTCGAAAAGCTGTCTTCGGAACGTCTTCCTTTTCACCTTCAGCTGATGATAGCCGGATCTCAGATCTATCTTCGAAAACACCTTGGCGCGCTCAGCTGATCGAACAAGTCGTCGATCCTTGGCAATGGGTACTTATTCTTTTGGTGCCGCTCAGCTGATCAAACAAATCGTCGATCCTCGGCAATGGGTACTTATTCTTGATAGTAAGGTTGTTGAGCGCCCTGTAATCGATACACATACGTATCGTACCATCCTTCTTCGGCACAAACAGGACTGGCGCCCTAAGGCGATGAACTGGATCTAATAAATCCCTTGTCCTGCAGCTCGTCGACCTGCTTCTTCAGCTCCGCCAACTCGCTGTTGTTGACTCTATAGACGTGCTGTGAAATGGGCTCAGCACCTGACACTAAGTCTAGAGAACTCAACGTCTCTATCCGGCGGCATCTCCTGCAACTCCTCGTGAAAAACATCCATGAAATCAGCAATCAATGGATGCGGCAATGCCTGCCCCGCCAGTAAAGCTCCGCAGAACCCATCTACCGGCTCAGCTGCTCCTCTGGAAAAACAACCTCTGGCTCTCCCGGCGGCCTAAACAAAATCCTACCACCTCTACAATCTATAGTAGCATGGTGCATGCTCAACCAATCCATTTCGAGTACCACATCGTACCTCGAAAGGGGTATTACGAGCAAGCACGCACCCAAAACTCGGCCTCCTACAGTAACTCTCCGCCCTTGTAGATATTGTTGACCAGGATGATGCCTCCCTCGATCAATATCTTGCAAGTCCTACCTAAGGGTTCAGCAATAATATTGTGTCTCAGAGCAAAGGAGACAGACACAAAGCTATGAGAGGCACCGGAATCAAATAAGGTAAATGCAGTAAATAAATCGAGAAGAACATGACCTGCCACTACATCACCTACTGGCTCTGCCTCCTCTTGTCAGGGTAAACACTCTGCCCGCAGGGGCCCCTCTGGTGCTGTTAAAATGCTGCTGCTGCGTCTGAAGTGGAGGACCTCTCTGCTGAACCGTTGGTCCTCTGGTTGGTTGTGCTGTCCTGGAATCCTCGGACTCCTGAATACGGCAGTCCTTCAGCTGGTGATCAGACGCCCCACAGTATAAGCAGACGCCCAATCTCTTCCTGCACACCTCTCTAGTGTTCCCTGGCTTCCCGCAGAAGTTGTACTGTGTAGCTGGCCTCTGGCCCTGACCCTGACCCTGATGCTGCTGGGGACGTGCCGGTGCCTGGATCTACAACTGAGGCTGCTGCTGCTGGAACTACCTTGCTGGAAATGTGGGCGCTTCACTGGCCTGTACTCGAACTAGCTCCAATAGCGTCACTGCTCCTCTTCGGCTTCAGGCCGAAGTCCTCCTCTACAATCTGAGCCTCCATCAAGATCTGCTCAAAGGTCACGTCTCGTCGCCCAGATGTGCGAGTGCGTACTGCATGAATGAGACCCTCCTGAAATTTTGGGCCTTGTACCCCTATCCTGAACCAAAGGGAGCAAACCTGCTCAGGCGGAAGAACCGCTGCATACTCGTCCACCGACGAGTTCCCTGCACTAGACTGGCAAACTGCCCCTCCAAAGCTGTCAAGGCTACATTGGGTAGAACTTCTCCTTAAAGAGTTTCCTGAAGTCCTTCCAGGATATACCTCTCACTAACGCATGCGGATCCGTGCGGTACCAAGTCAGCGCTATGTCAAAGAACTGGCTCGCTGCAGAAGTCACCCACAGACCTCTCGGGACCTCCGCCAAGTCCAGACTCCGCTGGACATCCTCTAACTAGTCGTCCGCGTATAGGATACCCTCGGTACCCTTAAAATCCTGCGGGTTCATCTTCCTGAAGTCGAGATGCGTACCGGGCCTCCCCTGGCCCTGCTGCTGTGCTGGTGCTTCCTGGGCTGTAGCCGTGTGCGCCTCTCTCCACTGCTGCCATAGCTAACTGATGCGAGTTCTCCATCGTCTGCACTGCACCTCTCTGACGGTATTGTGCCTCTGCCTGTGCTCTCTGCGTCTGCAGCATCTGCTGCAGAAGGGCCATCATACCCTGAGCATCTGCCGGTATCGGAGGCGGCGGTGGAAGAACATCAGGACTAACCATAGACGGTCCTGTTGTTGAAGGTGGAAGACCTCTGGAACTGTCTCTACTGCTGCTCCTGTCGGAAGGGCAGGAACTGAGGTGGCAGCTCCCTCAGCTGTAGCTCCCGCTGCCGGAGGTGGAAGACCTCCTGGGACTGCCACTGCTACTCCCGCAGCGGAGGTGGAAGACCTCCTGCG
>JANAVB010014400.1:4220554-4286847 GCA_029216955.1 Iris pallida
GAGAACCCTCTTTTAATTGTCCATTTGCTAGTTTAGGACATGGTGATCAACATTAGTACTTGGGATTTTGTGATTTGGAGTCTCCATGTTTAGTCTAGGTTTTCCCTATTTTCAGTTTTGCATGGTTTTGATCTACTTAAGTTGGATTTTTATGGGTTTTGATGTTTCCATGTGGAAGAGAGTTCAATTCCACCCTGGTTAGAACTTTGAAATCCAAATTTGGAGTTCGGATGGCCAAGTTGTGAAGCTTGAAATTCAGGGTGCCATTGGAGTTTCTTCTCGGTCATGGAGAAGAAGACCCTTTCCCCTGCGTGCGTGTCTTTATGCGTACGCAGCTCTCCTGCGTACGTGACTTTTGTTCGTACGCAGCTCATGCGTGTGACTTTTGTTCGTACGCAGCTCATGCGTGCGTGACTTTTGTTCGTACGCAGCTCATGCGTGCGTGACTTTTGTTCGTTACGCAGCTCATGTGTGCGTGACTTTTGTTCGTACGCAGCTCATACGTGCGTGACTTTTGTTCGTACGCAGCTCATGCGTGCGTGACTTTTGAGCGTACGCAGCTCTCCTGCGTGTGTGACTTTTGAGGGTACGCAGCTCTCATGCGTGCATGACTTTCGAGTACGCAGCTCTCCTGCGTGACTTTGACGTACGCAGCTCTCCTGCGTGCGTGACTTTTGAGTGTACGCAGCTCTCCTGCGTGTATGACTTTTGAACGTACGCAGCTCTCCTGCGTACGTGACTTTTGAGCGTACGCAGCTCTCCTGCGTGCGTGCTTGTGCGTACGTTGCTCCCCTGAACCCTTTCTTAACCCTTTGGCTCTTGGAGTTTTGGAATGACTATTGTGCATGGCATGGTATGACAAGGAACTAGCATAACACGACAATGACCATAGTGGTGCACTCCTGACATGACCAACCTGACTTGATAGTGGCCCGTGGCGGCGCACTCCTGACTTTAGCATGACTTGATAACTTAACTGTTGCGACGGCTAACTTAACTTGACTTGTCTTGACACCGTGGGTAGTTCTTTCTTGCTTGCTTGTTAAATCCACTTGTCCTGTTTGCATCATGTCTAGGATGGAACTCCTGAGTACCACGGTCAGGAGTACCTACTAAAATGGATTAAGATTAATAACTAGAATAACTCAGTAGTATGAAGAGATGACACAGCTACAGGCAATCCCGTTACCTGGGCGCTCTTGGAATCTGTAGTCTGCCGACGAGTAGGGTGCATTTCCAGCACACTGTCATGTGTTGCACCTTCTAAGTCACCTAAGGGTACATGCATTTCTGGACGATGTACCCACCTGAATTAACCCCTAATTTTCGATCTGGTAACCTGGATGGTCTGCAGGGCTTGTGGCTGTAGAATAATCTCATTGCATCTTGTTAGTAATTAGGCCTGTGATAACCTAGTTAGTTAAAGTAGTAAGCCGTAGTTTTGCTTGGCCGTGATTGATTGAATGAGGTATAACCAGTCTAGCCATGTCTTGATTCAGTACAAGATTGTTTCCTGTCTTGATTTCTTACATTATTATCTTGCCGATAAATGGTGGGAAACAAGTTCTGTTCAGATGAAGGGTTACAACCCCGGTCCTTGTTTGGTTTACGGGTTGTAACCTGGCTGTCGGAATAGTTCCACGGTTATCTCGTCGTATATCATCCTGACATTTTCTTAAATTTTAGTTTTAATATTAGATCTTTCTTGTGCTAATTGCTGGCTTTTGTTCTCATTTCGTGGCCCCCTTGTGGCACTTGCTCTTTCTGGGGTTGACCCAGCTAGTTTTGTGTGGCCAGATTTCGGAGCAGCCGCGAGGATCTACCAAGCTTCCAGCCCAATGGTGACAACTAGACGGAACCCGGACTACGAGTGGGTTTTTATTTTGTTTCGCTCATTCTATTTAAAATTATTCTTTTGAGGCGTTTAGCCGACGCACCTGTTAGCTCGATACACTTTACTTATTGTCTGCCTACGGACTGTGAACATGATTAACAAATCTAGGGTTGATCATGTACGACTAAACTCTTGCTAGTCCTAACATTTTGTAACGACTAGCTTCATGATCAGCTGAATATGTAATATTTGGGACGCCTTATTATTGTATATTTAATGATCATACATCTTGCGACCTTACTTACTTGCTTGTGATTGAGACATTAGGCTTGTTAAGGACCATAAGAGACTGTTGGCTTGTAGTAAACCCTCATATATCTAGACAAACGTGACCGTATATCGAGGTGTTTCCATTTCAATATACGTAGCTGGCTATGTCTGCCCCGCTCTCCAGTATTCTGGTTCTGGGGCGTGACAGTATGCCCTGCCATCGTCTCGACAAGCCATCCTAACAGCACAAGACAATAAAACATTGCTGAGTCTGATGAACGGACAGCCTCTGCAAACTGCTGATGCCGTCATTCATAAGAAGCCTTGTTTCTGTTTGGTGAGGCTTTTGACAAAAGTTCTCAACCCAGACCTCGAGTTGAACAGAGACTTTTTCAGAGAGGCAAGAAAAGGATACTTTTACCAGAGATTTCCAGATGCCTTCCCCTATCTCGCTATGCTTTTGTGAGCTATCCCAGAAGGATGGAATGGGATATAACTCCTCTTCAGCAAGCCCGAACGGGGAACATTTGTGTGAAGAAGGGTCCAAACAACAAGGACATGTTTTACAGTTCCTCTGAGCGTCATAGCTCCTTACTCAGAGGATTGAAACCAGGCTGTATTCCACCGAAAAACTCCTCTCTGCTGCTTCCAGTCAGAATGCCGATATTCACAAATGAATTTGCGAAGGTTGAAGGAAGATATCCAGACCAAGATATCCGATTGACAGGTCTAGTGAATCCAGATAACAAGAGATGGAATTGTATAGCCATTTGGATATTGGCTCAATTCGAAGAGAAGCTCAAGGAGATTGGGCTGTTCCAAGCGGTATACTCTACCGTTAACGGCTTCCACCCCAATCCTCACCTATTCCTTGTATTGGCGGAGAGGTACAACTTCAGAACAGGACTTTTATGACGTCCTACGGAGAGATCGGATTGGCTCTTCACGAGATAAAGTACATTTCGAGCCTGCCAATGGGAACATCCCTTATGAGGAATTTGTTCCAACCAATGACGAGTTGGACAAACTTCGTCAGGAAAATGCTGACATGGTGGCCGTCTTTGAAGAGCTGTTGTGCCACTACAAGATTTGTTCCTTGTACTATAAGAGTGGTTCATCAGGCACCTGCTACTCGACGAAATGGTTGCCATATCTCTTTCTAAACCACATTATGGAGAAGAAGACTAAGGAGCACGACAACTGCAAACCTAACTTCTTCAGGCCACTTAGCAGTAGCGAAGTGATAGGATTGATGGAGGAGAACAAGAGATGGATATCAAGATCGATGATGACCTTCAATATCCTCCTTTCAAGACAAGAGATATTATTGAAAGTTTCATGAGGATGGGCTATAGGCCCATGTCAAAGGAAGCCCAGCTGGCGGGTTTCCTCACCTATTGGCTTCGACGATTCGTCGTCCCTGGAGCCAGCGCCGTCGATCGCTTTCATCGAGGCGTACTATTTGTTGCCGTCCGCTTAGTCTTCGGCTATCGGATGGATCTATTGTCAGCATGACTTGCATAGTGAATGCTAGCCTCCGCCTTTTTGTCGATCAAATGCTTAAAGGAAAAGGCGAGAAAAGAAGCTTTCCTCGGCTAGAGCTGCCATATACATATTTGTTCGGATGGCTGCTTCTGCACTATCCTACCCTGATGAACCCCGATATGGGAGCGGTAAGCGGCAGCTTCTTGAGGAGATTTTCTAAGAGTAAGTGGATATACACCAGTTTAAGAGATTGCAGACGTGCTCTGAATCTCAGAAAGGGATAGAACTTCTATTGTGTTCATCCTCCAGCTGGCTACGAGAACATGTCTACAAATCTAGTCGATTCTGGAGGCATCCTTTAGGTCATACAGTTTTTGATTGGCTGAGGACAATCCGGCCGTCACTGGTCTACCGATTTGAAGACGAATGTTATTTGGAGCCCTATCTTCCCAGCCATTTTGCGCACCAATTCGGCTACGACCAGTTTCATGTAGGCAACGCCATCACGTGCCTACAAGGAAAAGGTTATCTGATCGATGGAGCCCGGGCTTGGGCCTACTATAATGCTCGAGACACAAGAACAACATTCTCGATGCCGACGAAGAGCGATCATGGTCCTCGGATGCTGTATACATATTCACTCTTCTATACATCAGCGAATACCTTTGTCGAGAACTTCTGTCTCGCAGACAGCTTTACGACAGCAGCCCGATTAAAGAAGGGAGCATCTGTTTTGTCAGCTTCTGGCAACGATGAAGAGCGTGAGCCGCCGATGTACCGTTGGAAGCTTCGAGGGAAGCCAACTTCCCTGAAGAAGTCAACGAGCCACTGCGCGTCTCCTTGAAGGTTGTTAGATCTCCGGCCAAGGAGAGAAAGAGGAGGATAGAAGAACCTTCTTCTCCAGTTGCTAAGAAGAAGCTTGTCTTGGAATCATCAGAAAGGGTCACGACCCGGTCGCAATCTCGGCAGCATGCTGAGTTGACTCAAAGAGAAGAGGCGACAACTCCGACCTCTCTTCAAAGGCAGGTAGATGTTGTAGACGTAGAGAGTCCGAGAGACCTCTACGCAGAAAGAAGATAGTTGTCATAAGGAAAGTGGCCAGTCCTCCAAGACTATCCTGTCATCGGTCGTGGCTAGTGCTATCGCAGGAATCACAATGTCGTCTCTACACCTGTCCCTGAGCCCAGACAAGAAGCTTTGAGCCCAGAGAGGAGGGATGAGGTTGTAGAGACGATGGAGAAAGTCATAGAGAAAGAGGATGAAGTGTTGCGATCTCCTACATTTGTAGTAGAAACTATCCAGCTTCCAGCTACACCGAGAATACTTCGTGATGAAGAAGATCGATTAATGATCGATGCTCTGAATGACTGCGACTTCGGCCTCCATGATGATGTAGATCCGGTCGTCGCAACCGATAGTGAGGAAGCACCAGAAGAAAATAAAAGTGATAAAGATACATCAACAGAGGTTGTTGATGATACTCTAAATCCCGAAGAGGATACTGATATACATGTATCCCAGGGAAAGATGCGGTCAAGGAAGTAGCACCTGAGGAAGTTACTGTTGCTGATCCCAAAGGTATTGAATGATATTATCTTCTTTTCATAGATTAAATAACTGACATCTAAATTTTTATCCATGCAGAAATTGAATCTTCTCTAATTCTTCCCATATGCACCGATATAGTGCCAATAAAGGCGACAGCCAGCAGTAGTCGACATTTTTGGGGCTCCGAAGGGTAGTAGCCAGCGCAGTAATGTCTGAAGCTACTTCTGTGAGGTTGAACCCGTGTCAGCAGATGACAAACTTGTCACTAGACCCAACTATGGTAAGATTGCTCTTACTTTTGATCCTTTCGATAGTTGCTAATGACAGCCAACTGATGGTGTTTGTTTAATTTGCAGAGGAACATCTGGGAGGGGCGACTAGCTCTTCCATGGCTCCTTTGTCCAGAGAGACCTCCACTCACGTGCAAGAAGCTGAACGTCTATTTGTACAGGCACCTGCTGCTACGACGTCTATGGGAGTAGCTGCTACACCTGGTGCCATAGCTACTAACCGATTCATAATTGGTTCCTTCACCAACCTTTTCTTCAATTCATTGGGACCCTTAGTAGAGGGTAATGGGTAAAGAAGATGTTGGTTTCATCCGTCAGAGGTCCAACCACTTATCTAATCAGTGCCATCCAAATCAAGGTGATGAAGCTCAAGCGGTTTATCTTGAACACATATTAGATGAGCTGGAGGAATCAGTTAAGATCTACAAAGATCTGAATCGGGGGGAGGTGGAGCCTTTGGTACATGCCGAGTTTGAGAGAATGTTCAAGAGGCTGCAGTTCGAAAGTTGATTTCCAGATTATCTTGGACACTTTCACTGCCAAGTCTTCAGAGTATAACTCTCAAATAGAGATAATAGCATCTGCTGCCTGGAAAAAGGAAAAGAAAGTTGATGAGCTAAAACAGAATCTGCCCGTCTTCAAGAAGAGTTGAGACTTGTTCAGCTTGCTCTGGAAGATGAGGCCACACAACATCAAGCTGCAGTTCAGCAACTGGACGCTCTGACCCAGGAAAGAAATGAGTATGTCACAACTCATCAAGCTGAAATCTCCCACAGACTAGTAACCTTGCCGACTTTTGATGATAAGTCTGGAATGGAGGAAGCTAGGACGCGAGTGATGGATTCTCGTGAGGAGCGACTTCAGACTTTAAAGCAGCAGATGGCTAGTTTGATGACCCCACCGGCTGAATAAAAAGACTTTTTGTATCTTCTGTTTTGTTATATCTTTTTGTACTGTCTTTAATTTTGATCAATAAAAAGATTTTCTTTGTGGCTCTATTATTTGTTGCGTATCTCATTCAGATAAAATAATAGCGATAGAAAATATATTCAGAGGTCCGGGACATGATATATTTTTAATTTAGAAAATAATTATATTCATTATATCTGCTCAGAGGTAATGTGAACATAGCAGTAATTTGTTGAATATTATTATTTCAGTAGACAACTAATCAAAGGTAACAAATACATAACAAGTTGCTGATATGAATGAACGGATAAATCGTCAAAATATATGAACGAAATGAATCGTTGGAATGAACGGATGAACCGTCAGAGGAATTGGATGAACGGATGATCCGTCAGATGAATGGATGAACGGATAATCCGTCAGATGAATGGATGAACGGGTGAACCGTCGGATAAAATAGATGAACGGGTGAACCGTCGGATGAAATGGATGAACGGGTGAACCGTCAGATGAATGGATGAACGGGTGAACCGTCAGATGAAATAGATGAACGGGTGAACCGTCGGATGAAATGGATGAACGGTGAACCGTCAGATGAATGGATGAACGGGTGAACCGTCAGATAAAATGGATAAACGGGTGAACCGTCAGATGAATGGATGAACGGGTGAACCGTCGGATGAATGGATGAACGGGTGAACCGTCAGATGAATGGATGAACGGGTGAACCGTCAGATGAATGTAATGAATGTTGCGAAGAACGCGTCACTTCATTGTTTCAAGAATCTCTGCCT
Source organism: Iris pallida (assembly GCA_029216955.1). NCBI lineage: Eukaryota > Viridiplantae > Streptophyta > Magnoliopsida > Asparagales > Iridaceae > Iris > Iris pallida. The sequence continues at coordinate 4,227,685 of JANAVB010014400.1, forward strand.
ATAAATAGAAAAGAAATCTAGATGGAATAATCACTTTCACTTTTCAACCCAAAGATGTGTCTGGAGATGAATCTAAGAAGACTGAGATCACCCGAAGGTTGAAGCAGACACTGAGGAACGTCCAATCGTGCTGACCAGCCAAAACAGACGGACGGGCGAAGGTTCGTCTGCACCCAAGCCGCCAAGGGATATCTTGGACTTCTTCTTGAACTAGGGATGACAGAGGAAGAAGAGGCCATGAGGATGGCTGCTTGCAAGTTCCTGGTAGGTTCGAACAAAGATGTCCTCGGCTCTTTTGCTGATTATGTTTTTGAAGGACGGTAGTGGTCCTCGTCCTATCTTCAAGAAGGATGATAGTAACTTCCGTCCATGATATTATGTAACAACGTTTATGATGAAATAAAAATAAAACTTTATTTATGAACTGTCTGATCATATTACATAAAATTCCTGTTACATTTAAACATAGTATTTCTTAAGGAATTTGCCATTGATAGGCATCATAGCAACTCGACCGTCCAGCTCTGAGAGTTGATAGGCTCCATTTGAAAAGACTTTGCTCACAATGTAAGGCCCTTCCACTTTGCATCAAATTTGCCTTTGCTCATATGAGTCATAGTCATAGGACGTCTGATGGTCAGAACGAGCTCTCCTTTCTGAAAGGCTCTGACTTTAACTTTGCGGTTGAAAGTCTTCGAGATACGGGCTTGGTATAACTAATATGTTGTTGAGCCAATAGCCGCTTCTCGTCGAGCGCCTCCAATTCTTGAAGTCGAAGAAGATCGTTATTCTCTGTTGTTAGCTCATTGGCGATAGAAATCCTTAAGGACGAGATCTGAAGTTCCAAAGGTAGAACTGCTTCACAACCGTACACAAGAGAAAAGGGTGTACAGCCTGTGGAGTTGCGGACCGTAGTACGATAGGCCCAAAGACATTCTCTAAGCTTTTCACTCCAGTTTCGTTTGTTAGTAGATACAAACTTCTTAAGAAGCTTGATGATAGTTTGTTGAAGGCTTCGGCCAAGCCATTCGCAGCAGGATTGTAAGTTGTCGAAGCGACATTGTCAATCCGATGATCATCACAGAACCTTGTGAACTTTTGGCTGATGAACTGTGGTCCATTGTTGTGAATGATCCTTCGAGGTACACCAAATCTATAGATGACATAATGTTTGACGAAGTTGATGACGCTACTGGTCTTGACTTCAGCCAGAAGGATAGCTTCAGCCCATTTGGAGAAGTAGTCGGTTATTGCTAGTATAAACCGATGTCCTCTAAAAAAGGAGGGTTGATATGACCTATGATATTCATGCCCCAAGCTTCAAAAGGCCAGGAAGCGGCAGTCGGATGAAGGAATTCCGACGGTTGATGAATGAAATCTGCATAGATTTGACAGGCGCGACATTTCTTGCATATTCGATGGCATCAGCTACCATAAAGGGCCAATAGTAGCCCATATCGGATACGATCTTGTAGCTTAGGACTGGATTGATGAGCTCCGCAGACACCATCATGAGCTTCACGCAATACTTGCTTTGTTTCATCACCAGCAAGACACATAAAAGAAGACCGTCATAAGTCCGTCGATAAAGAGTCTTGGTAGTCTGGTTATAATAGAATCGCAGAGACCATCGAGAATACTCGTAGCCTCCTTAGGATCTTCAGGAAGTATGTCGTGAACTACGAAGTCGATGAAATGAGCTCTCCAATCTTCATCGATAACATTGGCTTCAGTAAGATTACTGAACTCAATATTATGATTGTTTTGATGCAAAACAATTCCCAATTAGAGACACAACCACCTGTTATCTTTTGATAGGGATGGCTAAGACTGCTGCAAGATTGGCCAAAGCATCTACCTCAGTATTGCAAGCTCGGCGGACTATTCGATGAAAAGGCTTTGAATGATAAGCCTGCTGATTGCCGCTTCATGATAAGGCATAGTCTTGATGACGAACTTCATAGGTTCCTTAACCTGGTTAACAACAGCTTAGAGTCGCCAGACTTTAAGATATTCGACATCCAGTTGTTTAGCTAATAAGGCCATAAGTAGAGCATTGTATTCTACTACGTTGTTGGAGCAAGGTTCATCTAGGGAGTAGGCTCTTTGAATGGTTGACCCGTCTGGAGAAACAAAAACAACCCCAACTGCTGCGACAATGGCACCATTTGGTCCAATCCTGGATGCACCGTCAAAGAACAGACGCCAACTAGGAAATTCTTCGGAGATCATATTTGATTAATGTCTTCTGAATTTCATCATAGAGTTTAGATGTCTCTGGAATAGGATGAGCTGCTAAGAAATCCGCCAGTGCTTGACCTTTAACAGATTTTTGAGGAACAAATACCATGTCATATTGGGCTAGCAGAATGGCCCATGTAGCCAGCCGAAATTGAGTGTGCTAGGCTTCTTCATCAGTACCCGAAGAGGATTAACTCAGGATATGACATAAATAGTTTTTCCAATGATGTAATGCCGAGTCTTTTGAACAGCAAACATAAGAGCTAAGCATTCTTTTCGACCGGACTATAACGGTGTTCGGCACCAATCATAGTACGACTAAGATAGTAGATGGCCTGTTCGTGACCTTTTTTGTTCTTTTGGGCAAGTAAAGAACCCAATGAATGATCCATAGGACGACATACATTAAGAATGGTATACCTGAGATCGGTGGCACCAAGACTGGTGGGTTCATGAGATATCGCTTTATGTCGTCAAATGCTCGTTGACATTATTCGGTCCAAATAAAAGATACACCCTTCTTCATTAGCTGAGTAAATGGTCTGCAGTCCAGACAGATTCGAAATAAACCTCCTGATGTACGCAAGTCGACCTTGAAATTCTCTTAGCTCTTTTAGGTTGCGTGGAGGACGCATCTCTTGAATAGCTTTGATCTTCTCGGGATCCACGTGTATACCTTTAGAGGTAATAACGAAGCTGAGAAATTTACACTAGAGACACCCAAGAATGACTTGGTGGATTCATTTTGAGTTGATGTTGGGCATTAGATTGAAGATAGTTCTCAAGTCTTGGATGTGATCTTCCTTTAGACAACTTTTGACGGCAATATCGTCGACGTAGCATTCGACAGTCTTGCGTAGATGATCTCGAAAGATGGTACTCATGGCTCGTTGGTAAGTTGTGCCAGCGTTCTTAAGACCAAATGGCATTACGGTATAGCAATAGACTCCGCGAGGAGTACGGAAAGAAGTGTGTTTTTCATCTTCAGGATTCATCCGAATCTGATTGTATCCAGAGAATACAGCCATGAAGGATATTCGCTCGAACCCACAAGTCATCGATCATGACATCTGTGATAGGGAGAGGAAACTCATCTTTTGGACATGCTTCATTAAGATCCCGGAAGTCGATGCAAACTCGAACTTTACCAGTTTTCTTCAAGACTGGGACAACATTGGCTACCCAATCTGGATGTTGTTCTTCTCGAATAAAGCCAAAGCTATAAGCTTTTTGACTTCATCATCAATAGCGTCCATATTTCTGGCTTGAATCTTTGATGTTGTTTGACTGGCTTTACATTAGCAAGATATTCAATTTGTGAGTAGCAACTTTGGGATCTAAACCTGGCATGTCTTCAAAACTCCAAGAAAAGACATCAATATATTCTCGAATAAGAAGAATTAGTTCTTGCTTATCTGCCTCTGGAAGGTTCTTGCTGATGAATATTGGACAAGGCGACCGCTTTCTCCTACATCAATTTGAACTAATTGATCTTCGGTAGGAGGTTCTCGTTGTTCGAATCGGAGTTCCCATTGGGTATCCATTCGTTGAGCCCAAGGATCTGTTTCGGGTTTTCTTCAATATCCTCGTCATAGCCTTCTGGAAGTTCGGCGGAGACCATGTTAGAAGATATGATCAGCTGATGAATTTGACCAATACTAGTATCAGAATCCCATGATCTGGAATTAGAAGAGTTAGAGCGCTCCTCACTATCGGATTCGGAGATTGCTGGGGATAAGACGGGAGGTAAATATCCGAGACCTCTTTTAGTTCTGCTGTAATACATCTCTGACTTTCCTTTCGGAACTGCCGTACGGATAGGAGTCCATCTACCCTTACCGTAGTTGAGGCCATTTTTGAAATCATAACCTATCTTTCGGATGATATCTTTTGATTGTTGACTGTAACGGCGAAGTTGGAGATGTTCCGTATCGTTACTTTTGCTATCATCCGTATAGCTAAATTTTTGTTCTGGTCCTTTACTAAAAAGTATTGGACTCTCGCCTCTCTTTCGAGAAGGGACAAAAAAGTATGAATCGTCTGGGTGTTCGAGTGAGACCTCTGTTTGAAAAGACTGTACAACTCCCATTGTAAATGACTGAAAGCTATCTAACATATCCAAATAGCACTTAGCATGATAATGACATCAGTATAATGGAAAGGAGATACTTTTTCATTGATTTGTACATCCGTATTTACAACAGGACCTTTAGCCTTAGCAGCTTGTTCAGATTGATTACAAGAGGGGGAGAAGAAGAACGTGGAGGAGGCTTACTACGACGAAGGTCAATAACAAGTGGCTCAGAGGAGGTGAGCTCCCTTTTATCCTTGTTATGAGATAAATCAATAACAAGTGGCTCAGAAGAAGTGAGCTGCCTTTTATCCTTGTTACGACGTAAGTCAATAACAAGTGGCTCAGAAGAGGTGAGCTTCCTTTGATTTTGACCACCATCAGTTGGTTGCTTCTGGACTGGCAAGTGAATAGCCAGTGGTTTGGAGGACTGAGGATGAGAAACACGCCCTTTGACAGGTATGATGAGGGTGTCTTTGGGTATTGCTTCTTGTTCTTCTTCAGTGTCTAGAGCCAGTACAACCTTCATGAACTCATCTTTGTACATGCGAGCGTCGTTGCAGTATGCTTTGACACCTTTGAAAGGATAGAGATCCGTAACCTCCTTCTGAACCTCTCCATTATCATCAACATATTTGAAACATTGATGGAGAGTCGAAGGAACAATGTTGTTCATGCAAGAATGGTCTCCCCAACAGAGCATTGTAAGAACAACCATGGTTGTCTATGATGTAGAAGGTCACCTTTGTGCGGAGATTGCTTATTTGGAGTTTTAGGCAAATATTGCCCAGAGGCTCACTTCTTCCTTGATTAAACCCCAAGATGGTGGTGATTGTAGAAAGACTATGTACTGGGATCTTTAGTGTATCTAGCATTGTCTTTGGCATGATGTTGAGTGCTGACCCTGGATCTATCAGAATACGATCGACTTTCATCGCGTCGACATATCCTATATAGTATAGAGGGCGGTCATGCCTATTGTCTTCCATCAATCATCATGTGTGAAGGTAATATTTGGAATTAATTCCAACACACTGTGACAATGGAGGCAAGAGACAGGCTCTGCTTCGGCTTCTTTAGAAGGGTTAGACAGGTTTTGCCTGCATTAGAGCTTCACTCAGAGTTTTTTGAGTTTCTTTAGAGAGACGCAAGAGCTCAAAGATTGACAGCCTGGCTGGTATATTGGCTAGTTGAGCCAAGATATCAAAGTTATATGGCTTCTCAAGTCCAGAAGGAGATGACTTCTTCAAAGGCTTATCAAAACGGACTTATTGTTTGCCTTTGTCGGCTACCGTCGGCTTGAGAGTAGGTTCTATAACCGATGAGGTGCAGAAGGATATCCTCAGTGGAAACAGGTTGCACTGGAGCAGACTCAGAAGAAGAAGCAGGATTCTCCTGAGCTTCGGGATACTCTCGTAGATAGGCTTTCCCTGACCGGGTGCCCAGCAAGATTCTTCTTCAACTATGGGGTCAAAAGACACCATATTGCAAGTCTTTGTCTTACCCTTGGACGTTCTTTCTTCTTGGAAGAGGGAACTTCGAATTCCGAAGCAAGATCAGGGTGAATCCACATAATCTACCATTGTCAAAAGATAAGGGGACAAGACCTTCACTTCGTGGAGGAGGGAGATTCTCGATTTCAAGAGTGGCTTTAGGGATAGGAATGACACCATGTTGTACCATCTGTGGAGGGAAGTTACCGAACTGTACTGAGACCATATTTGCGGTAACAGTCTTCTCGTCTTGCTGCAGAGTGACAACACCATCGTTGACTAGCTCTTGAATCTTGCCTTTGAGTACATAACATGCTCGAGTGGGATGCCCAATGAACCTGTAATAGACACAATATTTGGGATGATCAGTCTTACCGACCTATCAGGCTTCTTCGGGTCTGGGAGTTGGAGCTTATTGCTTTTGATTAAGCAATCAAAGATGCTCACGTGTCATTCTCGTCAAAGGAGTACTCCACTTTAGGACAGGTTCTCTTGGTGGAGGGGCAGAAAGAGTAGAAGTAGACGTAGGTGGAGCCACGTTAACAGCCAGAGATTCTTTGCTCTTCAAGTTGATATTCAAAGTCTCTTTTCCCTTGGGTTGTTCTGGCGATTACTGCTACTCGATGTCGGGTGTTCGTCCCGATCGGGGTTAGACATGTGTACCCCTAGCTGCTTGAACTTGTCAGCACTAACTTCAGCTGCTTTAGCATTGACAATGAAGGATGGCCAATCTTGGAACTGAGTTGACCCCGTCCATATGCTGATAATAGGCAAAAGATTTACCTTGCAGGTATCTATAGTAACAGCGGTCGGAGTCCAGGAGGCATCTTTAAAGCTTCTCGCGGAACCTTTAATGAAACTCTCAGCGGTCTCATTATGTCTTTGTTTGATTTTATTAAGGGCTGACATGGTCATGTCGTTGATCCCCTCATAGAATCGTTCCAAGAAGATCTGTTTGAAACCCGAGAAAGAGGTGATACAGCCATCAGGCAAGCTTCTGTACCAATCGTATGCCACACCGGCTAAACAGCCGACGAATACCCTGGTAAGAAGAGCGTCATTTAGCTTAAGTTGGACAGTCATTACCTCAAAGTGGTTAATAAACTGACTAGGAGAAGTGCTGCCATCAAACAGGGTGATTATTGGAATCTTGTACTTAGGAGGAAACGGAACTTCCTTCCATTCAATAGGATAAGGTTGCTTGATTCCCAATCTCTGCAAATTGTCCTTCTCTTTGAAAGCCTCAAATTGAGTGTGCAAGAGTTTGACAGCTTCATTAGCATCCTCCGATGATGAAGAAGGAGCAGGCTGAATCAGAGTGTTGAGGGGAGGAACAGTGTGGTAAGCACTAACCCCAGCACCTGATTGACTGGGTGTGGGTTGAATTTGTATAGGGGTACTTGAGGAGACACTACCCCCAGCCCTGTATTGACAGGAACCGACGATGCTATGATCTCAGGATTTACAACAGGTACAGTCGGTGGTACTGCATGTTGGGCCACGATGATAGAATGCATACTTGCAACCATTTCAGCCATAGTCTTCAGCTTGTCTTCTAGTGCAGCTATTCGTTGTTCTTGACTAGCCGAACTAGAAGCATCTGGGTCTTCAGTGACAACATAAGCTGTCACTTCTCTAGGCTCAGTAGAGGACACTGTCTGTTCAGAAATTTCGTTGTATGCATCATAATAAGAGAAGGAATCATCTCCTGAGTGAGAAAGAGGAAGATGACCGAAAGGATCTTGGAGAAGATTTCTTTGGCAGATTGTGTCTCGGCTTCGGGATCGAGTATGTTGGAATACTCCTTCAGAAGATTCTTGGAGTAGATCTAAATATCTTTGACTTGGTCTACGAGGCTTGCCGTGTTTGGAGCATTTCCTACCCCCAGTATCTCGGGAAGCCATGTTGACAGAAGCATATAACATTTCGTCCACGTCTTCTGACATTGGTTCCGAAGTTGTAAAATTCAGACGATCGAAAACAGATCGCTTTGTTGTTTGACAACAGCACTTGATGACAACCTTGTGATTACAATGATGTTCAAGTGGTTGAACTTGCGGTGTTGAGATATTGTCCCGTTTTTGTAAAACCCCTAAATTTCTACTACTTTTTTATTATTAATTTGGTACCGATTTTTAAATTTTGTATTGTACGTCGCGTAGTCGTATTGTACGTCGCACACAAAATTTTATTTTTGCTCGACGAGTGCGAATATGTGCGAGCGTACATATTTTTAGAAAAACATTTTTCTTAATTCTATAGTTTCAAAATAATATATGTAATATTTAATTTAGCTATCAAAATTTCCTAAATTTATAATTTTATTTACGAAAAGCCTTTTATTTAGAATAAATAATATTCTTAGTGCATACGCATATTTCCTAAATATTTTGCTAGTTTATTTTAAATAAAAATGTAATTTTTGAGATTTATTAATATTAATAATTTATTATTCAAAAAGATATTTAAAAATATTAATGTAATTTTCAAAATTATTATTATTAATATTTTTGGAAAATATATTTTGAAATTATTGTGAAGATTTAAATTTTGATTTGATTCTATGGATACATTTAAATAGTAAACTAATATCTATATTTGAAATTGATTTGATTTTAAACTAAGTGAATTTAATTTGATTTAAATTAGATTTGGATTTGGATTTGGATTTGATTGCCTTTAAATTAAATTAGAAAATATCTAAATTGGGTTTTAAATATCCTAATCCTTATCTAATTGGAAATTTTCACATCCTATAAATAGGCAGGTACTCCTCCAACTTTTTTCATTAATTCCTCCACAATTTTCTCCACCACAACGTGCGTGCTCGTGTCGGTGTTCCCTCCATCCTCGTGTCAGCCGTGACGGCCTCGGGTCCGACCCCGGTGACTCTCTTATTCTATTCTTTGTACATGTATAATTTTTTTCCGTGTCGGACACTTCCCCGACACAATAATAAATTCTAATCCTAAACCTAACCCTAACCCCGTCCAGCCCGATCTACCGTCGTCGCAAGTACGGCATCGCCCGTCGGAGTTCCCGACAGCAACCTTCGCCTCGTCGCCATCATTCGCCACCGAAACTCCCCGGCAACCACCAGGACAGCCACCACCACCTCCTTCTGAACTCCGATCCGCCTCCCGTCCATAACCCGACTTCCTGCCAAAGCCACTCCCGTCTCCACCGTCATCACCAAAACCACCACCGCTCCCCCTGTCGTCGGCGTCCACTCGCCGGAACACAGGAAACCCCAAGCAAGCAAAAATAAAATAAACAAACAAACACCCCTGCCACCACCGCCTTACCTTCGCCGGAGTCACGCCCGGCCGTCGTCCGTAGCCTTGGCCTCCAGCCGTTCGTCGCCGCCCCCTTCAGTCCGGCCAACCCCGCACGATTTTCCTCCGCCGTCCATTGACCCCGCCGTGGCCGAGGAACCCTCGCCAGCTCCCGATCTCCCTAGCCGAGCCCCGCCGGCCTAACACCACCACCGTTTGCCTCACCGGAACCCTCGCCTGACCGCTCCTCCTCCGCGACCGACCTAGCCGGCGACTCCGAGACTACCTATCTCCGCTCGCCTCAAAACCCTCCTTCTTGAGCGCAGCGTCGACCAAACCGCCAGCGCCGCCGCCTCCGCGGAACGCTCCTCCGTCGGCAGAGAGCTCCCTCCGCTCACCCCCTCTTCCTGAAACCGCTCCGAGCACTCCGCTCCGCCCCCTTCCTCTCACCACCCCGAGATCCGCATGCCCCTCATGCCGAAGCGTCGTGCCGACCCAGCGTCTTCCACTCCATCACAGCTTCTCTCCGACTTTCCCCCTCTCAATTTTTTTCACAACTCTCTCTCTCTCTCTCCCTCTTGTCTCTGTTGCTTGATTTTAAAGAAAAGCAGCACTTGGGTTTGGATCTATAACTATTTTTTAAAATTAGTTTAGAAGCCCAATATATATAATTGTTTTTAGGATATGTAAAAAATAGATTTTTAACCTAAATTCATATATTTTACAAACTTAGAGTTGCCTAAAAAAACCATTTATATATTTTTCGAGCATATTTCTAAAAACATATTTTGACTAAATAAAATATATTTAAAGTATTATCGGTATTGATATACATATTTTATTTATCCATTCCTTCTATTATCCTCCTGGCCATGACTAGTCCTATTACTCCTATTCCCTCGTCAATTCGAGTCTACCTTGTGTCCACCCTAACCAATTTAACCCTCCTGGACCCGATGGAACTGTCCGTGCCACCATCAGAGGTCACCTTGCATAGTAGTTGCACCAAAGTCGCAGTTCATGCCAGCTTGATCATTGCAGCACACCAGGCGCCCTACCAGGCACCCTACCAGGCAAGACACCTTGCCATTCGCTGATTAATTATTTTAGCTCATATTTCATGCATTATTTATTTTCTTTATGCAAAATAAACTATGATACATGGCATAACTGTTAGAACTTACTGTTCATTTATATTTTCTGCTGTGTATTATTTTCTTACAAATTAAACCTAGATTTAAGGGACCACCATGTGTGTTGCATTCATTGGCCTTGACACGTTGTAACACGAAGTTGTGTGTCGCATGTAGAACATGGAAGTACGTGATTGGCTGGCCACCAGTACGTACAAGTCGTACGATAGGAATAACCGCTAATAGAGGTTGCATGCTAGTTTGACTTAGCGGTTATAGAGGTTACTGTTGTGGTTACAACAAAGTAGGCATTGGGCGGGAAGGACAATTGTTAGCACCCTGAAATTCGGGTTGATTTTTTTTTATTTTATTTATTTTCTGACTGTTTGGTTTCATTAAATATTTCATTCTATTTATTTATCTGTTAGTGTACTTTTTTATGCCATTGATATTTAGAGTATCAGGGATGTTCAACTCTGGAAATCCTCTTCACGGGTTTTGGAGTGGACACGATTACCTTCATGACGGTATATGGTGTCTCACCCAAACTTGTTCCCTTGTGCCCTTTTTTTTTTCGCTGAACTTCGGGTCGAATTAGACCGTTCGATCAGTAATTGATTTTCCCACTTTTTTTCCTCGATCATTTCAGCGCGTTACCATGATATTTAAATTGAGAGCGCAAGACCAGTCATTTCCTTGAAACCAACTCCTCATTGATTATCTACTCGAGACGCTCGTCACCCATGACCTTCGTTTTCCACTCATTCATGTCATTTTGGGCTCCATTTGATTCGCACAACTTTTCCGACGCGTGACCCGATTTTATTTCACGCCACGGCGTCACATTCATTTTCCAACTTGATTTGTGGGTCCCCTGTCGACCAAAACCTGTCAGCCCCAACTATGGACATGGCCCACTTTGAGCCTACTATCCGTCCGACACTTGTGTCCCATTATTTGGAATCCTCATGTGCAACTTATTTACTCATGATCATCAACATCTAATTTTAATTCGATTTTTGTACAATGTCCAGTTTTGACCCAATCTGGCTCCACCGAGCCCAGTCCAGCTCCATGATTTTCTCCATCATGACACTCTAATATTTTGTTGCCCAAAAATATCAGATATCCATTTACCCATTTTTTCTATATTTATGGGAATTTTTGTTGAATTAAATCCTATATGAATTTTCTATTTTTCCCCTATATTTAATCCTAGCCTTTGGTTCTCCTCATTAAATCCTACCCATTGATTATTCCCCCAACCCCTTGGCAGCCATGTGCCGGCCCTAGAATATTGGAAAGCAACTTTTCATCACTCTCTCCCTTATCCTCTCATTCTCTCTCTTCTTCTATTATTTTTTTTCCCACAACATCAAAAACTAAACCAACATCAACTTTAACTCTTCCCATGCAAACCGACAGCACTCCCTACTCCTGGCCCGACACCCCCATGGCCTGAGCGCCGACCACCCTGGCCGTGGCCCCCTGGCCGGCCTCCTCCGCCGTGGTCGGCCGTCGACCATGACAGTTCCTTCTTCCTCCTCCATCTCCTTCTCAACCGAGCTACAACCACCACCACTCCACCACAATCCGGCCACCACCACCTCACAGCGCGTCGCTACCTCCTGTGCAGCGTCGCCGAGGCCTCGCCGTGGCCTCGCCGTAGCTAGGCCGGCCTCCCCGCGCCTGGCCAGCATGCTACAGCTCATTCAACGCGGCAGCAGCAGCTGCATTCAAAGCGCGCGCACGCGTGCGGGTTTCGCCGCCGCCGCCACCGGCCGTCGTGCCCCCGACGACCATTTCCCCCGGGTGCGCCCGACCCTAAGCTCTCCTTCCATGGCAGCCACCGTCCTCCGGGACGCGACGTCGAGTCAATTTCTGCGTTTTGAACGAGATCCCGTCGACGCGCGCGAGTTTTGAACTCAGATTTGGCGCTCCGTCGCAGCAACTTCGTGCGCATTTTTCCGAAGATCCGACCGTTGGATCGGCGATTTCTTCACTCCGTCGCAATCTCGGTATATCCACCTTCATCCCTGTCAATTTTCGTCCGTTAATTTTATCGTTTGATACATCAAAACCGGCCACCAAGTTGACCGTTTAAATTGTATTAAATTTGGACAGTTTCGCGGGGCCAACTTCGTCAGCTTGTATCTCCTCCACCGCAGCTCCGTTTGGCGTGCTACCAGTTCCGGTGCGAAGCTGGTATAACCCTCTTGCTACCCCTTCAGTTTCGTTTCATTGTGAGCTTGTTTGATTGGTTGAATTCGACGCCAAAGTTGGCCGTCCGAATTCGTAATTTCCAACTTGTAAAATTCCATTTTTGAACACGGGACTCCAGATTTCATTTCTGACACCACCATTAGACTTGTGGCGTCGTTCTGGCATGTTTTCATATAAAATTTGTTAAATTTGGAGAACGTGGGCCCGGGCACGTTTTTCGGTGCAAATCGGGTCCCACTTTCTGGGTCAACGGGACTTTTTGACGCCGGCTCATCGGAATCCAATTTCGGATATACCGTTGAGTTCGTATCGTCATTCTGGACTCGTTGACAAATAATTTGCTAGGTTTTGGTGGACATTGGGTCTGGCACGCATTTCGATGCAAGTCGGATACCAATATCCGGGTCAACGGGTCATTTTGAGATCGGCTCATCGGAATCCAATTCCGGAGATACCGTTGAGTTCGTATCATTATTCTAGACTCGTTGACAGGTAGTTTGCTGAGTTTTGAGAACTTTGGCTCCGGCGCACATTTTCGTGCAAATCGGAATTCCAAGTTCTAGTCAACGGGCCAAATTGAGATCGGGTCAACGGAATCCAATTCTGGAGATACCGTTGGGTTCGTATCGACATTCTGGTTGCGTGGACATATAATTTGTTATATTTTATAGACTTGTTTTCTTGCACGTTTTTCGGTGCAAAACGGCTCCGACACGGACACCGTTTTGATCCGAAATTACCTTTTTGCCCTTGTGTCCAAATTGGACCGTTGGGTAGGCTATCCTAGCTAATTTGACCTTTCTGGACACGTTGGCGATGTTTATTTCATCGTCCGACAATGTTTGTTGATAATTTCTCTGAGTTTAACCTTTTTATAATTAATTAATAATTAATTCATATAATGTTCGTATTTCGGGATTAGTACAACGAAACTGAGCTCAGTCAATTTCAGTGATCTCACATCGCTGAAATTGACAAGTTGGACACATGGATCACTATAATAAGATTATCAGCCTTATCGATAATCTCCTTATCTCGATTTGCGTGTCGTAAGTTTCGACGTACAATAACGAAGTACACTTTATATTAGACTAGAATTGACCTAGTTTGACCAGAGTTGACCAGTTGACCCAAAGTCAACTGTAAGTCAACACTTGACCTAGTTGACTAGATTATTGACCGGAGTCGACCTAGAGTTGTTTTGACTTAGAAGAACCTAGAATAATGTAGATTGATTATAGAGATTCATTTATTACAACTTGAACCACCTTGTAACCTGTGTTGCTTTAAATAGGACTCTGTGGCTTCAGTGGGACCTCCTATACTTATCAGCTGTTCAGGTTATCGAGGCGAGTACATTCTCTGACCGTTTCATACTTGTCTGGATTTACATTCTTGCTCTAGATTACTGTACTTGATGCTGACACGATTGTTATCACGGATTGGTACTATATGGATCTCCTTTTGGGATGTTATCCCCTTGTATTCACTAAATACATATTGTGATGTGCGTTTCACTTCCATATTGTATTTATTGAATACCTATATCCTTGTATACTCCTTGTGCATATTGTACTCTCAGTATCACATGAGTCCCAGGGATACCATTGTACACTATTGTATAACATTGTACAACTATTGTATAACATTGTACATCTATTGTATAATATTGTACATCCATTGTATAACATTGTACACTATTGTGCAAGATAACGTAACTGGAGTGGATCCTTGTGTATTGATTGGGGAGGAGGAGTAGAATTGGTTATGTACTCAAATCCTATTGTACAACATTGTATAACTATTGTATATGTCTATTGTACACCCACGTACAATGGAGTTACCATTGCATTTTCCTAGCCCGTTTACATAACCAGATTGTACTCTAAATCACATGTTCCTTACAGTTCTTACTTATCATATTTAGATATTTTCTGTTATTAAATCTCTACTGTTTTCTATACATTCTTCTTTCAGCGTTTCATGTACTTTACTCTATTGCATGCTTTATATTTCCTAACTCGATATGAACTGCGTGAGATGTTTTGTGCTCGCTCCCGTCCTGACTGGACCTGTTGAAAAATTTTACAGATAGCCTGGAGGTGCCTGCTAGCCTAGAGGAGACACATTAGAGGTTGTTTAGGTAGTTATTTCATTTTGTCTGGAGTTGTATTTTACTTTGTGGATTACTGTATTGAGTTTTGAGATGTATTTATGGGTTTATGTATCATAGACACTTAGATTTCTATCTCCTGTATCTCTTTTGGATTCCATGTTTTATCTATCTTTATCATGCTCTACCTTAGATGTGATTGAGTTTGTATCTGCTATGTCACCCCCATTCGGGGAGTATAAACTGTTTAGTCTTATACTGTTAGATGCATTGAGACCTAGGACAGCGTTCTACCGCCGACACTGCGGCGTAGGCTGGGCGTCGTTACGTTCTCGTGCCCTAACTCTAGGGTGCGGGTCGTGACACGTTTTTAGTGGTGGCCCATGCAGGTCGAGACTAAAGTGTAGTGGTATTCGAACTAGAGTACCACTACAGCCTGCACTAGGAATAGGATATACTTTTGAAGGTACTCAATCACAATTAGGACCCCTTGAGAGATTCCTGGGACGACCCTGGAGAATCTTATTTAACTTCGATTTGAAAACTCTTTTTTCCCTTTATTTGTTTTATCTTTATTTTCTGTTGTTGAATTTGATTTTAATGGATTATTATTGAATTTGAGTTTGTATTTATTAATTTCGATGGAAGATTTTCGAATTTTGAATTTTGATGATAGCTGTTGCATTCGAGTTTGTATTTTGATGGATTTTGTTCATTTTTGAATTTTGATGTTCGATAATAAATTTGATTTGATTTTGAGTATTCATTATTGATTAATTTAATTTTTGGCAAGATGAAATTATATGGGCTAGGTCATCTATGTTATGGAATCTAGTCTTCTATAGTCACATTAGCCAGCACGGTGAGAACATATAGTCTGACTCTGGATGTATTTCTCGGGTGTGGGAATTTAAGGTTTTCGCAGCCAAGCATGCGGCACCGCGAAAATGTTAAATACCATGATTCTAGAGATATGTGCATAAGTCAAGGGCTCTGTGATTATCGTAGCCTTGCTTACTAGTATGACGAGGATTTAGAGTACCATGATTTTGGATAGACGCATATGATTATCAGATTGTACTTAAAATATTTTGAACATGTTTTCTCTACTTTTTCTCAGTCATTCAAAAAAATTAATTATTATTTGTTGTTTTGCCTAGTTTCTTGTCATTTAACTTAAGAATATGTTTAGTTGTTTTCATAAACCTTTGTGTAACTTCTTGCTATGAGTTTTCATAATACAATGAATCGATGATTTTGCTAGACTTTATCTGAATTTGATATTTTAACTCTTGATTTCAAAACTGTTCCTTCTTTAAACAGATAAGCAGAGCAAATTTTAGCGTTATTTCTTTCTTGCTATTATTCTTGTATTAAATAATAATGATAATAAAACTGTCTTGATTTTGTCAATCACCTGCTTGCAATCTTGGTAGGAATCTAAATGTTAGTCTTAACGTAGAATTAATTTTATTGGGACATGAGAATATGTATATGAATATATATAGCAGACACTTGCCTAACACGTATGCATGCTACACTTGATTCGCACATATCTAGATACAATTAATATGTTGTTGATGCTAAATTTTCAAAACCTTAATATTTCTGGTCCTCTACTTTTCTATGTTTAGATTCGTAATTTAAATGAAAATTTTATGTTATTAGTTATGTTTACATCACTGCAACATGTTAATATTACACTTGTTTAAATGTTAGCTTATTTTTAGATTTTGTATGTAAATGCTGAACTAAAACTGG
The DNA here is from genome assembly GCA_029216955.1 of Iris pallida. Taxonomy (NCBI): domain Eukaryota; kingdom Viridiplantae; phylum Streptophyta; class Magnoliopsida; order Asparagales; family Iridaceae; genus Iris; species Iris pallida. The sequence continues at coordinate 4,243,995 of JANAVB010014400.1, forward strand.
ATTTAATCTTTCAATACTAAGCTATAACCCTGTACAAGGACACACACACACGCCTACTATCTAACCATATGAACATGTCCCCATACACATGATGCTAGTTTTCCCTCTCTAACGCTCTCTCTGTATATATATTGTGATTGGATTTCAATGCAAGTGACTTTCGATTCTTTAACTTGTGATTTTGATTTTCTTGGGATAGTATTTTTTTTTTTTTTCAAATGATTGGTAGTTATCTTCCCTTATTTTATTTTTTTATGTGTACCAGTTTTCATATGGGGTGGTAGACAACTTTATAGTTTTGATGGTTGTTGTGTCTGTATCTTTCTATTTTAGTACCCTGGATTGCTTGTGTGTTTGATACCCTATGACCGTTGGTTAGCATGACTAGTAAACCTAGATGAGACTTCACTGTCACCGTTACCATGACCCTGGATATTGTCTTTTATTTGATGGTATGATTTGTTTAAGTTCTGGGACTTTGATTATGGGGGTTTGACCTAGAGGGAGTAGGGACATTTTAATTTCGAGGACAAAATTTTTATAAGGTGGGTAGGATGTTAGCACCCTGAAATTCGGGTTGATTTTTTTTATTTTATTTATTTTCTGACTGTTTGGTTTCATTAAATATTTTATTCTATTTATTTATCTGTTAGTGTACTTTTTTATGCCATTGATATTTGGAGTATCAGGGATGTTCAACTCTGGAAATCCTCTTCACGAGTTTTGGAGTGGACACGATTACCTTCATGACGGTATATGGTGTCTCACCCAAACTTGTTCCCTTGTGCCCTTTTTTTTTCGCTGAACTTCGGGTCGAATTAGACCGTTCGATCAGTAATTGATTTTCCCACTTTTTTTCCTCGATCATTTTCAGCGCGTTACCATGATATTTAAATTGAGAGCGCAAGACCAGTCATTTCCTTGAAACCAACTCCTCATTGATTATCTACTCGAGACGCTCGTCACCCATGACCTTCGTTTTCCACTCATTCATGTCATTTTGGGCTCCATTTGATTCGCACAACTTTTCCGACGCGTGACCCGATTTTATTTCACGCCACGGCGTCACATTCATTTTCCAACTTGATTTGTGGGTCCCCTGTCGACCAAAACCTGTCAGCCCCAACTATGGACATGGCCCACTTTGAGCCTACTATCCGTCCGACACTTGTGTCCCATTATTTGGAATCCTCATGTGCAACTTATTTACTCATGATCATCAACATCTAATTTTAATTCAATTTTTGTACAATGTCCAGTTTTGATCCAATCTGGCTCCACCGAGCCCAGTCCAGCTCCATGATTTTTTCCATCATGACACTCTAATATTTTGTTGCCCAAAAATATCAGATATCCATTTACCCATTTTTTCTATATTTATGGGAATTTTTGTTGAATTAAATCCTATAGGAATTTCCTATTTTTCCCCTATATTTAATCCTAGCCTTTGGTTCTCCTCATTAAATCCTACCCATTGATTATTCCCCCAACCCCTTGGCAGCCATGTGCCGGCCCTAAAATATTGGAAAGCAACTTTTCATCACTCTCTCCCTTATCCTCTCATTCTCTCTCTTCTCCTATTATTTTTTTTCCCACAACATCAAAAACTAAACCAACATCAACTTTAACTCTTCCCATGCAAACCGACAGCACTCCCTACTCCTGGCCCGACACCCCCATGGCCTGAGCGCCGACCACCCTGGCCGTGGCCCCCTGGCCGGCCTCCTCCGCCGTGGTCGGCCGTCGACCATGACAGTTCCTTCTTCCTCCTCCATCTCCTTCTCAACCGAGCTACAACCACCACCACTCCACCACAATCCGGCCACCACCACCTCACAGCGCGTCGCTACCTCCTGTGCAGCGTCGCCGAGGCCTCGCCGTGGCCTCGCCGTAGCTAGGCCGGCCTCCCCGCGCCTGGCCAGCATGCTACAGCTCATTCAACGCGGCAGCAGCAGCTGCATTCAAAGCGCGCGCGCGCGTGCGGGTTTCGCCGCCGCCGCCACCGGCCGTCGTGCCCCCGGCGACCATTTCCCCCGGGTGCGCCCGACCCTAAGCTCTCCTCCCATGGCGGCCACCGTCCTCCGGGACGCGACGTCGAGTCGATTTCTGCGTTTTGAACGAGATCCCGTCGACGCACGCGAGTTTTGAACTCAGATTTGGCGCTCCGTCGCAGCAACTTCGCGCGCATTTTTCCGAAGATCCGACCGTTGGATCGGCGATTTCTTCACTCCGTCGCAATCTCGGTATATCCACCTTCATCCCTGTCAATTTTCGTCCGTTAATTTTATCGTTTGATACATCAAAACCGGCCACCAAGTTGAGCGTTTAAATTGTATTAAATTTGGACAGTTTCGCGGGGCCAACTTCGTCAGCTTGTATCTCCTCCACCGCAGCTCCGTTTGGCGTGCTACTAGTTCCGGTGCGAAGCTGGTATAACCCTCTTGCTACCCCTTCAGTTTCGTTTCATTGTGAGCTTGTTTGATTGGTTGAATTCGACGCCAAAGTTGGCCGTCCGAATTCGTAATTTCCAACTTGTAAAATTCCATTTTTGAACACGGGACTCCAGATTTCATTTCTGACACCACCATTAGACTTGTGGCGTCGTTCTGGCATGTTTTCATATAAAATTTGTTAGATTTGGAGAACGTGGGCCCGGGCACGTTTTTCGGTGCAAATCGGGTCCCACTTTCTGGGTCAACGAGACTTTTTGACGCCGGCTCATCGGAATCCAATTTTGGATATACCGTTGAGTTCGTATCGTCATTCTGGACTCGTTGACAAATAATTTGCTAGATTTTGGTGGACATTGGGTCTGGCACGCATTTCGGTGCAAGTCGGATACCAATATCCGGGTCAACGGGTCATTTTGAGATCGGCTCATCGGAATCCAATTCCGGAGATACCGTTGAGTTCGTATCATTATTCTAGACTCGTTGACAGGTAGTTTGCTGAGTTTTGAGAACTTTGGCTCCGGCGCGCATTTTCGTGCAAATCGGAATTCCAAGTTCTAGTAAACGGGCCAAATTGAGATCGGGTCAACGGAATCCAATTCTGGAGATACCGTTGGGTTCGTATCGACATTCTGGTTGCGTGGACATATAATTTGTTATATTTTATAGACTTGTTTTCTTGCACGTTTTTCGGTGCAAAACGGCTCCGACACGGACACCGTTTTGATCCGAAATTACCTTTTTGCCCTTGTGTCCAAATTGGACCGTTGGGTAGGCTATCCTAGCTAATTTGACCTTTCTGGACACGTTGGCGATGTTTATTTCATCGTCCGACAATGTTTGTTGATAATTTCTCTGAGTTTAACCTTTTTATAATTAATTAATAATTAATTCATATAATGTTCGTATTTCGGGATTAGTACAACGAAACTGAGCTCAGTCAATTCCAGTGATCTCACATCGCTGAAATTGACAAGTTGGACACATGGATCACTATAATAAGATTATCAGCCTTATCGATAATCTCCTTATCTCGATTTGCGTGTCGTAAGTTTCGACGTACAATAACGAAGTACACTTTATATTAGACTAGAATTGACCTAGTTTGACCAGAGTTGACCAGTTGACCCAAAGTCAACTGTAAGTCAACACTTGACCTAGTTGACTAGATTATTGACCGGAGTCGACCTAGAGTTATTTTGACTTAGAAGAACCTAGAATAATGTAGATTGATTATAGAGATTCATTTATTACAACTTGAACCACCTTGTAACCTGTGTTGCTTTAAATAGGACTCTGTGGCTTCAGTGGGACCTCCTATACTTATCAGCTGTTCAGGTTATCGAGGCGAGTACATTCTCTGACCGTTTCATACTTGTCTGGATTTACATTCTTGCTCTAGATTACTGTACTTGATGCTGACACGATTGTTATCACGGATTGGTACTATATGGATCTCCTTTTGGGATGTTATCCCCTTGTATTCACTAAATACATATTGTGATGTGCGTTTCACTTCCATATTGTATTTATTGAATACCTATATCCTTGTATACTCCTTGTGCATATTGTACTCTCAGTATCACATGAGTCCCAGGGATAGACCATTGTACACTATTGTATAACATTGTACAACTATTGTATAACATTGTACATCTATTGTATAATATTGTACATCCATTGTATAACATTGTACACTATTGTGCAAGATAACGTAACTGGAGTGGATCCTTGTGTATTGATTGGGGAGGAGGAGTAGAATTGGTTATGTACTCAAATCCTATTGTACAACATTGTATAACTATTGTATATGTCTATTGTACACCCACGTACAATGGAGTTACCATTGCATTTTCCTAGCCCGTTTACATAACCAGATTGTACTCTAAATCACATGTTCCTTACAGTTCTTACTTATCATATTTAGATATTTTCTGTTATTAAATCTCTACTGTTTTCTATACATTCTTCTTTCAGCGTTTCATGTACTTTACTCTATTGCATGCTTTATATTTTCTAACTCGATATGAACTGCGTGAGATGTTTTGTGCTCGCTCCCGTCCTGACTGGACCTGTTGAAAAATTTTACAGATAGCCTGGAGGTGCCTGCTAGCCTAGAGGAGACACATTAGAGGTTGTTTAGGTAGTTATTTCATTTTGTCTGGAGTTGTATTTTACTTTGTGGATTACTGTATTGAGTTTTGAGATGTATTTATGGGTTTATGTATCATAGACACTTAGATTTCTATCTCCTGTATCTCTTTTGGATTCCATGTTTTATCTATCTTTATCATGCTCTACCTTAGATGTGATTGAGTTTGTATCTGCTATGTCACCCCCATTCGGGGAGTATAAACTGTTTAGTCTTATACTGTTAGATGCATTGAGACCTAGGACAGCGTTCTACCGCCGACACTGCGGCGTAGGCTGGGCGTCGTTACGTTCTCGTGCCCTAACTCTAGGGTGCGGGTCGTGACACGTTTTTAGTGGTGGCCCATGCAGGTCGAGACTAAAGTGTAGTGGTATTCGAACTAGAGTACCACTACAGCCTGCACTAGGAATAGGATATACTTTTGAAGGTACTCAATCACAATTAGGACCCCTTGAGAGATTCCTGGGACGACCCTGGAGAATCTTATTTAACTTCGATTTGAAAACTCTTTTTTCCCTTTATTTGTTTTATCTTTATTTTCTGTTGTTGAATTTGATTTTAATGGATTATTATTGAATTTGAGTTTGTATTTATTAATTTCGATGGAAGATTTTCGAATTTTGAATTTTGATGATAGCTGTTGCATTCGAGTTTGTATTTTGATGGATTTTGTTCATTTTTGAATTTTGATGTTCGATAATAAATTTGATTTGATTTTGAGTATTCATTATTGATTAATTTAATTTTTGGCAAGATGAAATTATATGGGCTAGGTCATCTATGTTATGGAATCTAGTCTTCTATAGTCACATTAGCCAGCACGGTGAGAACATATAGTCTGACTCTGGATGTATTTCTCGGGTGTGGGAATTTAAGGTTTTCGCAGCCAAGCATGCGGCACCGCGAAAATGTTAAATACCATGATTCTAGAGATATGTGCATAAGTCAAGGGCTCTGTGATTATCGTAGCCTTGCTTACTAGTATGACGAGGATTTAGAGTACCATGATTTTGGATAGACGCATATGATTATCAGATTGTACTTAAAATATTTTGAACATGTTTTCTCTACTTTTTCTCAGTCATTCAAAAAAAAATTAATTATTATTTGTTGTTTTGCCTAGTTTCTTGTCATTTAACTTAAGAATATGTTTAGTTGTTTTCATAAACCTTTGTGTAACTTCTTGCTATGAGTTTTCATAATACAATGAATCGATGATTTTGCTAGACTTTATCTGAATTTGATATTTTAACTCTTGATTTCAAAACTGTTCCTTCTTTAAACAGATAAGCAGAGCAAATTTTAGCGTTATTTCTTTCTTGCTATTATTCTTGTATTAAATAATAATGATAATAAAACTGTCTTGATTTTGTCAATCACCTGCTTGCAATCTTGGTAGGAATCTAAATGTTAGTCTTAACGTAGAATTAATTTTATTGGGACATGAGAATATGTATATGAATATATATAGCAGACACTTGCCTAACACGTATGCATGCTACACTTGATTCGCACATATCTAGATACAATTAATATGTTGTTGATGCTAAATTTTCAAAACCTTAATATTTTTGGTCCTCTACTTTTCTATGTTTAGATTCGTAATTTAAATGAAAATTTTATGTTATTAGTTATGTTTACATCACTGCAACATGTTAATATTACACTTGTTTAAATGTTAGCTTATTTTTAGATTTTGTATGTAAATGCTGAACTAAAACTGGATTTAATCTTTCAATACTAAGCTATAACCCTGTACAAGGACACACACACACGCCTACTATCTAACCATATGAACATGTCCCCATACACATGATGCTAGTTTTCCCTCTCTAACGCTCTCTCTGTATATATATTGTGATTGGATTTCAATGCAAGTGACTTTCGATTCTTTAACTTGTGATTTTGATTTTCTTGGGATAGTATTTTTTTTTTTTCAAATGATTGGTAGTTATCTTCCCTTATTTTATTTTTTATGTGTACCAGTTTTCATATGGGGTGGTAGACAACTTTATAGTTTTGATGGTTGTTGTGTCTGTATCTTTCTATTTTAGCACCCTGGATTGCTTGTGTGTTTGATACCCTATGACCGTTGGTTAGCATGACTAGTAAACCTAGATGAGACTTCACTGTCACCGTTACCATGACCCTGGATATTGTCTTTTATTTGATGGTATGATTTGTTTAAGTTCTGGGACTTTGATTATGGGGGTTTGACCTAGAGGGAGTAGGGACATTTTAATTTCGAGGACGAAATTTTTATAAGGTGGGTAGGATGTTAGCACCCTGAAATTCGGGTTGATTTTTTTTTATTTTATTTATTTTCTGACTGTTTGGTTTCATTAAATATTTCATTCTATTTATTTATCTGTTAGTGTACTTTTTTATGCCATTGATATTTGGAGTATCAGGGATGTTCAACTCTGGAAATCCTCTTCACGAGTTTTGGAGTGGACACGATTACCTTCATGACGGTATATGGTGTCTCACCCAAACTTGTTCCCTTGTGCCCTTTTTTTTTCGCTGAACTTCGGGTCGAATTAGACCGTTCGATCAGTAATTGATTTTCCCACTTTTTTTCCTCGATCATTTTCAGCGCGTTACCATGATATTTAAATTGAGAGCGCAAGACCAGTCATTTCCTTGAAACCAACTCCTCATTGATTATCTACTCGAGACGCTCGTCACCCATGACCTTCGTTTTCCACTCATTCATGTCATTTTGGGCTCCATTTGATTCGCACAACTTTTCCGACGCGTGACCCGATTTTATTTCACGCCACGGCGTCACATTCATTTTCCAACTTGATTTGTGGGTCCCCTGTCGACCAAAACCTGTCAGCCCCAACTATGGACATGGCCCACTTTGAGCCTACTATCCGTCCGACACTTGTGTCCCATTATTTGGAATCCTCATGTGCAACTTATTTACTCATGATCATCAACATCTAATTTTAATTCGATTTTTGTACAATGTCCAGTTTTGACCCAATCTGGCTCCACCGAGCCCAGTCCAGCTCCATGATTTTCTCCATCATGACACTCTAATATTTTGTTGCCCAAAAATATCAGATATCCATTTACCCATTTTTTCTATATTTATGGGAATTTTTGTTGAATTAAATCCTATAGGAATTTCCTATTTTTCCCCTATATTTAATCCTAGCCTTTGGTTCTCCTCATTAAATCCTACCCATTGATTATTCCCCCAACCCCTTGGCAGCCATGTGCCGGCCCTAAAATATTGGAAAGCAACTTTTCATCACTCTCTCCCTTATCCTCTCATTCTCTCTCTTCTCCTATTATTTTTTTTCCCACAACATCAAAAACTAAACCAACATCAACTTTAACTCTTCCCATGCAAACCGACAGCACTCCCTACTCCTGGCCCGACACCCCCATGGCCTGAGCGCCGACCACCCTGGCCGTGGCCCCCTGGCCGGCCTCCTCCGCCGTGGTCGGCCGTCGACCATGACAGTTCCTTCTTCCTCCTCCATCTCCTTCTCAACCGAGCTACAACCACCACCACTCCACCACAATCCGGCCACCACCACCTCACAGCGCGTCGCTACCTCCTGTGCAGTGTCGCCGAGGCCTCGTCGTGGCCTCGCCGTAGCTAGGCCGGCCTCCCCGCGCCTGGCCAGCATGCTACAGCTCATTCAACGCGGCAGCAGCAGCTGCATTCAAAGCGCGCGCGCGCGTGCGGGTTTCGCCGCCGCCGCCACCGGCCGTCGTGCCCCCGGCGACCATTTCCCCCGGGTGCACCCGACCCTAAGCTCTCCTCCCATGGCGGCCACCGTCCTCCGGGACGCGACGTCGAGTCGATTTCTGCGTTTTGAACGAGATCCCGTCGACGCGCGCGAGTTTTGAACTCAGATTTGGCGCTCCGTCGCAGCAACTTCGCGCGCATTTTTCCGAAGATCCGATCGTTGGATCGGCGATTTCTTCACTCCGTCGCAATCTCGGTATATCCACCTTCATCCCTGTCAATTTTTGTCCGTTAATTTTATCGTTTGATACATCAAAACCGGCCACCAAGTTGACCGTTTAAATTGTATTAAATTTGGACAGTTTCGCGGGGCCAACTTCGTCAGCTTGTATCTCCTCCACCGCAGCTCCGTTTGGCGTGCTACCAGTTCCGGTGTGAAGCTGGTATAACCCTCTTGCTACCCCTTCAGTTTCGTTTCATTGTGAGCTTGTTTGATTGGTTGAATTCGACGCCAAAGTTGGCCGTCCGAATTCGTAATTTCCAACTTGTAAAATTCCATTTTTGAACACGGGACTCCAGATTTCATTTCTGACACCACCATTAGACTTGTGGCATCGTTCTGGCATGTTTTCATATAAAATTTGTTAGATTTGGAGAACGTGGGCCCGGGCACGTTTTTCGGTGCAAATCGGGTCCCACTTTCTGGGTCAACGGGACTTTTTGACGCCGGCTCATCGGAATCCAATTTCGGATATACCGTTGAGTTCGTATCGTCATTCTGGACTCGTTGACAAATAATTTGCTAGATTTTGGTGGACATTGGGTCTGGCACGCATTTCGGTGCAAGTCGGATACCAATATCCGGGTCAACGGGTCATTTTGAGATCGGCTCATCGGAATCCAATTCCGGAGATACCGTTGAGTTCGTATCATTATTCTAGACTCGTTGACAGGTAGTTTGCTGAGTTTTGAGAACTTTGGCTCCGGCGCGCATTTCCGTGCAAATCGGAATTCCAAGTTCTAGTCAACGGGCCAAATTGAGATCGGGTCAACGGAATCCAATTCTGGAGATACCGTTGGGTTCGTATCGACATTCTGGTTGCGTGGACATATAATTTGTTATATTTTATAGACTTGTTTTCTTGCACGTTTTTCGGTGCAAAACGGCTCCGACACGGACACCGTTTTGATCCGAAATTATCTTTTTGCCCTTGTGTCCAAATTGGACCGTTGGGTAGGCTATCCTAGCTAATTTGACCTTTCTGGACACGTTGGCGATGTTTATTTCATCGTCCGACAATGTTTGTTGATAATTTCTCTGAGTTTAACATTTTTATAATTAATTAATAATTAATTCATATAATGTTCGTATTTCGGGATTAGTACAACGAAACTGAGCTCAGTCAATTCCAGTGATCTCACATCGCTGAAATTGACAAGTTGGACACATGGATCACTATAATAAGATTATCAGCCTTATCGATAATCTCCTTATCTCGATTTGCGTGTCGTAAGTTTCGACGTACAATAACGAAGTATACTTTATATTAGACTAGAATTGACCTAGTTTGACCAGAGTTGACCAGTTGACCCAAAGTCAACTGTAAGTCAACACTTGACCTAGTTGACTAGATTATTGACCGGAGTCGACCTAGAGTTGTTTTGACTTAGAAGAACCTAGAATAATGTAGATTGATTATAGAGATTCATTTATTACAACTTGAACCACCTTGTAACCTGTGTTGCTTTAAATAGGACTCTGTGGCTTCAGTGGGACCTCCTATACTTATCAGCTGTTCAGGTTATCGAGGCGAGTACATTCTCTGACCGTTTCATACTTGTCTGGATTTACATTCTTGCTCTAGATTACTGTACTTGATGCTGACACGATTGTTATCACGGATTGTTACTATATGGATCTCCTTTTGGGATGTTATCCCCTTGTATTCACTAAATACATATTGTGATGTGCGTTTCACTTCCATATTGTATTTATTGAATACCTATATCCTTGTATACTCCTTGTGCATATTGTACTCTCAGTATCACATGAGTCCCAGGGATAGACCATTGTACACTATTGTATAACATTGTACAACTATTGTATAACATTGTACATCTATTGTATAATATTGTACATCCATTGTATAACATTGTACACTATTGTGCAAGATAACGTAACTGGAGTGGATCCTTGTGTATTGATTGGGGAGGAGGAGTAGAATTGGTTATGTACTCAAATCCTATTGTACAACATTGTATAACTATTGTATATGTCTATTGTACACCCATGTACAATGGAGTTACCATTGCATTTTCCTAGCCCGTTTACTTAACCAGATTGTACTCTAAATCACATGTTCCTTACAGTTCTTACTTATCATATTTAGATATTTTCTGTTATTAAATCTCTACTGTTTTCTATACATTCTTCTTTCAGCGTTTCATGTACTTTACTCTATTGCATGCTTTATATTTCCTAACTCGATATGAACTGCGTGAGATGTTTTGTGCTCGCTCCCGTCCTGACTGGACCTGTTGAAAAATTTTACAGATAGCCTGGAGGTGCCTGCTAGCCTAGAGGAGACACATTAGAGGTTGTTTAGGTAGTTATTTCATTTTGTCTGGAGTTGTATTTTACTTTGTGGATTACTGTATTGAGTTTTGAGATGTATTTATGGGTTTATGTATCATAGACACTTAGATTTCTATCTCCTGTATCTCTTTTGGATTCCATGTTTTATCTATCTTTATCATGCTCTACCTTAGATGTGATTGAGTTTGTATCTGCTATGTCACCCCCATTCGGGGAGTATAAACTGTTTAGTCTTATACTGTTAGATGCATTGAGACCTAGGACAGCGTTCTACCGCCGACACTGCGGCGTAGGCTGGGCGTCGTTACGTTCTCGTGCCCTAACTCTAGGGTGCGGGTCGTGACAACAATTCCTTAGCGTATGGGCTTCGATGCACTTCCCTTGTGACCCGGACTCTCCGCTGAAGATACGGGGTTGATGACCCATGATTACTGACGGCCACTGACGATTCTGCGGAACGTCATGCTCTTACTGATGGGGCCTCTGGTGCCCAAGAGGGGACTATACCGATCCTATTTAGCCAGGGCCCATGCGTAGGAAGGATTGTTCTTAACTACATATCACTTAGAACGGTAGGCTACCTTTATCCGTTAAGTACGAGTACTTTTGGTTTGGGTACTTGTATCTGACCGTGGCTGGGAACAATAACTTGTCACGGATTAGTTCGTCACATCTTGTCCTTGTTTGGTTGTAGGTGTGACTTACTACTTCGATGAGAAGGTATTGAACATTGTTGGGGTCCGGATACCATATTGGATTCTTAGCATGGAAAGATACGTCACCGTGAATTAGTTTACCATCTTCTGTCCTTGTTTGGTTGGGGGGATGGTACTCTCATTCAGTAGGTGCGTATTGGACCATGTTATAAGTTCAATTGACTTATTTATTTGAGCAATATTTATTCAGTTTATATGGCATAATATTATGTGTCTTGTTACGTCCCTCTGAGGACCTAGTTATCTCTCCAGGTGTGTGCTCTTGTCTTTCGCAGGTGTTCTAGCTCTAGCCGCGATCTTCGCTATTTCTTCGAGGATGATTGCATTTGGATCGTCTTCGCTTCGCTCGCCACTCATTTTATTTTCTATGTACTTTTTCTTTACTTGTTGGTAGTGGATTTGTCTCCGCCGAATATAATGTATCAAGACAATTCATTATCTTTATATGACGTCTTTTATTCATTTATTTTGTGTGGATGAGATTAGTTATGGTTCTACTGTATTTCACAGCATATGTATTTATACGAGGCTTCCATATATTGGGGTATACTTTGTATGAATACAGCTGGCATGTCTACGTTCCTAGTCCTACGTATTTTGGGACTGGGGCGTTACATGTTTTTGTGGTGGCCCATACAGATCAAGATAAATTGCTTGGTTACTTTACCGTACCAAGCAAGCCTACGTATATGATTAGAAGTCTAGGATCTCATCCACATACTTGACCACTTTCCTAGATTTTATCTACCGTTTGACTCATCGACTGCATCTTGCTTGATTCCTTCCATCATAATTATTATCTTCACTTCGTGCTTGCTAGAGATTAACCCTACTAGTTAGATGTCCCAAATACCCTTAGCTTAATTCTTTAAGTTGGGTAGAATACCCCATGACCTGATACACTCTTGACCATTAAGGGAATACAAATAGTATTATCTAGACTGTAGAGACTAGAGGAAATTTAACCCATTTGGTCAACCAAGCCTTGGTCAATAAAATCGTAGAATGATGGTATAGGAATAAACGAGACTTAGATCCTTATGAATCTTAGACTATAAATATTGGTTCTTATTTCATCTACCTCGTGCCTATGATTTACTATCTAGACTAATGATGCTAATATAGCCTAGTATTTGCAAGCTAATTCTTTGTCGAGCTTGATCAAGGCATATGATATTGAGCAGCCACTCACTAACGTATTGTCTACTCAGAACCGGTGCATGATGGTCTGATCAACCGAGTGCACTTTGGTTCGCCTTTTTCATATATCAATCTACGTGGATGGGATGTAGTTGAACTTTTCCCTTAGAATTCCATCCACGACTGCCTTGACGATTCTTTTGAAATTTATACGGCCGCCTTTGAACCACATATTCGTAATCAAGGATATCATCCTTGCACTCCTTATTGCTTTCACCTTCAACCATTTTAGGAGGACGAAGGCATTATACTAGAACTTCCTCTAACCTTCCCATCGGCTATGACCACTCCCACTCGATGTTGCTATATCTTCATCCCAAACTACTTAGCCCTATCAAGACCCTCTAATCTCTTGATTAAAGCGAATCTATTTCGTTCTCTTAATCGTGACCCTCATTCATTACCCGTGACCATACCGTATTGTTTTTCTACGATCTAGATCGCGATTTCTTACGACATGATTTTATGAAAACATTGTCATCGTTGGATCCCCATTGATACTCCCTTGTGTCCTCTCACCCCCTACTAATTCTTAATTTTGAGGACAAAATTCTTTTAAGTTGGGTAGGATGTAAAATCCCTAAATTTCTACTATTTTTTATTATTAATTTGGTACCGATTTTTAAATTTTGTATTGTACGTCGCGTAGTCGTATTGTACGTCGCGCACAAAATTTTATTTTTGCTCGACGAGTGCGAATATGTGCGAGCGTACATATTTTTAGAAAAATATTTTTCTTAATTCTATAGTTTCAAAATAATATATGTAATATTTAATTTAGCTATCAAAATTTCCTAAATTTATGATTTTATTTATGAAAAGCCTTTTATTTAGAATAAATAATATTCTTAGTGCATATGCATATTCCCTAAATATTTTGCTAGTTTATTTTAAATAAAAATGTAATTTTTGAGATTTATTAATATTAATAATTTATTATTCAAAAAAATATTTAAAAATATTAATGTAATTTTTGAAATTATTATTATTAATATTTTTGGAAAATATATTTCGAAATTATTGTGAAGATTTAAATTTTGATTTGATTCCATGGATACATTTAAATAGTAAACTAATATCTATATTTGAAATTGATTTTAAACTAAGAGAATTTAATTTGATTTAAATTAGATTTGGATTTGAATTTGGATTTTGATTTGATTGCCTTTAAATTAAATTAGAAAATATCTAAATTGGGTTTTAAATATCATAATCCTTATCTAATTGGGAATTTCCACATCCTATTGTCACTCCCCGTTCCCAGAATGCGTATTTTTATTCATGTACAACTCATGTATATTTATTTAGTATTTATCATGTATTATCTTGTATTTAAATTCCTTTAATTTTATGTTAATTAATTATCTGCATTTTTATTCCTGTATTTTATTTTTGTATTTTATTTTCTGCTTTAGTCTTGCTTGTGGTTCGGGTTCATGGAGAGTTTCGGGTTCATGGTGGTTCAACCCGACCCAAACTCCCACCTACCACCACCATTTCTATTTAAGCTCCCATTCCCTTCTCTCTCCTCATAACTCTCATTCTTCACCATTACTTCTTCTTCCTCTCATCACTTCTCCACCTACCAGCAGTAGTAGCAGGCAAGTACAATCTTGCTTCTTGCTTGGAGAACCATTTTTATGGTTTATTTCTCTTCCTCTCATGATTCTGAGAGAGTTTACAACTTGGCATTTTTGATTTCTTTGGCTGGTTTTTGCTAGATCTAAGTTGTTATATTCTTGGCTGTTCATGGGTTTTGAATCTCCCAACTTAGCATGGATTTTCAGTCACGCACACGTTCTTACTTGTCCGTGCGTGGATTTTGAGTCACGCTCACGTTCTTACGTGTCTGCGTGGATTTTAGTCACACTTACGTTCTTACTTGTGCGTGCGTGGATTTTAGTCACGCTCACGTTCTTACGTGTCTGCGTGGATTTTCAGTCACGCACACGTTCTTACTTGTGCGTGCGTGGATTTTAGTCACGCTCACGTTCTTACGTGTCTGCATGGATTTTCAGTCACGCACACGTTCTTACTTGTGCGTGCGTGGATTTTGAGTCACGCTCACGTTCTTACGTGTCTGTGTGGATTTTCAGTCACGCACACGTTCTTACTTGTGCGTGCGTGGGTTTTGAGTCACGCTCACGTTCTTACGTGTCAGCGTGGATTTTTAGTCACGCACACGTCTGTACGTGTCTGCATGAATTTTGAGTTACGCTCACTTGTGCGTGCGTGAATTTCTTATCATTCTTCACGCTCACTTATGAGTGCGTGAATTTCCCTTCATGCTCACACTGTGCATGCCAACGTGAACCACTTTTCACGCTCACTCCTACTAGACTTGCTGGCGTGACTCTTTAACCAGGGTGTTTCTATTTGTTTTATAACTTATTCATTTAATGATGGCATGATAATTCTTCTATTACATCCTTAAGCCTTTTGGCATGGACTTGATAAATCATGATATGTTAATATTGTTAATATGGTTAATACAAATGGTTATGTGGAATGCGTCTTGAGTCCTGATTGATCCATGGATACCCAGTAAGGCTGGAACTTAACTCTGAGGAGTTATAGACTCGACCCCATTTAATACTAATTGACTTTCATGCCTTGATACCATTGATAATAATGGTTATCTTGACTAAATTGATCATGCGTTCCTAGTGGGAACTAAGAGACTGGCTAGTCGTCTTATTGAATGAAATGAATGAGACACGTTCATGTAATGAACTATTGTACTCGATTAGCCAATCCCGAATATTGGCATACAGGCACATGCAGGCTTCAAATTATTTATTTATCTATTTTACAAAAATAGCATGTGTACTTTATGGTCAAGGCATGATTACTCTGTGGTTAGATTTGATTGTTGCATTACGCTATGTAAGACCTACAACATAGCCGCACGGGTATCGTTGTAGAGTTGCGCATATCGTACCCCGTACGAAAGTACTCATTTGAATGACCATGATCCACGGCATGGAACTTAACTCAACGTAGAGACCATTAAGTCAAATAAAATAATGATGGCATGGAGAGAATGGATTCCCAAGTTCTTACATGGAAGCCCTCTTCGGGACTAGTAGTGCCCGACAGGCCGGCTGGTTCCCACAGATACTGTAAATCTGTCACACGGGCAGGGAACGGTATCTGCTTATATTATTGTACATGCTATATTAACGGCGGGCGTCCCGCTGGGACTCGTCTAAATACATAATTGGCTCAATTGATTGACTGGATAGACTAGCCTTGCTTGCACATAGTAAGAACTGAGGAATCCCTATTTGCATAATTCTAGGATAACTTGGGACTCACAATAGCAAGCCGTAGTAGTTGATTGGCCGTTCAAGATGATTTATTTGTGTACTGTACCTACTCTGTTGCCTAACTGAGATGATCAGAATATCAGGACATGACGGGCTAACTTCTGTCCTTGTTTGGTTGGTGTTTCGATTAACAAAATGCCTTGGAGGAATTGGCTTTTGAAAACAAAAACAAGAAGAAAAGTACGAGAAGTACAAATTTGATTCTGGGAAAGTATTGCTATGGCAGTCTGATTCGTAAACGATCACTTTGTTCCTTGGACCATATGATGATGATGAAGATCACTGCTTGAAGTAGAACAATTTGGAAGAACTAATGCACCAGAAAGGTATCGACGCACTTGGGCACTGATGGCGAGGCCGAATGCTTTCCTGCTTTGCTTCACTTTGTTCTGGAAGAAAAGTTGAAGAAGGATGCTCTAGAGAATCAAAATCTCGAAGCTCTGATCTCTGTATTCTCTCCTGTCTCTCCCTCTGTGTGTGTCTGTTGTATGAGAAAAAATGAGTCTATTTATAGACTGGGGCTTTCATGCGTAAAAGAGTATCAACATCTGTCTTTACGCTAACAACTGCCCTCCACGATCAGAATCATCCTCTGTATGTGCTGACACGTGTCCCATCATTTCAGTAAGAATAGGATACATGTACACACGTTCTTCGAAATAGGTGGCATGAAGACCACGTAGGCACACCACGTTCCAGACTGGCCAGAACGAATCGGGCGTAAAAAGATGAGCGTAAACTAGCTCTGTCATGGGTTTCCAGCGTAAAGCGGTTATCGAATAACCTTGAGCGTAAAATGGCTCAAATAGACTTCACGCACACATTATTTTTTATGAGCGTAAAGACTCATGTAAAATCCCGTGCGTAAAAGAAACCATTCAGTGAGCGTAAAGTAGCTCGATCTCTATAAACGACAACAATGGTCTTTGTATGTGACAAATTTCATTGAATTCTGTGGTAAATGCCATCATTGATATCTTCATGTCAAAGTCAGCTTTAAATGCGAGATTTGATGGCTTTTGTCCAGCGTGAAAGAGGCTGCTTCAGTCCTTGGCGTAAAATCACCGGTGTAGACCCAAGCGTAAAAAGATCAATCTGCTTAGGCGTAATACAATTAGCCTTGTCTTGGGCGTAAAGAAATTCCCTGCTCTGTTAGACGTAAAGCGGGCTACTTATGACTGAGATGACTCCCTCATTGAAACACTTTTTACGCTCCTACAAGACCCCCTTCAAAGTTTTCAAATGTCCCAAAATTTGAAACACTTTGAACAGAAGCGTAAAAGTTGAGATTTGCTGAGCGCAAAATTCGGGATACGCAACAGTCAACCGCGTAAGAGCAGGGATATCCAACAGTCAGCGTAATGTTCAAGAGAGAAAAATAATGTTGGTCAACACTTTAACCGCCACAATAAATTTTCTTCTTTGTAACTTTCAAATGTATCTTCATCTTCCCGAGTGAGCGGTTTCCAATGAGGAATGTGAAGAGTCATTTTAATTTGTATAAATAAGGACAAACTCTTTACTCTTAATATTCATCCTCATAGTTGATATGGCGCCAAAGAAAGAGCCAATTGTGGAGGGTGCCTCGGTCGCCAGGCTTAACCTCGAGATAGAGAATGAGCGAGCGCAAAATCTTCTAAAGTGCTTTGGGCTGACCCCAGCAGTCTTCAGTCGTATTGATGGTGGTCCTTCAACTGCATACGAGGGACCGGGTGACGCAAAAGCATTCCTTTGTCTGATGCGTCGCTCTGGGATTCGTAGTATGCGTGAGTTGGGTGCATCCCTTTGTCAACCCAAAGAATAATAATATTCTGTGTACTACGACTTTTATATGTAGGGATCCGCTTCCATCCTTTATAAATAAAATATTTGATGTTTTAACCCCATCTATGAATGTGCATTTGTTTATGCACTTCTGTTGACTGCTTCCGTGATTGTTGATTCCCAAGAAACAAACCAACACGTGGTGTCTATCTTATGGTTACAAGATCCTTTAAATAAGATCTTCTCCCGAAATAGACTCATCTTAATAACTTCTTCAGTCTTTATAAATAGTCGAGAATGTTTCATGTATTCTCGTACTCATCCTCCTGAAGATAGCTTTCTGCGATGTTGTTCTTCAAATAAGAGATGGCGGAGCTTTTCAACGTTGTTCCTTTGCATGGCCGATCATTAGGCGTAGATTCAACCATCATTAGAGCCAAACCTTTCGACTCAAATGGCAAGTTCGACCGTAAGTAAATATCTGTCTTCGAATTTCTTGTTTTTGAAAACGGCTATTTTACGAGCGTAAGGCCTTGCTGAAGTACTGGCGTAAAAGCCTTGTTTGAAGCACTGGCGTAAAAGCCGTGCTGAAGCACTGGCGTAAAAAGCCTCGTCATATCACTGGCGTAAAAGCCTTCGTGAAGTGCCGGCGTAAAAGCCTTGTTATATCACTGGCGTAAAAGCCTTTGTGAAGCACCAGCATAAAAGCCTTGCTGAAGCAAATGGCGTGAAAGCCTTTATGAAGCACTGGCGTAAAAAGCCTTGTTGAAACACTGGCGTAAAAGCCTTGCCATCTGTCTTTAGTTAGCGTTCGATACGCATTTGATGACACTTCTTCTTCTTTGTTTTCTGCAGAAGCCTGGCTGAAGAGCTTTTTCAGAACTGGCATTGGTGACTTCGACGCTGTGGAGAGCGTTCTTCTGACATCAACATCAGGGAGCTCATGCGCTTTTGACGCGCAAATCAAACAACTCAGAACTCTTCGTGAGATAGAAGGGTCTTCCTCCGTTGGTAGGAAGAGCCTTTATACACGGAGAGTTGGACGGTGGAGTCAACTCTACCCCGAGGGATCGGGTAATAGAGTTCCTTTCACGGCAGAACTAGGAATCGTATCCCAATGCTGGATACGTTCCTATCTCCTTTGAGGTGCTGCCCCTAATCCACCAGTTGTATTGGCAGCAACACGCCTTCGGGCTGCCCTACTCTGGGGTTCTCCTCTCGTCTGAGAGATAAGACCAGAGTTTGTTTCCTGCTGTTCCGGTTACCACTGGGGCTCAGACAGTCAGGAACTGCCACCAATAACGAACCCGACGGAGAAGGTCCGACGGAGAAGATCCAAAGAAGAAGATAGATCTCCATTAGGTTATTGTTGTGGTATAGAATGAAAATCCAAAATTTGTAATAGATTTCCATTATAAAGAAAAGTCTAAGAAATGTAATAGACTTTTATGATAGTATGGGAATGAAATGATGATTCTTCTATGATCAATGATTTGTATCTATCTGGATGTAATATGGACATGATAGATAAATAAAATCTTATTTTCTGTTTTAGAGTATATGATGCTATCAGAGGTAATATGGACATAATAGCATATATGAACTCAAAAGAAAATTCGATTAATATCTATGCAGAGGTCGAAAGTAGAAGTGATAGATAGGAAAAAGGAAGTAGGTTTAATATTTATTCAGAGGTCATGGAAACATGATAAATAGCAAATCCCACCTTCTAATCAATCGATAAAATAGAAGATATATAAAATCTCTTTCCCAGAGACAAGAAATCAGCTTAACCAAATCTTGGTGGCTGGGGGCTAAGGAGACAGATGTTCTGAGCGTAAATGTTAAGGCGGTGGATGAATCAGGGTGTTTCTTGGAAACAGAAAGGACGATTCAAGTTCCATGATTAAATGGATGAACCTAGTAATATGAACGAATGGGTCTTTTCGGAAATGAGAAGTTGTTTTCAATTTCAGAGACCGGTTCATTAATAATCCTCTTCTATAAATAGACGAGAACTCTCTGTAACCTTTCCATTCCCATTTATGCTCCTCAATTAAGAATGTCTTCTGAGGATGCACAGCAAAAGAATGAAGTCTCTAGGGACATTGAGGACATCACTGAGACCTGCCCCGCTGAGCCAATAGTGACGAGCCCGACTGAAGTAAGCAACAGTTCTTCTACGCCCAAGTCGCCCCAGGACATTCTTGCTTTCCTAGTAGAACCCAGGAAAACTCCTGAAGAAGAAGCATTGAGGATGGCTGTCTGCCAATTTTTCATGGGTTCAGGAAACGATGCCTTCTCTACATTGGCTGACTATGTATTCAATAAGGTAGGGAGTGGCCCTCGTCCTTAATCTTTTATTTTGAACAATCAATAATAAAAGAAGTTTTATTTTTGTCCTGTCTCCCTTTTTTTTTCTTTTTATACATAGTATTTCTTGAGAAATTTGCCATTGATCGGCAGCATGAGTAGATCTCCATTGGGTTTTGCTAACCGGTAAGCACCATTAGAGAACACGGACTCAATCACATACGGGCCTTCCCATTTTGCTTGGAACTTCCCTTTGCTCTTGTGAGTCATCACCATTGGCCTTCGGACAGCCAACATAAGTTCGCCAATTTTGAATACCCTCTCTTTGACTTTACGATTGAAAGTTCGAGATATACGGGCTTGATATAGCTCAATATGCTGTTGTGCTTGAAGACGCTTCTCGTCCAATCCTTCAAGTTCTTGTAGGTGTAAGCGATCATTATTCTCTGTAGTTAGCTCATTAGCAATAGCGATTCGGAGAGAAGGGATCTGGATTTCCAATGGGAGGACAGCTTCACAACCATAAACCAGTAAAAATGGTGTAAAACCAGTAGGAGTCCGGACTGTTGTTCGGTATGCCCATAAACATTCTCCAAGCTTCTCATTCCAATCTCTTTTATTAGAAGAGACAAACTTTTTGAGAAGTTTGATGATCGTTTTGTTGAAGGCTTCAGCTAAACCATTAGCAGCCGAATTATAAGCCGTAGAAGCCAGATTTTGAATTCGGTTCTTGTCACAGAACCGATAAAATGCCTGACTGGCAAACTGTGGTCCATTGTCATGAATTATTCGTCGAGGAATTCCGAAACGATAAATGACATGATGTTTAATGAAGCTGACTACATTAGATGTCTTTACTTCAACAAGTGGAACTGCTTCTGCCGACTTTGAAAAGTAATCGGTTATAGCCAGTATAAACCGATGTCCTTTGACAGAAGGGGGGTTAATAGGACCAATAATGTCCATACCCCAAGCTTCGAAAGGCCAAGAGGCTGCTGTAGGATGTAGAAATTCAGAAGGTTGATGAATAAAATCTGCGTGAATCAGGCATGCTTTACATCTTCTGGCATAGTCTACAGCATCTTCTATCATGGAGGGCCAATAATACCCCATTCTTCGAATACGATCTTGCAACTTTGGACCCGGTTGATGGGCACCACAGACACCATCATGAGCCTCACGCAGTATTTGTTTGGCTTCACTTTCTGAAAGACAACGCAGCAAGAGTCCGTCATATGAACGCCGATATAGCATATGCAAAGACGGATCATAATAGAATCGAAATGATCGTCTTTTAATTGATGCAGCTTCTTTAGGATCTTCAGGCAAAATTTCATGAACTGCATAATCAATAAATGGTGTTCTCCAATCTTTCTGCTGGGAACTTGCCTCCGTAACATAACTTTGGTCGATATGCAGATTATTCTTCACACAGAATAAATCTCGATCTAACAAAGTAATTGTATTTTGCCTTCGGATCGGGACAGCCAAATCTGCAGCTAAGCTGGCAAGAGCATCAGCTTCTATATTCTGAGAACGTGGTACAAATTCAATGAAGAATCCTTTGAATGAAAGGACCAACTCGACTACCACTTGATGATAAGGGATGAGATCAGGATTTCTGACTTCATACGTCCCTCTAACTTGATTGACAATCAATTGTGAATCTCCATAAGCTTCTAGGAATCCGATATCCAATTGTTTTGCTACTTAGACAATCAATAGAGCATTACATTCTGCTACGTTGTTAGAGCACGGCTCATTAAGAGAATAGGCACGGTATATAACCATTTTGTCAGGAGAAACCAGGACAATTCCTACCCCAGAGACAATATTGCCTTTAGGTCCCACTCGTGATGCTCCATCAAAATATAATTGCCATATGTCATTTTTCAAAGCCATGTTGCAATCCACTACTTCGTCTGGAATGTCTTCATATAACTTCGAAGTTTCGGGTACAGGATGAGCAGCTAAGAAATCAGTTAATGCTTGGCCCTTTACTGATTTTTGAGGCACATAGATCATGTCATAAGGAGTGAGCAACATCGCCTAGGTAGCTAACCTGGAATTAAGAATGCTCGGTTTCCTCATCAATATCCGAATGGGATTTATTCTGGAGATGACATGAATAGTCTGTCCAGTGACATAGTGCCTTGTCTTTTGGACAGCAAAAACCAAAGCTAGACATTCCTTTTCTACAGGAGTATATCTGTGTTCAGCTCCTACCATCGTTTTGTTCAGATAATATATTGCTTGTTCATGACCCATGTCGCTTTTTTGTGCCAGAAGAGCGCCAAGTGAATGATCCAAGGCTCGAACGTACAGCAAAAATGGTCTTCCTATTATCGGAGGTACCAAGACAGGTGGGTTTGTAAGATATTGTTTAATGTCATTGAAGGCATTTTGACATGCTTCGTCCCAGACGAAAGATACTCCTTTCTTTAATAGATGGGAGAAAGGTTGACATCTCCCGGAAAGATTAGATATAAATCTTCTGATATAAGCAATACGGCCCTGGAAGCCACGGAGCTCTTTCAGATTACGAGGAGGACGCATTTCAAGAATTGTTTTAACCTTATCAGGATCAACATGGATACCCTGAGAGGTAATGACAAATCCTAAAAGCTTGCCACTGGAAACCCCTAAGAAAGATTTAGTAGGGTTCATTTTCAATTGATGTTGGCGCATCAATTCAAATACTGTCTTCAAGTCTTGAATGTGATCATTCTTTGATCGACTTTTAACAGCAATGTCATCTACGTAGCATTCAACTATTTTCCGTAGATGTTCTTGAAAAGATATTGTTGACACAAAGTCACAGTCAACCAAATATTGACTACATTGACTAAATAATATCTGTATAAATTCAATACGACACACGACGTCTGCATTCAGTTCAGGACAGACAACGGCTCAGTTTCCGACTCTCAGTGTATTTTCGAGTCTGTACTTTTACATTTTATTGAGTCTAGAAATATGTACTCTGAGTTATGCTGAGCTCTTGGAACTTAGTCTATAAGCCTACCCAAAATCCCAAGCTCCACCAAAACAAAATTGCCCACAAGTCCCACTTAGGACCACTCTGTGCTCTGGAGACAGAGTTCGGGCCGAACTCTGCCTCCACACAGAGTTCGGGCCGAACTCTGCCTCCACACAGAGTTCGGGCCGAACTCTGTCCCCTAGAAATCAGGAACCCTAATTTTAGGGTTAGCTGGTTGCTAGCTGTCCAACGGCCAAATTTTTGAATTTTCCTACCCGAATTCTGGCCGAATTCTGCCTCTAAAAATACTATAAATAGGGCATGAATTCTCTCATTTCAATTCACTCAATCTTCTCTTCTCTTCTCTCCTACAAGCTCAATAAGCCATACCCTTCCCATCTACTAGCCACAAGCCTCCTAAGTCTCGAGTGCTCAGCATCTCTCAGTTAGGATTCTTGTGCAAGAGTCGAAGAAGTCGCTTGGACAATTCCAAGCAAATCGCCACTGCGATCCTCTGTTAGAAGTTGACGTGCTCTTCTGAAGAAAATGCACGGGTTGTAAACTACTATTTCACAAATAGTGGATTTAATCCTGAGCTAGAGTTCTCAGGCCTGGACTAGTCCTCCACGAGGGAAACCAGGTTAAAATCGTTGTGTTTGCGTTTGCTCTTCTGCTCTTCATTTATTTTCCGTACTTTACTCTGATTATTTATTGTTGGTGAAAGAGTTATTTTTAATTGGCTATTTTTCTATATAAACTCTATTCACCCCCCTCTAGAGTTGCCAAACTGTTCTTCAGATATTGCTCATAGCCCGTTGATATGTGGCACCGGCATTTTTAAGACCAAACGGCATAACCGTATAGCAGAAAACCCCAAGAGGTGTTCGAAAAGATGTATGCTTCTCATCTTCTGGATGCATCTTGATCTGGTTGTATCCTGAGAATCCGTCCATGAAAGACATACGTTCAAAACCGCATGTATTGTCTATCATAACATCAGTAATGGGAAGTAGAAATTCGTCCTTTGGACAAGCTGTATTAAGATCTCGGTAATCTATACAAACTCAGACTTTTTCGTTCTTCTTTATAACAGGAACGATATTGGCCACCCAATCAGGGTGTTGTTCTTCACGAACGAAATCACAAGTGATCAGCTTTTTGACTTCTGTTTCAATTGCATCCATCATATCTGGTCTAAAGCGCCGTTGCTGTTGTTTTACCGGTTTGACATTAGGCAAAATATTAAGTTTATGAGTAGCAACTTTAGGATCTAGTCCTGGCATATCCTCATAACTCCATGCAAAGATGTCAATATAATCTTTGATAAGTTTTGTCAATTCTTCCCTTTCATTTTCAGAAAGATTCTTACTGATGAATATTGGTTTGGGCGTAATTCCATTTCCAACATCGATCTGGATAACCTCATCCTCTGTAGGTGGCTGTCGCTGTTCAAAACGAAGTTCCCATTGAGTATCCATCTGTTGAGCCCAAGGATCATTCTCAAATGGCTCTGATTCATCATCGGTTTGAACCATATTGACTGAGAATATCTGTCTGGATTCATCATATGAGGAATCTATGTTGTCTTTATATTGATGACTTTGATTATCAGAAGATAAAGTCATTTTCTCAATAAACTTGACAGCCATATACTCAAAAAGAAAATCTTTATTGATATCAAAGAGATGAGCAATATTTACATCATTTGTAGTCTGATTACTATACTTCGGATTAGTCAACGGTGGACCATCATCCGTCTTCTGCTTAGAATTGCCAATATTGACGATCAATGGTGATTCTAGATCATTCGTACCAGAAGTACGCCCTTTGACTTTGATCATAAAAGGTTGAACTTGACTCTTAGCGGGAATTCTTATTGATTCCTCCGGTAAAGTTTGAGTTCTTCCTTTAACCTTGATTATCAAAGGTTGATCATTGACAAGTTGAGATTGGATTCGTCCCTTGACCATGATCTTCAAGGGTTGTTTCTCTGGTGGATCTTCATTAATAGACTGATCCTCAGGTGATGATTCTTCAGCTATGTCTGATATCTCTTTCATATACTCTTGTTTATAAAGCCTTGAATCAGAGAAGTAGGCTTCGACACCCTTGAAAGGATTAATATCAGCAAATTCAGTTTTCACAACTCCTTGGAAATCCACATACTTGAAGCATTGGTGGAGAGTTGAAGGCACAATATTGTGCTCATGAATCTACGGTCTTCCAAGAAGAATATTGTAGGATACATCCGAGTTGATAACATAGAAAGTTACCATGGATCGAAGATCACCAATCTGCATCTGTAACCGAATCTTCCCCAGTGGCTTACTCTTGCCAGAGTTAAAACAAACAATAGTAGTACTAGTGTAAGTCAGTTCACTAGTAGGAATCCTCAAGGGTCTTAGCATACTCTGGAGAATTATGCTAATTGAAGACCCGGGATCAATGTAAATCCTGTCAATTTCAGTGGATCCGATATATCCAGTGTAGTACAGAGGTCAATCATGCTTGTTGCGTTTCAATAGCATATCCTCTTGTGTGAAGATGATGTTGGGAATTGCTTCCATCACGCTATGACATTGTGGACATGACACTGGCATATTATCGGGAGTCTTGAGTTGAGCTAAGCATGAGTCTGCTTGAAGTAAAGCTTCACTCAAGGTCTCTCTGCTTTCTCTGAAGAGGCGAAGTAGTTCAAATATAGACAATCTAGCTGGAGTATTGGCTAACTGAGCTAGAATATCGAATTTGTAAGGCTTCATTGTCACCCCCTGATTGGAAGCAGACTTCAATGGGATATCAAAGCGCACTGCTTTCTGTTTCCCTTTTTCAACCACAGACGGTTTAGCAGGAACAGGAGAAGATTGAGCCGGTAGTGTTTCCACTACATCTTCTGCTTCTTTGGAGGATCCCTCATAGTCTTTATGGTACTCCTTTCCAGATCTTGTACCAGCAAAAGTTTCTTCTTCAGGCTCAGGAGAAGAAAGTACCATATTACAGGATTTAGTCTTTCTTCCTTTAGCCTTCTTCTTGCGAGGATGGTTACGAGAAATTTTAGAACCCAATCCAGCGGTAGAATTCTAATTTTGAATTTATAAAGGAAGACGGATTCCTTTATCATGGTTCAAACCTTCGGCCTTTTGAAAGTCGTAACCCATCTTCTTCATGAGAATGACAGATTGCTGACTATACAAATAGATAGGCAGTGGACTTTGAACAGGCATTTCAGCACAGGACGAGGAATGAATCTCTGCAACTACCGGAGAATGAAGTACAAATGTCTCTGTAGTTAAGGGAGAAGAAGGATTCGGGAAACGAGGAGAAATCCCTGTTGGAGCCTTTTCATAAGCAGCAAAGACTCGTTGTGCCCGGTATAAAGGAACACTATTCATGGCTAGCCACTACTGATGAGTAAGCTTGAGCTTGGTAGGAGGAGCTAGACTTGGAGGACAGATGTTTAGTCCTTTCAGTCTATCTTCCAGAGGGAGGCCGTTCCATAGATGATCCAGATCATCAGGATCTGGAATAATATGAGAAATCATGTTGCAAGTTTTGACTTTCTTGCCTTTCTTGGATTCTGAAGTTTTACCTTTATTTTCCAGTTCAGGCACTAAGTCAGGATGTACCCACATGATTTTACCATTCTTCAATGTGAGAGGCAGCAATCCTGTATTTTCTTCTCTGGCAGGCGGGATATTCACAATCTTTATCGTCGCCTTCGGAATCGGTATAATTCCATCTGAGACTTGCTGTGGAGGAAAATCCCCAAACTGAAGAGAAACCATATTGGTTGTCACCGTATGGTCATCATTGGTTAAAGCGATGGCGCCACCATTTATCAGCTCTTGGATCTTCTTTTTCAAGACATAGCAAGCACTAGTAGGATGATTAATGTATCTATGATAGATACAATACTTGGGATTGTCAGTCAAATTCACCTCATTAGGCCTTTTTGGCTCTGGAATCTGAAGTTTACCACTTTTGACCAGACATTAGAATATCCCTGGGATATCGCTTTCGTCAAAGGAGTATTCTTCCTTTGGCTTGGAAGATTCTTGATTGCTTGATGTCGTCTTGCTCTTAGAAAGATTGACCATAAGAGTATCTTTTTCTTTCACATTACGATTGTCGGGATTATTGCCAGGATTATTTTTCTTCCCTTTATCTTCTGACGCGAAAATCATCCCATGTTCGCGAGCCAACCTACCATTGGTCTCGGCAGAAACCGCTGCTATAATGAACGAAGCCCAATCTGTGAATTGGGAACCCGTGAAGACAACGATGGATGGTCGCAGATTCATCTTGCATGTGTCAATCAACGCTGAATCTGGCATACCAGGAGGCATCTTTAGAGTAGCCTGTCGGAAGCGTTCAATGAATGTCCGAGTATCTTCTTTCTCCTTTTGTTTGATTTCTATCAAGGAGGACATGTTCATGTCCATACCTCCTTCATAGAAGCGGGAGAGGAACATTGCTTTGAATTCGTCAAAAGACGAAATAGAGTTATCAGGTAAGCTGCGATACCAGTCGTAAGCTGAACCCGTCAGACATCCGATGAACACTCGGGTGAGAAGAGCATCATTTTTCTGCAAGTGTACAGTCATAATATCAAAGTAATTGATATATTGACTGGGAGATGCTTTTCCATCGAACAAAACCATGGATTGTGGCTTGAACTTCGGTGGAAAGGGTACGTCATTCCAATGAGGAGGATAAGGTTGCTTAATCCCTAGCCTCTGGAGTTGATCTTTGTGCCTCAAAATTTCAAACTGTGCTTTAAGTTCACGCACTGCTTGAATGGCTTCACTGGTTTGAGGAAGCACATTTGACTGAGTAGTCGTTGGATGCACCATGACCCCCACTGGAGGTGGTACATCTTCTGGAAGAATGGGATCCGGAGATGCAGAATTTTGATTAGCAGCGGGCTCTTGAATATTCAAAGGTATTTCAGCCCCTTGACTATCTTGAGTTTGTGCTGCTACTGGTGCCGGTGTCACTGCTGTCGGTTGAGCAGTTTGCTGATTCAAAATTATTTGATGCATGTTTTGCACCATGTTAAGCATATCCTTCAGTGATTGTTCAACAGCAGTGAGACGTTGTTCTGTATTAGCAGATGACGTCTCTGGCTCATCTCCAACAGCGTAGGATTCAACCTCTCTTGAAGATACAGAAGGGTTTGTATAGAAGTACGAATCCACGCTATCGGTATCAGACTCAAAAGATTGAGTACCCCCAGCCTCTGAATCAAAAGTCTGCAATTGTCTTCGTCTTCTTGATCGAGTATTCTGATATACTCCTTCAAAGGAATCAAGAAGCCTGTTGAACTGTTGTTGACTTGGAGTTTGGGACGTGTTCCGTCTTGGACGTCGTCCTCTGTTAGTATGAGATGCCATGTTGACTGACACATATGGCGGTTCATGTTCTTGGTCTTCAGCTTGATGTGGAGGTACATTGAAACTCAATCGATCAAAAATTGATCGTCTTGAAGCCGAACAACAACAGTTGATCACAACCTGGTGGTATTCACAAAGATGTTTTTCTTGGGGGAATGTCACCGGAGATTGTCTATTCTTACGCTTTTGCATTAGCAATTCACGTAAGTCAGAAGGAGTGGATGAAGTATTCTTCTTTATTACATTGGGGTGAAAAAACGTTTAGTCCCTTGTGTATAAAGAAGATTACTGGCTGCATTCGCAGAACCAAATTGTACATTTCTACGCGTTTGGAATTGTGTGCGTAAATCTTGAGATTTAGCACGCAGGACTCCATTTTTCTGGCGTGTGATTTGTAAATTTGGTACCTTGCGTAAAGCAGTATAAGAAGGTCGTTGGTGTAGAACGGAAGTTTTACCAACAATATTTTTACGCTGCACACGTTTAGATACATTCACATTCGACATGTGAGCATCTTTGTGAATTTCATCTATACTGTCATAGACAGGAGATTTATCTTTACGCATGGAACGTAAAATCTTGTTATCTGCCACGTTTCCAACAGGAGATTTTGTTTTACGCGAGGAGCATAATTTATTTGGGCCTACCACGTCACCGACGGGAGACTGATTCTTACACCCAGAAGCACAAGCTTTAGAGTCTGCCCCATTACGAACAGGAGTCTCATTCTTATGAACTGAGCGTAAAATTTGGTTCTTACCCACTGAGCGTAAAACTTGATTTTTACGCGGTGGGTGTGAAACCTGGTTATCTTCACCGTTACAAACGGGAGACAAATCGTCACACTTCGAGTGCAACTTTGAAGTAGGGACTGCCTCGTTATGAACGGGAGCCCCTACGACAGGAGTGGGAAGAACCCCCTTGTCAACAGAAGCAGCAGAGAGATCAGAAATCACTTTGGATTTGGGAATCCAAACTTTTCGTGCTTTGCGAGACTTTTGAACATTGGAATGGCGAGAACCACCCCCAGTTCGGAGCATCTCTTCATAGGCAGTCTGGTCGAAGTGTACCACCAGAGTCTTCTTGGTGGAACCGACCGAAACATCATCATATTGAGCAATCGCCTCCTCGTCAGAGGAGAAGGTCGTCCCCAGCAGAGTCGCCATTTTTGTTTCGATTAACAAAATGCCTTGGAGGAATTGGTTTTTGAAAACAAAAACAAGAAGAAAAGTACGAGAAGTACAAATTTGATTCTGGGAAAGTATTGCTATGGAAGTCTGATTCATAAACGATCACTTTGTTCCTTGGACCATATGATGATGATGAAGATCATTGCTTGAAGTAGAACAATTTGGAAGAACTAATGCACCAGAAAGGTATCGACGCACTTGGGCACTGATGGCGAGGCCGAATGCTTTCCTGCTTTGCTTCACTTTATTCTGGAAGAAAAGTTGAAGAAGGATGCTCTAGAGAATCAAAATCTCGAAGCTCTGATCTCTGTATTCTCTCATGTCTCTCCCTCTGTGTGTGTCTGTTGTATGAGAAAAAATGAGTCTATTTATAGACTGGGGCTTTCGTGCGTAAAAGAGTATCAACATCTGTCTTTACGCTAACAACTGCCCTCCACGATCAGAATCATCCTCTGTATGTGCTGACACGTGTCCCATCATTTCAGTAAGAATAGGATACATGTACACACGTTCTTCGAAATAGATGGCATGAAGACCACGTAGGCACACCATGTTCCAGACTGGCCAGAACGAATCGGGCGTAAAAAGATGAGCGTAAACTAGCTCTGTCATGGGTTTCCAGCGTAAAGCGGTTATCGAATAACCTTGAACGTAAAGTGGCTCAAATAGACTTCACGCACACATTATTTTTTATGAGCGTAAAGACTCATGTAAAATCCCGTGCGTAAAAGAAACCATTCAGTGAGCGTAAAGTAGCTCGATCTCTATAAACGACAACAATGGTCTTTGTATGAGACAAATTCCATTGAATTCTGTGGTAAATGCCATCATTGATATCTTCATGTCAAAGTCGGCTTTAAATGCGAGATTTGATGGCTTTTGTCCAGCGTGAAAGAGGCTGCTTCAGTCCTTGGCGTAAAATCACCGGTGTAGACCCAAGCGTAAAAAGATCAATCTGCTTAGGCGTAATACAATTAGCCTTGTCTTGGGCATAAAGAAATTCCCTGCTCTGTTAGGCGTAAAGCGGGCCACTTATGACTGAGATGACTCCCTCATTGAAACACTTTTTACGCTCCTACAGTTGGGAGGTTGGTTCGAAGTGTCGTGATGTTATGTGAATCTTAGTGGAAAGCAGAGATCTATTATTATATTCTCTTACTTACTGGTTTAGTCCTTCATATCGTGCTTCCTTGTGGTACTTGCTATTAGAGGTCTAACCTCTCTGGTTTTGCATGGCCAGATTTAGGGCCAGTCCTCGAGGATCCAGCTTACTTCTACCTCCAAGATGGTCAATACTAGGGGAATGATCGCAGGAGGACTCGAGTGGGTTCCTTACTTCACCACTCGTTTTGTTATTTACTTCATACTTAGTCGTTTGGCACCGACATGTTAGTCGGATTGTCTTGCACTTACTTTTGCATAATTGTAATTAAGTCAGACTGCAGCTGATAACAATTGTGTATATGTCACTATACCATCTGGCTATGTTTTGTAAAGCCAGATCTCAAGAACATTTTGACTGAGCGTTTGGGACGCCTTACTGCTTTATCTTACATGTTCTCTATTTTCTGTTTCTTGTTTTGAATGATTGAGACAATAGATGTGAAGTGACCATAGTAAGACTTTCATGTAGTATATACCCCCTCGTCTGGTTAGACAACATTGATCGTATTATACGGTATTCATCTACCCGTAATACGTAGCTGGCTGAGTCATTCCTCCGCTCTCCAGTATTCTGGTTCTGGGGCGTGACACCTATAAATAGGCAGGTACTCCTACAACTTTTTTTTATTAATTCCTCCGCAATTTTCTCTACCACAATGTGCGTGCTCGTGTCGGTGTTCCCTCCATCCTCGTGTCAGCCGTGACGGCCTCGGGTCCGACCTAGGTGACTCTCTTATTCTATTCTTTGTACATGTACAATTTTTTTCCTTGTCGGACACTTCCCCGACACAATAATAAATTTTAATCCTAAACCTAACCCTAACCTCGTCCAGCCCGATCCGCCGCCGTCGCAAGTACGACATCACCCGCCGGAGTTCCCGACATCCACCTTCGCCCCGTCGCCATCATTCGCCACCGGAACTCCCCGGCAACCACCAGGACAGCCACCACCACCTCCTTCTGAACTCCGACCCGCCTCCCGTCCATAACCCGACTTCCTGCCAAAGCCACCCCCGTCTCCACCGTCATCACCAAAACCACCACCGCGCCCCCTGTCGCCGGCGTCCACTCGCCGGAACACAGGAAACCCCAAGCAAGCAAAAATAAAAATAAACAAACAGACACCCCTGCCACCACCGCCTTACCTTCGTCGGAGTCGCGCCCGACCGCCGTCCGTAGCCTTGGCCTCCAGCCGTTCGTCACCGCCCCCATCAGTCCGGCCGACCCCGCGTGATTTTCCTCCGCTGTCCATTGACCCCGCCGTGGCCGAGGAACCCTCGCCAGTGCCCGATCTCCCTAGCCGAGCCCCGCCGGCCTAACACCACCACCGTTCGCCTCACCGGAACCCTCGTCTGACCGCTCCTCCTCCGCGACCGACCTAGCCGGCGACTCCGAGACTCCCTATCTCCGCTCGCCTTAAAACCCTCCTCCTTGAGCGCAGCGCCGACCAAACCGCCAGCGCCGCCGCCTCCGCGGAATGCTCCTCCGTCGGCCGAGAGCTCCCTCCGCTCACCCTCTCTTCCTGAAACCCCTCCGAGCACTCCGCTCCGCCCCTTCCTCTCACCACCCCGAGATCCGCCTGCCCCTCACGCCGGAGCGCCGTGCCGACCCAGCGTCTTCCATTCCATCACAGCTTCTCTCCGACTTTCCCCCTCTCGATTTTTTTCACAACTCTCTCTCTCTCCCTCTTGTCTCTGTTGCTTGATTTTGAAGAAAAGCAGCACTTGGGTTTCGTTCCTTTGTTTGTTTTTACGTTTTTTTTGTTTTGCTTTTGTTTTTTTTGGTTAAGTTATTATTCATTATTTGTAAAGTTTTTATTATTATTATTATTATTATTATTATTATTATTATTATTATTATTATTATTATTATTATCAGTATTATTATTTTATTATATTTACTTTATCAAAATATATTTTGCTATCATTATATAAACGTAAGTATCTACCCTAAAATTTGTATAACTATATGATTCTTAGAGTTATATTTGTTTTGTTATTTCTTTATTAAATTATATATAAATATATAATTTCTTAAAATTATAATTGTAATACTAGATTTGGCTTTGGATCTATAACTATTTTTCAAAATTAGTTTAGAAGCCCAAATATATATAATTGTTTTTAGGATATGTAAAAAAATAGATTTTTAACCTAAATTCATATATTTTACAAACTTAGAGTTGCCTAAAAAAACCATTTATATATTTTTCGATCATATTTCTCAAAACATATTTTGACTAAATAAAATATATTTAAAGTATTATCGGTATTGATATATATATTTTATTTATCCATTCCTTCTATTATCCTCCTGGCCATGACTAGTCCTATTACTCATATTCCCTCGTCAATTCGAGTCTACCTTGTGTCCACCCTAACCAATTTAACCGTCCTGGACCCGATGGAACTGTCTATGCCACCATAAGAGGTCACCTTGCTTAGTAGTTGCACCAAAGTCGTAGTTCATGCCAGCTTGATCATTGCAGCACACCAGGCGCCCTACCAGGCAAGACACCTTGCCATTCGCTGATTAATTATTTTAGCTCATATTTCATGCATTATTTATTTTCTTTATGCAAAATAAACTGTGATACATGGCATAACTGTTAGAACTTACTTTTCATTTATATTTCCTGCTGTGTATTATTTTCTTACAAATTAAACCTAGATTTAAGGGATCACCATGTGTGTTGCATTCATTGGCCTTGACACGTTGTAACACGAAGTTGTGTGTCGTATGTAGAACACGGAAGTGCGTGATTGGCTGGCCACCAGTACGTACAAGCCGTGCTATAGGAATAACCGCTAATAGAGGTTGCATGCTAGTTTAACTTAGCGGTTATAGAGGTTACTGTTGTGGATACAACAAAGTAGGCATTGGGCGGAGAGGACAATTCCTTAGCGTATGGGCTTCGATGCACTTCCCTTGTGACCCGGACTCTTCGCTGGAGATACGGGGTTGATGATCCATGATTACTGACGGCCACTGACGATTATGCGGAACGTCATGCTCTTACTGATGGGGCCTCTGGTGCCCAAGAGGGGACTATGCCGATCCTATTTAGCCAGGGCCCATGCGTAGGAAGGATTATTCTTAACTACATATCACTTAGAACGGTAGGCTACCTTTATCCGTTAGGTACGAGTACTTTTGGTTTGGGTACTTGTATCTGACCGTGGCTGGGAACAATAACTTGTCGCAGATTAGTTCGTCACATCTTGTCCTTATTTGGTTGTAGGTGTGACTTATTACTTCGATGAGAAGGTATTGAACCTTGTTGGGGTCCGGATACCATATTGGATCCTTAGCATGGAAAGATACGTCACCGTGAATTAGTTTACCATCTCCTGTCATTGTTTGGTTGGGGGGATGGTACGCTCGTTCAGTAGGTGCATATTGGACCATGTTATAAGTTCAATTGACTTATTTATTTAAGCAATATTTATTCAGTTTAAATGGCATGATATTATGTGTCTTGTTACGTCCCTCTGAGAACCTGGTTATCTCTCCAGGTGTGTGCTCTTGTCTTTCGCAGGTGTTCTAGCTCTAGCCGCGATCTTCGCTATTTCTTCGAGGATGATTGCATTTGGATCGTCTTCGCTTCGCTCGCCACTCATTTTATTTTCTATGTACTTTTTTTTTACTTGTTGGTAGTGGATTTGTCTCCGTCCAACATAATGTATCAATATAATTCATTATTTTTATATGATGTCTTTTATTCATTTATTTTGTGTGGATGAAATTAGTTATGGTTCTACTGCATTTCATAGCTTATGTATTTATACGAGGCTTCCATATATTGGGGTATACTTCGCATTTCATAGCTTATGTATTTACAACTTTTGCTTGAGATTCTCTCGGAGGTCAAGAACAACGACGGGACGAGAAGAAGTTCGAGGGATATGTTCATTGAAAACATTCAGAACATGATTCTGGTTCTTCAGATGTTTTGTCCCTTGAGTGTATAGGGAAGTACTCACTTCATTAGCATAGGTGTCAGGATTTTTGATCCTGAAAGTTTTGCTTTTGATGCTGGTTCATCTTCGGCATTGGTTGCTTGCGTTTTGTCGAAGTTGATGTAGACCGAGGTCTATTGAGATAATCGCGTAGATCAGCAAATTCACCCCCAGGGGTTTCTGTTTGAGACACCATAATTTTTCTTGCTTTGAGCGGGATATCCAGAGAGTTGGGAGATCTTGGAATTCTGCTACCGGAGTATGCAGAATACCTCTTTGATAGGTACATTTCTCTTTGGCAGGAAGAGAAAAACTCTTGTTTGAGAGAGTCCTTGTATTGATTGGTGCCGAGGCACGTTCGGATTGATCTTCCGAGGTAAAAATTGGGAAAGACTGAGAAAAGACAAAGGACCTTTTCCTTTATTTTCTGAGGAAGGGTTAGCTAATGAGCGTTTCCCTCTGTTGTCTTCCGAGTCGTGGAACGAGAAAGTTTGAGAAAAGACCAACGGGCCTTTTCCTTTGTTCTGAAGAGGAGGAGGACTACTCAGCAGACTACCCCCAGTGGATTGCGCTGGAGCAACAGGGTGCTTGGAAAGAGGAGCAGAGTTTTTTCTCTTGCTGTGAGAAGAAGAGAATTTATCCAAAGGGCTATCCCTCTTAGACTGTGCTGGAACAGTTTGCGCAGAGGTTGAAGTGGCAGTAGGCGCATTGGCTGGTTGCGCATGAGAAGCTTTGACAGATGGCTTTTTGGCCACAGATACTGCAGTTTGCGCAGCAGGAGTCTTGACTTCAGAGTGCTTGAGTTGCACTCTGGTTGATGGAGTGGTGGACTGTCACGACCCGCACCCTAGAGTAAGGGCACGAGACGTGATTACGTCCAGCCTACGCCGCAGTGTCAGCGGTAGAACGCTGTCCTAGGTCTCAACATCTAACAGTTTATCTCTAAACAGTTTATACTCCCCGAACGGGGGTAACATAGTAATAACAACTCAATCACAGCTAAGGAAAAGATAGCACGACATGAAATAGAACTCAAGGAAATAAGAAGATGAAATAGTCTAAGATAATCCCAACAATATCCAGAGAAATACAACTCATCTACAGCATGAAAGAATATATACAACTGATCTCCAAATAAAGTCTAACTAACAAGTCTCCAGACTACAAATGATAACAGACTATCTAATCTAGTCTAAACAGTCGGAGGAAAGTCCTCAGCTACTGCTGGATCCTCCTGAGGGTCCAGCTCACAGATGTCATCTAGGGCTGCCCCGTAGTAGGTGTCCAGGCCAGCCTCCTCCTCGTCCTCTGTAATATTTTCAACAGGTCCAGTCAGGACAGGAGCGAGCACAGTACATCTCAACAATTCATAGCAGGTTAGAAAATATGAACATGCAGTAAAGTAAGATACAGGTACTGAAAGAAAAGCAGTATGTAAACAGGAAGAGCTGTAATAGAATATCTACTACACATAGAGAACTAGCAGTGACTAGTGAGTCAGAGTACAACATGAACATGTAAATGGCCTGGGATGATTCAATGAAGACACTAAGGAATGATTCAATGAAGATACTACTGGTGTATTATTTACATGTCCACTTCTACTCCCCCGTACCCCCAATCAATACACAAGGATCCAGCCAGGTTATGTTATATGATTCCATGCAAGGCCTGCGAAGGGGGATACATGGATGTCCCATAAATGGGGAGTCTGGGGGTTACCCAACTGTGTAGGATTCAAGAGACTCTGTGATCATGAGGGTACATGTCACACGTAATCAAGTGAACCAAGAGCATAGTGATACACCATGTAAGTAAAACGCACTGAACACGTAGTACCCGATGCTCCCTAAGGATAACATCTCAAGAAAGGATCCATATAGTACAAATCCGTGTGACCATCGTGACAGTACAAGTAAAGTAATCTACTGCAGGAAATAATTCTAAGCAAGGTATGAAATGATCAGAGAATGTACTCACCTGTAACTGAGTGTCCGGTATGAAACGTACTGTCCAAGGAGTGGTGTCTGGCTCCTAATCAGAACAGCACAAGTCACAACAAGTCCAGAATATCAAAATGGAGTCCTACTGTACATTCTATATGATTCTAAGTCAATCTAGACCAAAGTCAACTCTTGGTCAACTCTGGTCAACCCTAGAAGTCAAACTAGGTCCACCAAGTCTAATTTAGTCTAAGCTAGGCTAACTAGGTCTAATACTTCTATTCTAGACAACACACCATTCAAGTACTCCTTATACCTAAGCACATACATATTATATATAGATATAATATTATTGAATCTATACTAAGAATACCTAGGCTAATACTATAGGTACATACATATAGGCACAAAACATAGCACACTACCATAGGCATTTATATTTTAGGATGCATACACTAGAGCATAAAGGAAAAATGTGGGGTGTGATAACAAGTGTAACTAGGTGTCAATGAATGTGCATGTGTCATAGACTAATCCTGTGTGCAGGACAGTGAAAGAGATACTATGTGTGTGTATGTTCAAGTTGCAGGAAAATCAGGAAAATGACAATGTGGCAGGAAAATCAAGCAGTGAAAGAAAGGAAAGAGTGTGGGTGCTAGGCTAACAAGTGCAAGAATTACAATGACAGTGAACAAGTGTGTGCAGGAATTTATCCAATAATGTATAAGTGTTCAGCAGGAAAACAAGATCCTGGAATTACTCTACACAGGAAAGCAACCCAATCAGTAAGGAGGTAAACAGTGCACATGTGTCTAGTGTGCAGGAAAACAGTGAAGAAGTGCAGGAATGCCAGTGACAGTAGAAGGGTGTGTGTTATAAATCAAAAGTGTGTGGCTGTGACAGGTTCAAAGAGAAGTGTGTGTGTGTGTGTGTGCTAGCCGGAAATACAGGCTACAACAGTGTGTGCACATGTGTGTCAGTGTTCATAGAAAAACAGTGAAGAGGAAAGGCAAGGTGTGTGAACTGTGCAATGGTGTCAAGTGGCAGGAATAACAAATTGACAGTTATTGAAAATACTGGAGGGAAACCATATTCACATGAAGACTGAGATTCCACTCAGGTTAAAGAATCAATCTGGAACTTAGTTCACAGTTTAGTATCAAGATTAACATATTAGTTGTTAGGAAGAAAAGAGAAAAAGGAAATCAAAATCAGTTAAGAGTGGACAGTGGTGAAACTGGAATTGAGGGTGTGTGTCAATGCCTGTATTGGTGACAAGAAAGCAGTGAGGGGGAAAGGAAAAATCAGTTATACAAACTTAGGTTCAAATAGAACAGGGAACCCAGTAAAAACAGCGTATAACACATAACAAAACCAACCCCTATTCCCAGGTTCTTAACTGCCAACAATATCAAGTTTTGCATTAGGGAAACATGTATAGCTCCTAAGGATAACAAGACAATCAAAACAGGAATTAAATCCAACAGTAACATCATTAGACAACCAGGTTCCATATCAAAACAGTTAGGAAACATAGGATTCTATTGGCAGCTTAACAATTGAATCTATCATGGCCCAAAATATAATTTACACAACTAACAGTCCAAATTAAATGGTAAAGATTAAGCTAACAATTAAATTGATATGTGGGAACAAAATATGATTGAACAATCATAGGAAAAACTGGAAGGGAAATGATTTGCACACAACTGTGGACTGTGTCAATTTGAGTATCAGGGAAAACAGTTCATGCCAAATGGAATCCAATAATCCACATATAACCCAACTAACAACCTGTAAACAAATCTACATACATATACCATATATTAGGATCTAATTTAACACTTTAAATCAGAGATCAACCATTAGAATCGAGTTGAATCAATCAGAACAAAACCCAACTGTGCACACGCACAGGCCTACCCCATGCACACGAGTTTTCGTGTCTGACACGACACCAACTGACACGAGACTTGGAGAGTGTCGTGTCAGACACTGCCCCGAGCTCCACGTCAAATGACACGTGCCCACGTGTCCTAAATAGCCCACACGAGCCCACGAGCAGCAGGACACTGCTGCCCGCGCGCGCACAGGCGTGTCTGCTAGTCTTGTGTGACTCGGACACGACTCAAATCCACCCCAGTCCAACACAAACGTGTAAGCAACAACAAAATGATAATTTCTATTCAAAGGGCATTTCGTCGAACACAATGCCATGCCACTGATACGTGTCCAGAACGGACACAAAAACTCCGACACCAGGAACGAAACTTATCCAAACCCTAGGGAGACCCTTAGGGCTTCCTATTGGTGAAGACCACATAAAGTTTTATGGAAATTTGGAGAAGTTACCTCAATGAGAAGTTTCAATGGAAAAGCCCTTTGTTAGCTCCTCACTTGGTATCCCAAATCCTTCAAATCAATTCCAAACTGGACCAAACATTGATAGAAGCAAGAAAATCATTATTAGAAACTATTGCAACAAATTTGAGGATTTTAGGACCTATATTGGAATTTTAATGAATTTACTAAGACAAGAACTCTCCTCTTTCTTCTTGGATCTATTTTTCCTAAGGAGGGAGGCTAGCCCTAAAAACTAGGAGGATATTTATAGTGGGAGAATCCCTAGGTTCAGCTAGGGTGGCTGACCACTTGGCTTTGGGTTAGGGTTGAGCTAGGTTTGGCTAGTCCTAACTAGTTTAGTCACAAAATGACTTGTGTAATCACAAGCCATTTATCAACAACTTGATTTCTAAATTCCTAATTCAAGTTCTAATAAATCACTAACCACTAACTTGAGTCACACTAGGTTAGACTAGGGTCCACTTGACCTAACCAAGCCCAACTAACTATGGTTAGTTCCTAGGTTGGTCTACATGAGTCAAAACTAGTCAAAAATCAAACTAGTCCAAATAAATCCAAAATAAATCCTAAAATTCCCATAAATTCTAAATAATGCTAATAAATTTTATTTACCCCAAAAATGACAAATTTACCCTCAAACTAGAAATGTGGTAGTGACAAATCTACCCTCCTTAAAAGAATTTTGTCCTCGAAATTGAAAGGCGAAATGCAACTGATGAGAAGGATAGAAAGTATACCTCACGGTCCAAAAAGATAGGGGTATCGCTCGCGCATCTCATCCTCCCGCTCCCAGGTAGACTCTCCTGGAGAATGATGCCTCCATGCGACGCGTACCAAAGGTATCACCTGGTTCCTCAGAACCTTCTCCCGTCGATCCAGAATCTCCACTGGCTGCTCTGGATAGCTGAGAGAAGGACCCACCTCAATCTCCGAATGATCGAGCACATGGCTAGGGTCAGCCACGTACCGTCTCAACTGTGATACATGGAATACGTTGTGGACCCCCACAAGTGCAGGCGACAAGTCTAGCCTGTAAGCCACGTCACCGACTCTCCCGCTGATAACGAAAGGGCCGATGAAGCGCGGGCTAAGCTTTCTGCCTCCACCAAAACGTATCGTACCACGAGTCGGAGATATCCTCAAGAAAACCTGGTCTTCGACCTAATCACAAGCAAGATCTCAATTAATAATAATAAACAACATGATCAAATCACAAACAAACAACCTAAACCTAATCCTACTCTAATCTGTACCTCAAACTCCAAGGGCCTCCGGTGGCTATCGGCCCAGTGCCGATGTCTGTCCTGCGCCACGCGAAGTCTGTCCCTGATGAGCTTCACCTTCTTGGCCGCATCCACAATCATCTCTGGCCCCAGCAAAGCTCGCTCACTAACATCATCCCAGGATAAGGGTGTACGGCACCTACGCCCGTACAAAGCCTCGAAAGGTGACATCTCGATGCTGGCCTGGAAACTATTGTTATAGGCAAACTCCACCAAATGAAGATGATCCTCCCAGGAACCTCCAAAGTCCAGAACGCACATCCGCAGCATATCCTCAAGGGTCTGAATAGTCCGCTCTGACTGTCCGTCCGTTTGGGGGTGGTATGCAGTACTAAACTTGAGCTGAGTGCCCAAGCTGGTCTGCAGACTCCTCCAGAAATGGAAAGTAAAACGGCTATCCCGATCTGAGACGATGCTGACCGGAACTCAGTGGATCCTGACTATCTGCCGCATATACATCTCCGCCAGCCTCTCTGTAGACGTACCCACCTTGAATGGCAAGAAGTGGGCCGATTTGGTCAACCTATCCACGATGACCCAAATCGCATCTTTCCCTCGTGGAGTACGCGACAATCCTGATACGAAGTCCATCGTGATATGCTCCCATTTCCACTCGGGAATGGGCAGCGGCTGCAACAATCCACCGGGCCTCTGCCTCTCTGCCTTGACCTGCTGACAGACCAAGCATCTAGCTACGAACTGGGACACCTCCCGCTTCATTCCTGACCACCATACATGCTCCCGCAGATCTCGGTACATCTTGTGGCACCCGGGTGAATAGAGTACTGCGATCTGTGGGCCTCCTGCATAATCTGCTCTCTGAGATCTCCACTAGGTACACATAACCTGGCACCGTGCCTCAGGGCACCATCCTCTACAAGTGAGAACTCAGGATCTCCCACTCCTATACTGATCTGCTCTCTGATACTCTGAAAAGCCACATCCTCGAACTGGGCCGCCTTGATCCTATCCACCAAGTCTGACTGAATCTGCATCCCCATAGCTCATCTACACTCCTGGCACGATCACCTCAATCCCAAGGCTCTCCAAGTCGGCAAGCAAATGTCGATCCATGGTCAAACACATGGCTGTCGGATACCTACTCAAGGCATCGGCAACAACATTGGCCTTCCCTGGATGATACTGCAGTGCAATGTCGAAGTCCTTCATCAACTCCAACCATCTGCATTGTCTCATGTTCAACTCCTTCTGAGTGAACACATACTTTAGGCTCTTGTGATCTGTGAAGATCTCCACCCTCTCCATACAGATAATGCTTCCACAGCTTCAAAGCAAAAATCACTGCTGCCAGCTCCAGGTCGTGGGTAGGGTAGTTCTTCTCGTGGGGACGTAACTGCCTGGAAGCATAGGCAATTACCTTCCCGTGCTGCTGCAACACACAACCCAGCCCCTTCCTGAAGCATCACTATAAATAGTGAATCCACCTGATCCTGAAGGCAACGTCAGAATCGGAGCTGTCGTCAGCCGCTTCTTCAACTCATCAAAACTGTCTGACACTCCTCTAACCATACATACTCAGTATCCTTCCGGGTCAACCGTGTCAACGGCTCTGCAACCCGGAAGAAATCCTGCACAAATCTCCGGTAATATCCGGCCAGCCCCAGGAAGCTCCTGATCTCTGCAACCGGTGTCGGCGCTGCCCATGTCTCAACTGCTACAATCTTCTTGGGGTCAACTGAGATTCCATCTCCAGTCACCACGTGCCACAAGAAATCTACCCGGTCCAAGAAAAACTCACACTTGGAGAGTTTTCCATAAAGCTGCTCCTTCCTGAGAATCTCCAGCACTATCCTCAAATGCTCCTCGTGCTCTTCCTCAGTCTTGGAATAGATCAAGATATCATCTATGAATACCACCACAAACTGATCCAGATACTGATGGAACACCTTGTTCATAAGGTTCATAACACAGCTGGTGCATTGGTTAGCCCAAACGGCATAACCAAAAACTCAAACTGCCCGTACCGCGTCCTGAAAGCGGTCTTGGGAATATCCTCCCCCTTCACCTTCACCTGGTGATATCCCAACCTCAGATCAATCTTGGAAAATACCCGAGCTCCGCTCAACTGGTCAAATAGATCGTCGATCCGCGTAGTGGGTATCTGTTCTTGATCGTGAGGTTGTTGAGTGCCCTATAGTCAATACACATGCGTACTGACCCATCCTTCTTCGGCACAACAACACTGGTACACCCCATAGCGATGAACTCGAGCGGATGAAGACCTTGTCCTGTAGCTCATCCACCTGCTTCTTCAGCTCCACCAGCT
Source organism: Iris pallida (assembly GCA_029216955.1). NCBI lineage: Eukaryota > Viridiplantae > Streptophyta > Magnoliopsida > Asparagales > Iridaceae > Iris > Iris pallida. The sequence goes on from JANAVB010014400.1 coordinate 4,286,787, forward strand.
CGCTGTTGTTCACCCGATAGACATGCTGAGAAATGGGCTCCGCTCCTGGAACCAGTCTATT
>JANAVB010014400.1:4286860-4504360 GCA_029216955.1 Iris pallida
AGAACCCTCTTTTAATTGTCCATTTGCTAGTTTAGGACATGGTGATCAACATTAGTACTTGGGATTTTGTGATTTGGAGTCTCTATTGTTCTAGGTTTTCTCTATTTTTAGTTTTGCATGGTTTTCATCTACTTAAGTTGGATTTTTATGGGTTTTGATGTTTCCATGTGGAAGAGAGTTCAATTCCACCCTGGTTAGAACTTTGGAAATCCGAATTTGGAGTTCGGATGGCCAAGTTGTGAAGCTTGAAATTCATGCCATTGGAGTTTCTTCTCGGCCATGGAGAAGAAGACCCTTTCCCCTGCGTGCGTGTCTTTACTCGTACGCAGCTCTCCTGCGTGCGTGACTTTTGTTCATACGCAGCTCATGCGTGCGTGACTTTTGTTCGTACGCAGCTCATGCGTGCGTGACTTTTGTTCGTACGCAGCTCATGCGTGCGTGACTTTTGTTCGTACGCAGCTCATGTGTGCGTAACTTTTGTTCGTACGCAGCTCATGCGTGCGTGACTTTTGTTCGTACGCAGCTCATGCGTGCGTGACTTTTGTTCGTACGCAGCTCATGCGTGCATGACTTTTGAGCGTACGCAGCTCTCCTGCGTGACTTTTGAGTGTACGCAGCTCTCCTACGTGCATGACTTTCGAGCGTACGCAGCTCTCCTGCGTGCGTGACTTTTGAACATACGCAGCTCTCCTGCCTGCGTGACTTTTGAGTGTACGCAGCTCTCCTGCGTGCGTGACTTTTGAACGTACGCAGCTCTCCTGTGTGCGTGACTTTTGAGCGTATGCAGCTCCCCTGAACCCTTTTCTTAACCCTTTGGCTCTTGGAGTTTTGGAATGACTATTGTACATGGCATGGTATGACAAGGAACTAGCATAACACGACAATGACCCATAGTGGTGCACTCCTGACATGACCAACCTGACTTGATAGTAGCCCGTGGCGGCACACTCCTGACTTGTAGCATGACTTGATAACTTAATGCTGTTGCGACGGCTAACTTAACTTGATTTGCCTTGACACCGTGGGTAGTTCTTTCTTGCTTGCTTGTTAAATCCACTTGTCCTGTCTTGTATCATGTCTAGGATGGAACTCCTGAGTACCACGGTCAGGAGTACCTACTAAAATGGATTAAGATTAATAACTAGAATAACTCAGTAGTCATGAAGAGATGACACAGCTACAGGCAATCCCGTTACCTGGGCTCTTGGAATCTGTAGCCTGCCGACGAGTAGGGTATTTCCAGCACACTGTCATGTGTTGCACCTTCTAAATCACCTAAGGGTACATGCATTTCCTGGACGATGTACCCACCTGAATTCAACCCCTAATTTTCGACCTGGTAACTTGGATGGTCTGCAGGGCTTGTGGCTGTGGAATAATCTCATTGCATCTTGTTAGTAATTAGGCCTGTGATAACCCTAGTTAGTTAAAGTAGTAAGCCGTAGTTTTTGCTTGGCCGTGATTGATTGAATGAGGTATAACCAGTCGAGCCATGTCTTGATTCAGTACAAGATTGTTTCCTGTCTTGATTTCTTACATTATTATCTTGTCGATAAATGGTGGGAAACCAAGTTCTGTTCAGATGAAGGATTACAATCTCGGTCCTTGTTTGGTTTACGGGTTGTAACCCGGCTGTCGGAATTGTTCCATGGTTTCTCGTCGTATATCATCCTGACATATTTTCATAAATTTTAGTTTTATAGATCTTTCTTGTGCTAATTGCTGGCTTTTGTTCTCATTTCGTGGCCCCCTTGTGGCACTTGCTCTTTCTGGGGTTGACCCAGCTGGTTTGTGTGGCCAGATTTCGGAGCAGCTCCCGAGGATCTACCAAGCTTCCAGTCCAATGGTGACAACTAGACGGAACCCGGACTACGAGTGGGTTTTTTATTTTGTTTCGCTCACTCTATTGTAAAATTATTCTTTTGAGGCATTTAGCCGACGAGCACCTGTTAGCTCGATGCACTTTTACTTCTGCTACGGGCTGTGAACATGATTAACAAATCCGAGGGTTGATCATGTACGACTAAACTCTTGCTAGTCCTAACATTTTGTAACGACTAGCTTCATGATCAGCTGAATATGTAATATTTGGGACGCCTTATTATTGTATATTTAATGATCATACATCTTGCGACCTTACTTACTTGCTTGTGATTGAGACATTAGGCTTGTTAAGGACCATAAGAGACTGTTGGCTTGTAGTAAACCCTCATATATCTAGACAAACGTGACCGTATATCGAGGTGATTTCCATTTCAATATACGTAGCTGGCTATGTCTGCCCCCGCTCTCCAGTATTCTGGTTCTGGGGCGTGACAGTATGCCCTGCCATCGTCTCGACAAGCCATCCTAACAGCACAAGACAATAAACATTGCTGAGTCTGATGAACGGGCAGCCTCTGCAAACTGCTGACGCCGTCATTCATAAGAAGCCTCTGTTTCTGTTTGGTGAGGCTTTTGACAAAAGTTCTCAACCCAGACCTCGAGTTGAACAGAGACTTTTTCAGAGAGGCAAGAAAAGGATACTTTTACCAGAGATTTCCAGATGCCTTCCCCTATCTCGCTATGCTTTTGTGAGCTATCCCAGAAGGATGGAATGGGATATAACTCCTCTTCAGCAAGCCCGAACGGGGAACATTTGTGTGAAGAAGGGTCCAAACAACAAGGACATGTTTTACAGTTCCTCTGAGCGTCATAGCTCCTTACTCAGAGGATTGAAACCCGACTGCATTCCACCGAAAAACTCCTCTCTGCTGCTTCCAGTCAGAACGCCGATATTCACAAATGAATTTGCGAAGGTTGAAGGAAGATATCCAGACCAAGATATCCGATTGACAGGTCTGGTGAATCCAGATAACAAGAGATGGAATTGTATAGCCATTTGGATATTGGCTCAATTCGAAGAGAAGCTCAAGGAGATTGGGCTGTTCCAAGCGGTATACTCTACCGTTAACGGCTTCCATCCCAATCCTCACCTATTCCTTGTATTGGCGGAGAGGTACAACTTCAGAACAGGAACTTTTATGACGTCCTGCGGAGAGATCGGATTGGCTCTTCACGAGATAAAGTACATTTCGAGCCTGCCAATGGGAACATCCCTTATGAGGAATTTGTTCCAACCAATGACGAGTTGGACAAACTTCGTCAGGAAAATGCTGACATGGTGGCCGTCTTTGAAGAGCTGTTGTGCCACTACAAGATTTGTTCCTTGTACTATAAGAGTGGTTCATCAGGCACCTGCTACTCGACGAAATGGTTGCCATATCTCTTTCTAAACCACATTATGGAGAAGAAGACTAAGGAGCACGACAACTGCAAACCTAACTTCTTCAGGCCACTTAGCAGTAGCGAAGTGATAGGATTGATGGAGGAGAACAAGGAGATGGATATCAAGATCGATGATGACCTTCAATATCCTCCTTTCAAGACAAGAGATATTATTGAAAGTTTCATGAGGATGGGCTATAGGCCCATGTCAAAGGAAGCCCAGCTGGCGGGTTTCCTCACCTAGTGGCTTCGACGATTCGTCGTCCCTGGAGCCAGCGCCGTCGATCGCTTTCATCGAGGCGTACTATTTGTTGCCGTCCGCTTAGTCTTCGGCTATCGGATGGATCTATTGTCAGCGATGACTTGCAGAGTGAACGCTAGCCTCCGCCTTTTTGTCGATCAAATGCTTAAAGGAAAAGGCGAAAAAGGAAGCTTTCATCGGCTAGAGCTGCCATATACATATTTGTTCGGATGGCTGCTTCTGCACTATCCTACCCTGATGAACCCCGACATGGGAGCGGTAAGCGGCAGCTTCTTGAGGAGATTTTCCAAGAGTAAGTGGATATACACCAGTTTAAGAGATTGCAGACGTGCTCTGAATCTCAGAAAGGGTAGAACTTCTATTGTGTTCATCCTCCAGCTGGCTACGAGAACATGTCTACAAATCTAGTCGATTCTGGGAGGCATCCTTTAGGTCATGCAGTTTTTGATTGGCTGAGGACAATCCGGCCGTCATACCTGGTCTATCGATTTGAAGACGAATGTTATTTGGAGCCCTATCTTCCCAGCCATTTTGCACGCCAATTCGGCTACGACCAGTTTCATGTAGGCAACGCCATCACGTGCCTACAAGGAAAAGGTTATCTGATCGATGGAGCCCGGGCTTGGGCCTACTATAATGCTCGAGACACAAGAACAACATTCTCGATGCCGACGAAGAGCGATCATGGTCCTCGGATGCTGTATACATATTCACTCTTCTATACATCAGCGAATACCTTTGCCGAGAACTTTGTCTCGCAGACAGCTTTACGACAGCATCCCGATTAAAGAAGGGAGCATCTGTTTTGTCAGCTTCTGGCAACGATGAAGTGCGTGAGCCGGCCGATGCACCGTTGGAAGCTTCGAGGGAAGCCAACTTCCCTGAAGAAGTCAACGAGCCACTGCGCGTCTCCTTGAAGATTGTTAGATCTCCGGCCAAGGAGAGAAAGAGGAGGATAGAAGAACCTTCTTCTCCAGTTGCTAAGAAGAAGCTTGTCTTGGAATCATCAGAAAGGGTCATGACCCGGTCGCAATCTCGGCAGCATGCTGAGTTGACTCAAAGAGAAGAGGCGACAACTCCGACCTCTCTTCAAAGGCAGGTAGATGTTGTTGACGTAGAGAGTCCAGAGACCTCTACGCAGAAAGAAGATAGTTGTCATAAGGAAAGTGGCCAGTCCTCCAAGACCTATCCTGTCATCGGTCGTGGCTAGTGCTATCGCAGGAATCACAATGTCGTCTCCTACACCTGTCCCTGAGCCCAGACAAGAAGCTTTGAGCCCAGAGAGGAGGGATGAGGTTGTAGAGACGATGGAGAAAGTCATGGAGAAAGAGGATGAAGTGTTGCGATCTCCTACATTTGCATGGAAACTATCCAGCTTCCAGCTACACCGAGAACACTTCGTGATGAAGAAGATCGATTAATGATCGATGCTCTGAATGACTGCGACTTCGGCCTCCATGATGTAGATCCGGTCGTCGCAACCGATAGTGAGGAAGCACCAGAAGAAAATAAAAGTGATAAAGATATATCAACAGAGGTTGTTGATGATACTCTAAATCCCGAAGAGGATACTGATATACATGTATCCCAGGGAAAGATGCGGTCAAGGAAGTAGCACCTGAGGAAGTTACTGTTGCTGATCCCGAAGGTATTGAATGATATTATCAATCTTCTTTTCATAGATTAAATAACTGACATCTAAATTTTTATCCATGCAGAAATTGAATCTTCTCCAATTCTTCCCATATGCACCGATATAGTGCCAATAAAGGCAACAGCCAGCAGTAGTCGACATTTTTGGGCGACTCCGAAGCGGGTAGTAGCCAGGCAGTAATGTCTGAAGCTACTTCTGTGAGGTTGTAACCCGTGTCAGCAGATGACAAACTTGTCACTGGACCCAACTATGGTAAGATTGCTCTTACTTTTGATCCTTTTCGATAGTTGCTAATGACAGCCAACTGATGGTGTTTGTTTAATTTCGCAGAGGAACATCTGGGAGGGGCGACTAGCTCTTCCATGGCTCCTTTGTCCAAAGAGACCTCCACTCACGTACAAGAAGCTGAACGTCTATTTGTACAGGCACCTGCTGCTACGACATCTATGGGAGTAGCTGCTATACCTGGTTCCATAGCTACTAACCGATTCATAATTGGTTCCTTCACCAACCTTTTCTTCAATTCATTGGGACCCTTAGTAGAGAGGGTAATGGGTAAAGAAGATGTTGGTTTCATCACTCAGAGGTCCAACCACTTATCTAATCAGTGCCATCCGAAATCAAGGTGATGAAGCTCAAGCGGTTTATCTTGAACACATGTTAGATGAGCTGGAGGAATCAGTTAAGATCTACAAAGATCTGAATCGGGGGGAGGTGGAGCCTTTGGTACATGCCGAGTTTGAGAGAATGTTTCAAGAGGCTGCAGTTGCGAAAGTTGATTTCCAGATTATCTTGGACACTTTCACTGCCAAGCCTTCAGAGTATAACTCTCAAATAGAGATAATAGCATCTGCTGCCAGGAAAAAGGAAAAGAAAGTTGATGAGCTAAAAACAGAATCTGCCCGTCTTCAAGAAGAGTTGAGACTTGTTCAGCTTGCTCTGGAAGATGAGGCCACACATATCAAGCTGCAGTTCAGCAACTGGACGCTCTGACCCAGGAAAGAAATGAGTATGTCACAACTCATCAAGCTGAAATCTCCCGCAGACTAGTAACCTTGCCGACTTTTGATGATAAGTCTGGAATGGAGGAAGCTAAGGCGAGTGATGGATTCTCGTGAGGAGCGACTTCAGACTTTAAAGCAGATGGCTAGTTTGATGACCCCACCGGCTGAATAAAAAGACTTTTTGTATCTTCTGTTTTATAACATATCTTTTTGTACTGTCTTTCAATTTTGATCAATAAAAAGATATTTTCTTTGTAGCTCTATTATTTGTTGCGTATCTCATTCAGATATAAATAATAGCGATAGAAAATATATTCAGAGGTCCGGGACATGATATATTTTTAATTTAGAAAATAATTATATTCATTATATCTGCTCAGAGGTAATGTGAACATAGCAGAATAATTTGTTGAATATTATTATTTCAGTAGACAACTCAATCAAAGGTAACAAATACATGACAAGTTGCTGATATGAATGAACGGATAAATCGTCAAAATATATGAACGAAATGAATCGTTGGAATGAACGGATGAACCGTCAGAGGAATTGGATGAACGGATGATCCGTCAGATGAATGGATGAACGGATGATCCGTCAGATGAATGGATGAACGGGTGAACCGTCGGATAAAATAGATGAACGGGTAAACCGTCGGATGAAATGGATGAACGGGTGAACCGTCAGATGAATGGATGAACGGGTGAACCGTCAGATGAAATAGATGAACGGGTGAACCGTCGGATGAAATGGATGAACGGGTGAACCGTCAGATGAATGGATGAACGGGTGAACCTCAGATAAAATGGATAAACGGGTGAACCGTCAGATGAATGGATGAACGGGTGAACCGTCGGATGAATGGATGAACGGGTGAACCGTCAGATGAATGGATGAACGGGTGAACCGTCAGATGAATGTAATGAATGTTGCGAAGAACGCGTCACTTCATTGTTTCAAGAATCTCTACTATAAATAGAAAAGAAATCTAGATGGAATAATCACTTTCACTTTTCAACCCAAAGATGTCATCTGGAGATGAATCTAAGAAGACTGAGATCACCCGAAGGTTGAAGCAGACACTGAGGAACGTCCAATCGTGCTGACCTAGCCAAAAGACGGAGGCGGGCGAAGGTTCGTCTGCACCCAAGCCGCCAAGGGATATCTTGGACTTCTTCTTGAACTAGGGATGACAGAGGAAGAAGAGGCCATGAGGATGGCTGCTTGCAAGTTCCTGGTAGGTTCGAACAAAGATGTCCTCGGCTCTTTTGCTGATTATTTTTGAGAAGGACGGTAGTGGTCCTCGTCCTATCTTCAAGAAGGATGATAGTAACTCCGTCCATGATATTATGTAACAACGTTTATGATGAAATAAAAATAAAACTTTATTTATGAACTGTCTGATCATATTTACATAAAATTCCTGTTATATTTAAACATAGTATTTCTTAAGGAATTTGCCATTGATAGGCATCATAGCAACTCGACCGTCCAGCTCTGAGAGTTGATAGGCTCCATTTGAAAAGACTTTGCTCACAATGTAAGGCCCTTCCCACTTTGCATCAAATTTGCCTTTGCTCATATGAGTCATAGTCATAGGACGTCTGATGGTCAGAACGAGCTCTCCTTTCTGAAAGGCTCTGACTTTAACTTTGCGGTTGAAAGTCTTCGAGATACGGGCTTGGTATAACTCAATATGTTGTTGAGCCAATAGCCGCTTCTCGTCGAGCGTCTCCAATTCTTGAAGTCGAAGAAGATCGTTATTCTCTGTTGTTAGCTCATTGGCGATGAAATCCTTAAGGACGAGATCTGAAGTTCCAAAGGTAGAACTGCTTCACAACCGTACACAAGAGAAAAGGGTGTACAGCCTGTGGAGTTGCGGACCGTAGTACGATAGGCCCAAAGACATTCTCCAAGCTTTTCACTCCAGTTTCGTTTGTTAGTAGATACAAACTTCTTAAGAAGCTTGATGATAGTTTTGTTGAAGGCTTCGGCCAAGCCATTCGCAGCAGGATTGTAAGTTGTCGAAGCGACATTGTCAATCCGATGATCATCACAGAACCTTGTGAACTTTTGGCTGATGAACTGTGGTCCATTGTGTGAATGATCCTTCGAGGTACACCAAATCTATAGATGACATAATGTTTGACGAAGTTGATGACGCTACTGGTCTTGACTTCAGCCAGAAGGATAGCTTCAGCCCATTTGGAGAAGTAGTCGGTTATTGCTAGTATAACCGATGTCCTCTAAAAAAGGAGGGTTGATATGACCTATGATATTCATGCCCCAAGCTTCAAAAGGCCAGGAAGCGGCAGTCGGATGAAGGAATTCCGACGGTTGATGAATGAAATCTGCATGATTTGACAGGCACGACATTTCTTGCATATTCGATGGCATCAGCTACCATAAAGGGCCAATAGTAGCCCATGCATCGGATACGATCTTGTAGCTTAGGACTGGATTGATGAGCTCCGCAGACACCATCATGAGCTTCACGCAATACTTACTTTGTTTCATCACCAGCAAGACAGCATAAAAGAAGACCGTCATAAGTCCGTCGATAAAGAGTCTTGGTAGTCTGGTTATAATAGAATCGCAGAGACCATCGACGAATACTCGTAGCCTCCTTAGGATCTTCAGGAAGTATGTCGTGAACTACAATGTCGATGAAAGGAGCTCTCCAATCTTCATCGATAACATTGGCTTCAGTAAGATTACTGAACTCAATATTATGATTGTTTTCGATGCAAAACAATTCCCAATTAGAGACAACAACCACCTGTTGTCTTTTGATAGGGATGGCTAAGACTGCTGCAAGATTGGCCAAAGCATCTACCTCAGTATTGCAAGCTCGGCGGACATATTCGATAAAAAGGCTTTGAATGATATTGCCATGCTGATTGCCGCTTCATGATAAGGCACTAGATCTTGATGACGAACTTCATAGGTTCCTCTAACCTGGTTAACAACCAGCTTGGAGTCGCCATAGACTTTAAGATATTCGACATCCAGTTGTTTAGCTAATGAAGGCCAATAAGTAGAGCATTGTATTCTGCTACGTTGTTGGAGCAAGGTTCATCTAGGGAGTAGGCTCTTTGAATGGTTGACCCGTCTGGAGAAACAAAAAACCCCAACTGCTGCGACAATGGCACCATTTGGTCCAATCCTGGATGCACCGTCGAAGAACAGACGCCAACTAGGAAATTCTTCGAGATCATATTTGATTCCAATGTCTCATCTGAATTTCATCATAGAGTTTAGATGTCTCTGGAATAGGATGAGCTGCTAAGAAATCCGTCAGTGCTTGACCTTTAACAGATTTTTGAGGAACAAATACCATGTCATATTGGGCTAGCAGAATGGCCCATGTAGCCAGCCGAAAATTGAGTGTGCTAGGCTTCTTCATCAATACCGAAGAGGATTAACTCAGGATATGACATAAAGTTTTTCCAATGATGTAATGCCGAGTCTTTTGAACAGCAAACATAAGAGCTAAGCATTCTTTTCGACCGGACTATAACGGTGTTCGGCACCAATCATAGTACGACTAAGATAGTAGATGGCCTGTTCGTGACCTTTTTTGTTCTTTTGGGCAAGTAAAGTACCCAATGAATGATCCATAGGACGGACATACATTAAGAATGGTATACCTGAGATCGGTGGCACCAAGACTGGGGTTCATGAGATATCGCTTTATGTCGTCAAATGCTCGTTGACATTATTCGGTCCAAATAAAAGATACACCCTTCTTCATTAGCTGAGTAAATGGTCTGCAGCGTCCAGATTCGAAATAACCTCCTGATGTACGCAAGTCGACCTTGAAATTCTCTTAGCTCTTTTAGGTTGCATGGAGGACGCATCTCTTGAATATGTTTGATCTTCTCGGGATCCACGTGTATACCTTTAGAGGTAATACGAAGCTGAGAAATTTACCACTAGAGACACCCAAGAATGACTTGGTGGATTCATTTTGAGTTGATGTTGGCGCATTAGATTGAAGATAGTTCTCAAGTCTTGGATGTGATCTTCCTTTAGACAATTTTGACGGCAATATCGTCGACGTAGCATTCGACAGTCTTGCGCAGATGATCTCGAAAGATGGTACTCATGGCTCGTTGGTAAGTTGTGCCAGCGTTCTTAAGACCAAATGGTATTACGGTATAGCAATAGACTCCGCGAGGAGTACGGAAAGAAGTGTGTTTTTCATCTTCAGGATTCATCCGAATCTGATTGTATCCAGAGAATACAGCCATGAAGGATATTCGCTCGAACCCACAAGTCATTCGATCATGACATCTGTGATAGGGAGAGGAAACTCATCTTTTGGACATGCTTCATTAAGATCCCGGAAGTCGATGCAAACTCGAACTTTACCAGTTTTCTCAAGACTGGGACAACATTGGCTACCCAATCTGGATGTTGTTCTTCTCGAATAAAGCCACAAGCTATAAGCTTTTTGACTTCATCATCAATAGCGTCCATTTCTGGCTTGAATCGTCTTTGATGTTGTTTGACTGGCTTTACATTAGCAAGATATTTAATTTGTGAGTAGCAACTTTGGATCTAAACCTGGCATGTCTTCAAAACTCCAAGAAAAGACATCATATATTCTCGAATAAGAAGAATTAGTTCTTGCTTATCTGCCTCTGGAAGGTTCTTGCTGATGAATATTGGACAAGGCGACCCGCTTTCTCCTACATCAATTTGAACTAATTGATCTTCGGTAGGAGGTTCTCGTTGTTCGAATCGGAGTTCCCATTGGGTATCCATTCGTTGAGCCCAAGGATCTGTTTCGGGATTTTCTTCAATATCCTCGTCATAGCCTTCTGGAAGTTCGGTGGAGACCATGTTAGAAGATATGATCAGCTGATAATTTGACCAATACTAGTATCAGAATCCCATGATCTGGAATTAGAAGAGTTAGAGCGCTCCTCACTATCGGATTCGGAGATTGCTGGGGATAAGCGGGAGGTGAAGCATATCCGAGACCTCTTTTAGTTCTGCTGTAATACATCTCTGACTTTCCTTTCGGAACTGCCGTACGGATATGAGTCCATCTACCCTTACCGTAGTTGAGGCCATTTTTGAAATCATAACCTATCTTTCGGATGATATCTTTTGATTGTTGACTGTAACGGCAAGTTGGAGATGTTCCGTATCGTTACTTTTGCTATCATCCGTATAGCTAAATTTTTGTTCTGGTCCTTTACTAAAAAGTATTGGACTCTCGCCTCTCTTTCGAGAAGGGACAAAAAAGTATGAATCGTCTGGGTGTTCGAGTGAGACCTCTATTTGAAAAGACTGTACAACTCCCATTGTAAATGACTAAAGCTATCTAACATATCCAAATAGCACTTAGCATGATATATGACATCAGTATAATGGAAAGGAGATACTTTTTCATTGATTTGTACATCCGTATTTACAACAGGACCTTTAGCCTTAGCAGCTTGTTCAGATTGATTACAAGAGGGGGAGAAAAGAACGTGGAGGAGGCTTACTACGACGAAGGTCAATAACAAGTGGCTCAAGGAGGTGAGCTCCCTTTTATCCTTGTTATAGATAAATCAATAACAAGTGGCTCAGAAGAAGTGAGCTGCCTTTTATCCTTGTTACGACGTAAGTCAATAACAAGTCGCTCAGAAGAGGTGAGCTTCCTTTGATTTTGACCACCATCAGTTGGTTGCTTCTGGACTGGCAAGTGAATAGCCAGTGGTTTGGAGGACTGAGGATGAGAAACACGCCCTTTGACAGGTATGAGGGGTGTCTTTGGGCATTGCTTCTTGTTCTTCTTCAGTGTCTAGAGCCAGTACAACCTTCATGAACTCATCTTTGTACATGCGAGCGTCGTTGCAGTATGCTTTGACACCTTTGAAAGGATAGAGATCCGTAACCTCCTTCTGAACCTCTCCATTATCATCAACATATTTGAAACATTGATGGAGAGTCGAAGGAACAATGTTATGTTCATGCAAGAATGGTCTCCCCAACAGAGCATTGTAAGAACAACCATGGTTGTCTATGATGTAGAAGGTCACCTTTGTGCGGAGATTGCTTATTTGGAGTTTTAGGCAAATATGCCCAGAGGCTCACTTCTTCCTTGATTAAACCCCAAGATGGTGGTGATTGTGCCAGAAAGACTATGTACTGGGATCTTTAGTGTATCTAGCATTGTCTTTGGCATGATGTTGAGTGCTGACCCTGGATCTATCAGAATACGATCGACTTTTATCGCGTCGACATATCATGTATGTATAGAGGGCGGTCATGCCTATTGTCTTCCATCAACATATCATCATGTGTGAAGGTAATATTTGGAATTAATTCCAACACACTGTGACAATGGAGGCAAGAGACAGGCTCTGTCTTCGGCTTCTTTAGAAGGGTTAGACAGGTTTCTGCCTGTATTAGCTTCACTCAGAGTTTTTTGAGTTTCTTTGAGAGACGCAAGCTCAAAGATTGACAGCCTGGCTGGTATATTGGCTAGTTGAGCCAAGATATCAAAGTTATATGGCTTCTCAAGTCCAGAAGGAGATGACTTCTTCAAAGGCTTATCAAAACGGACTTATTGTTTGCCTTTGTCGGCTACCGTCGGCTTGAGAGGAGTAGGTTCTATAACCGATGAGGATGCAGAAGGATATCCTCAGTGGAAACAGGTTGCACTGGAGCAGACTCAGAAGAAGAAGCAGGATTCTCCTGAGCTTCGGGATACTCTCGTAGATAGGCTTTCCCTGACCGGGTGCCCAGCAAGATTTCTTCTTCAACTATGTGGTCAAAAGACACCATATTGCAAGTCTTTGTCTTACCCTTGGAGCGTTCTTTCTTCTTGGAAGAAGAGGGAACTTCGAATTCCGAAGCAAGATCAGGGTGAATCCACATAATCTCACCATTGTCAAAAGATAAGGGGACAAGACCTTCACTTCGTGGAGGAGGGAGATTCTCGATTTCAAGAGTGGCTTTAGGGATAGGAATGACACCATGTTGTACCATCTGTGGAGGGAAGTTACCGAACTGTACTGAGACCATATTTGAGGTAACAGTCTTCTCGTCTTGCTACAGAGTGACAACACCATCGTTGACTAGCTCTTGAATCTTGCCTTTGAGTACATAACATGCTCGAGTGGGATGCCCAATGAACCTGTAATAGACACAATATTTGGGATGATCAGTCTTACCGACCTCATCAGGCTTCTTCGGGTCTGGGAGTTGGAGCTTATTGCTTTTGATTAAGCAATCAAAGATGCTCACGTGTCGTTCTCGTCAAAGGAGTACTCCACTTTAGGACGGGTTCTCTTGGTGGAGGGGCAGAAAAGTAGAAGTAGACGTAGGTGGAGCCACGTTAACAGCCGAGATTCTTTGCTCTTCAAGTTGATATTCAAAGTCTCTTTTCCCTTGCGATTGTTCTGGCTATTACTGCTACTCGATGTCGGGTGTTCGTCCCGATCGGGGTTAGACATGTGTACCCCTAGCTGCTTGAACTTGTCAGCACTAACTTCAGCTGCTTTAGCATTGACAATGAAGGATAGCCAATCTTGGAACTGAGTTGACCCCGTCCATATGCTGATAATAGGCAAAAGATTTGCCTTACAGGTATCTATAGTAACAGCGGTCGGAGTCCCAGGAGGCATCTTTAAAGCTTCTCGACGGAACCTTTCAATGAAACTCTCAGCGGTCTTATTATGTCTTTGTTTGATTTTATTAAGGGCTGACATGGTCATGTCGTTGATCCCCTCATAGAATCGTTCCAAGAAGATCTGTTTGAAACCCGAGAAAGAGGTGATACAGCCATCAGGCAAGCTTCTGTACCAATCGTATGCCATACCGGCTAAACAGCCGACGAATACCCTGGTAAGAAGAGCATTATTTAGCTGAAGTTGGACAGTCATTACCTCAAAGTGGTTAATAAACTGACTAGGAGAAGTGCTGCCATTAAACATGGTGATTATTGGAATCTTGTACTTAGGAGGAAACGGAACTTCCTTCCATTCAATAGGATAAGGTTGCTTGATTCCCAATCTCTGCAAATTGTCCTTCTCTTTGAAAGCCTTAAATTGAGTGCGCAAGAGTTTGACAGCTTCATTAGCATCCTCCGATGATGAAGAAGGAGCAGGTTGAATCAGAGTGTTGATGGGAGGAACAGTGTGGTAAGCACTAACCCCAGCACCTGATTGACTGGGTGTGGGTTGAATTTGTATAGGGGGTACTTGAGGAGACACTACCCCAGCCCTGTATTGACAGGATCCGACGATGCTATGATCTCAGGATTTACAACAGGTACAGTCGGTAGTACTGCATGTTGGGCCACGATGATAGAATGCATACTTGTAACCATTTCAGCCATAGTCTTCAGCTTGTCTTCTAGTGCAGCTATTCGTTGTTCTTGACTAGCCGAACTAGAAGCATCTGGGTCTTCAGTGACAACATAAGCTGTCACTTCTCTAGGCTCAGTAGAGGACACTGTCTGTTCAGAAATTTCGTTGTATGCATCATAATAAGAGAAGGAATCATCTCCTGAGTGAGAAAGAGGAAGATGACCGAAAGGATCTTGGAGAAGATTTTTGACAGATTGTGTCTCGGCTTCGGGATCGAGTATGTTGGAATACTCCTTCCGAAGATTCTTGGATTAGATCTAAATATCTTTGACTTGGTCTACGAGGCTTGCCGTGTTTGGAGCATTTCCTACCCCCAGTATCTCGGGAAGCCATGTTGACAGAAGCATATAACATTTCGTCCTCGTCTTCTGACATTGGTTCCGAAGTTGTAAAATTCAGACGATCGAAAACAGATCGCTTTGTTGTTTGACAACAGCACTTGATGACAACCTTGTGATTACAATGATGTTCAAGTGGTTGAACTTGCGGTGTTGAGATATTGTCCCGTTTTTGTAAAACCCCTAAATTTCTACTACTTTTTTTATTAATTTGGTACCGATTTTTAAATTTTGTATTGTACGTCGCGTAGTCGTATTGTACGTCGCACACAAAATTTTATTTTTGCTCGACGAGTGCGAATATGTGCGAGCGTACATATTTTTAGAAAAATTTTTTCTTAATTCTATAGTTTCAAAATAATATATGTAATATTTAATTTAGCTATCAAAATTTTCTAAATTTATAATTTTATTTATGAAAAGCCTTTTATTTAGAATAAATAATATTCTTAGTGCATACGCATATTTCCTAAATATTTTGCTAGTTTATTTTAAATAAAATATAATTTTTGAGATTTATTAATATTAATAATTTATTATTCAAAAAGGTATTTAAAAATATTAATGTAATTTTTGAAATTATTATTATTAATATTTTTGGAAAATTATTTCGAAATTATTGTGAAGATTTAAATTTTGATTTGATTCCATGGATACATTTAAATAGTAAACTAATATCTATATTTGAAATTGATTTGATTTTAAACTAAGTGAATTTAATTTGATTTAAATTAGATTTGGATTTGGATTTGGATTTGATTGCCATTAAATTAAATTAGGAAACATCTAAATTGGGTTTTAAATATCCTAATCCTTATCTAATTGGAAATTTCCACATCCTATAAATAGGCAGGTACTCCTCCAACTTTTTTTATTAATTCCTTCACAATTTTCTCCACCACAACGTGCGTGCTCGTGTCGGTGTTCCCTCCATCCTCGTGTCAGCCGTGACGACCTCGTGTCCGACCCCGGTGACTCTCTTATTCCATTCTTTGTATATGTACAATTGTTTTCCGTGTCGGACACTTTCCCGACACAATAATAAATTCTAATCCTAAACCTAACCCTAACCCCGTCCAGCCCGATCTGCCGTCGTCGCAAGTACGGCATCGCCCGTCGGAGTTTCCGACAGCAACCTTCGCCCGTCGCCATCATTCGCCACCGAAACTCCCACAACCACCAGGACAGCCACCACCACCTCCTTCTGAACTCCGACCCGCCTCCCGTCCATAACCCGACTTCCTGCCAAAGCCACCCCCGTCTCCACCGTCATCACCAAAACCACCACCGCGCCCCCGTCGGCATCCACTCGCCGGAACACAGGAAACCCCAAGCAAGCAAAAATAAAAATAAATAAACAAACACCCCTGCCACCACCGCCTTACCTTCGCCGGAGTCACGCCCGGCCGCCGTCCGTAGCCTTGGCCTCCAGCCGTTCGTCGCCGCCCCCATCAGTCCGGCCAACCCCGTACGATTTTCCTCCGCCGTCCATTGACCCAGCCGTGGCCGAGGAACCCTCGCCAGCGCCCGATCTCCCTAGCCGAGCCCCGCCGGCCAACACCACCACCGTTCGCCTCACCGGAACCCTCGCCTGACCGCTCCTCCTTCGCGACCAACCTAGCCGGCGACTCCGAGACTCCCTATCTCCGCTCGCCTCAAAACCCTCCTTCTTAAGCGCAGCGTCGACCAAACCGCCAGCGCCGCCGCCTCCGCGGAACGCTCCTCCGCCGGCAGAGAGCTCCCTCCGCTCACCCCCTCTTCCTGAAATCGCTCCGAGCACTCCGCTCCGCCCCCTTCCTCTCACACCACCCCGAGATCCGCATGCCCCTCATGCCGAAGCGTCGTGCCGACCCAGCGTCTTCCACTCCATCACAGCTTCTCTCCGACTTTCCCCCTCTCAATTTTTTTCACAACTCTCTCTCTCTCTCCCCTCTTGTCTCTGTTGCTTGATTTTGAAGAAAAGCAGCACTTGGGTTTGGATCTATAACTATTTTTCAAAATTAGTTTAGAAGTCCAAATATATATAATTGTTTTTAGGATATGTAAAAAATAGATTTTTAACCTAAATTCATATATTTTACAAACTTAGAGTTGCCTAAAAAAACCATTTATATATTTTTCGAGCATATTTCTAAAAACATATTTTGACTAAATAAAATAATTTAAAGTATTATCGGTATTGATATATATTTTATTTATCCATTCCTTCTATTATCCTCCTGGCCATGACTAGTCCTATTACTCCTATTCCCTCGTCAATTCGAGTCTACCTTGTGTCCACCCTAACCAATTTAACCCTCCTGGACCCGATGGAACTGTCCGTGCCACCATCAGAGGTCACCTTGCATAGTAGTTGTACCAAAGTCGCAGTTCATGCCAGCTTGATCATTGCAGCACACCAGGCGCCCTACCAGGCACCCTACCAGGCAAGACACCTTGCCATTCGCTGATTAATTATTTTAGCTCATATTACATGCATTATTTATTTTCTTTATGCAAAATAAACTGTGATACATGGCATAACTATTAGAACTTACTGTTCATTTATATTTCCTACTGTGTATTATTTTCTTACAAATTAAACCTAGATTTAAGGGACCACCATGTGTGTTGCATTCATTGGCCTTGACACATTATAATACGAAGTTGTGTGTCGTATGTAGAACATGGAAGTGCGTGATTGGCTGGCCACCAGTACGTACAAGCCGTGCGATAGAAATAACCGCTAATAGAGGTTGCATGCTAGTTTGACTTAGCGGTTATAGAGGTTACTGTTGTGGTTACAACAAAGTAGGCATTGGGCGAGGAGGACAATTCCTTAGCGTATGGGCTTCGATGCACTTCCCTTGTGACCCGACTCTCCGCTGGAGATACGGGGTTGATGACCCATGATTACTGACGGCCACTGACGATTCTGCGGAACGTCATGCTCTTACTGATGGGGCCTCTGGTGCCCAAGAGGGGACTATACCGATCCTATTTAGCCAGGGCCCATGCGTATGAAGGATTGTTCTTAACTACATGTCACTTAGAACGGTAGGCTACCTTTATCCGTTAAGTACGAGTGCTTTTGGTTTGGGTACTTGTATCTGACCGTGGCTGGGAACAATAACTTGTCGCGGATTAGTTCGTCACATCTTGTCCTTGTTTGGTTGTAGTGTGACTTACTACTTCGATGAGAAGGTATTGAACCTTGTTGGGGTCCGGATACCATATTGGATTCTTAGCATGGAAAGATATGTCACCGTGAATTAGTTTACCATCTTCTGTCCTTGTTTGGTTGGGGGGATGGTACGCTCGTTCAGTAGGCGCATATTGGACCATGTTATAAGTTCAATTGACTTATTTATTTGAGCAATATTTTTCAGTTTATATGGCATGATATTATGTGTCTTGTTACGTCCCTCTGAGGACCTGGTTATCTCTCCAGGTGTGTGCTCTTGTCTTTCGCAGGTGTTCTAGCTCTAGCCGTGATCTTCGCTATTTCTTCGAGGATGATTGTATTTGGATCGTCTTCGCTTCGCGCTCGCCACTCATTTTATTTTCTATGTACTTTTTCTTTACTTGTTGGTAGTGGATTTGTCTCCGCCCAACATAATATATCAAGACAATTCATTATCTTTATATGATGTCTTTTATTCATTTATTTTGTGATGAGATTAGTTATGGTTCTACTGTATTTCACAACATATGTATTTATACGAGGCTTCCATATATTGGGGTATACTTCGTATGAATACAGCTGGCATGTCTACGTTCCTAGTCCTACGTATTTTGGGACTGGGGCGTTACATATTTTTGTGGTGGCCCATACAGATCAAGATAAATTGTTTGGTTACTTTACCGTACCAAGCAAGCCTACGTATATGATTAGAAGTCTAGGATCTCATCCACATACTTGACCACTTTCCTAGATTTTATCTACCGTTTGACTCATCGACTGCATCTTGCTTGATTCCTTCCATCATAATTATTATCTTCACTTCGTGCTTGCTAGAGATTAACCCTACTAGTTAGATGTCCCAAACACCCTTAGCTTAATTCTTTAAGTTGGTAGAACACCCCACGACCTGACACACCCTTGACCATTAAGGGAATACAAATAGTATTATCTATACTGTAGAGACTAGAGGAAATTTAACCCATTTGGTCAACCAAGCCTTGGTCAATAAAATCGTAGAATGATGGTATAGGAATAAACGAGACTTAGATCCTTATGACTCTTAGACTATAAATATTGGTTCTTATTTCATCTACCTCGTGCCTATGATTTACTATCTAGACTAATGCTAATATAGCCTAGTATTTGCAAGCTAATTCTTTGTCGAGCTTGATCAAGGCATATGATATTGAGCGGCCACTCACTAACGTATTGTCTACTCAGAACCGGTGCATGATGGTCTGATCAACCGAGTGCACTTTGGTTCGCCTTTTTCATATATCAATCTACGTGGATGGGATGTAGTTGAACTTTTCCCTTAGAATTCCATCCACGACTGCCTTGACGATTCTTTTGAAATTTATACGGCCGCCTTTGAACCATGTATTCGTAATCAAGGATATCATCCTTGCACTCCTTATTGCTTTCACCTTCAACCATTTTAGGAGGACGAAGGCGTTATACTATAACTTCCTCTAACCTTCCCATCGGCTATGACCACTCCCACTCGATGTTGCTATATCTTCATCCCAAACTACTCGGCCCTATCAAGACCCTCTAATCTCTTGATTAAAGCGAATCTATTTCGTTCTCTTAATCGTGACCCTCATTCATTACCCGTGACCATACCGTATTGTTTTTCTACGATCTAGATCGCAATTTCTTACGACATGATTTTATGAAAACATTGTCATCGTTGGATCCCCATTGATACCCCCTTGTGTCCTCTCACCCCCTACTAATTCTTAATTTCGAGGACGAAATTCTTTTAAGTTGGGTAGGATGTAAATCCCTAAATTTCTACTATTTTTTTTATTATTAATTTGGTACCGATTTTTAAATTTTGTATTGTACATCGCGTAGTCGTATTGTACGTCGTGCACAAAATTTTATTTTTGCTCGACGAGTGCGAATATGTGCGAGCGTACATATTTTTAGAAAAACATTTTTCTTAATTCTATAGTTTCAAAATAATATGTAATATATTAATTTAGCTATCAAAATTTCCTAAATTTATGATTTTATTTATGAAAAGCCTTTATTTAGAATAAATAATTCTTAGTGCATACGCATATTCCCTAAATATTTTGCTAGTTTATTTTAAATAAAATGTAATTTTTGAGATTTATTATATTAATAATTTATTATTCAAAAAATATTTAAAAATATTAATGTAATTTTTGAAATTATTATTATTAATATTTTTGGAAAATATATTTCAAAATTATTGTGAAGATTTAAATTTTGATTTGATTTCATGGATACATTTAAATAGTAAACTAATATCTATATTTGAAATTGATTTTAAACTAAGAGAATTTAATTTGATTTAAATTAGATTTGGATTTGAATTTGGATTTTGATTTGATTGCCTTTAAATTAAATTAGAAAATATCTAAATTGGGTTTTAAATATCCTAATCCTTATCTAATTGGGAATTTCCACATCCTATTGTCACTCTCCCGTTCCCAGAATGCATATTTTTATTCATGTACTACTCATGTATATTTATTTAGTATTTATCATGTATTATCTTGTATCTAAATTCCTCTAATTTCATGTTAATTAATTATCTGTATTTTTATTCCTGTATTTTATTTTTGCATTTTATTTTCTGCTTTAGTCTTGCTTGTGGTTCGGGTTCATGGAGAGTTTCGGGTTCATGGTGGTTCAACCCGACCCAACCCCACTCCACCTACCACCACCCTTTCTATTTAAGCTCCCATTCCCTTCTCTCTCCTCATAACTCTCATTCTTCACCATTACTTCTTCTTCCCTCTCATCACTTCTCCACCTACCAGCAGTAGCAGGCAAGTACAATCTTGCTTCTTGCTTGGAGAACCATTTTTATGGTTCATTTCTCTTCCTCTCATGATTCTGAGAGAGTTTACTACTTGGCATTTTTGATTTCTTTGGCTGGTTTTTGCTAGATCTAAGTTGTTATATTCTCGACTGTTCATGGGTTTTGAATCTCCCAACTTAGCATGGATTTTCAGTCACGCACACGTTCTTACTTGTGCGTGCGTGGATTTTGAGTCACGCTCACGTTCTTACGTGTCTGCGTGGATTTTAGTCACGCTCACGTTCTTACTTGTGCGTGCGTGGATTTTAGTCACGCTCACGTTCTTACGTGTCTGCGTAGATTTTCAGTCACGCACACGTTCTTACTTGTGCGTGCGTGGATTTTAGTCACGCTCACGTTCTTACGTGTCTGCATGGATTTTCAGTAACGCACACGTTCTTACTTGTGCGTGCGTGGATTTTGAGTCACGCTCACGTTCTTACGTGTCTGCATGGATTTTCAGTCACGCACACGTTCTTACTTGTGCGTGTGTGGGTTTTGAGTCACGCTCACGTTCTTACTGTCAGCATGGATTTTTAGTCACGCACACGTCTGTACGTGTCTGCATGAATTTTGAGTTACGCTCACTTGTGCGTGCGTGAATTTCTTATCATTCTTCACGCTCACTTATGAGTGCGTGAATTTCCCTTCACGCTCACACTGTGCATGCCAACGTGAACCACTTTTTACGCTCACTCCTACTAGACTTGCTGGCGTGACTCTTTAACCAGGTGTTTCTATTTGTTTTATAACTTATTCATTTAATGATGGCATGATAATTCTTCTATTACATCCTTAAGCCTTTTGGCATGGACTTGATAAATCATGATATGTTAATATTGTTAATATGGTTAATACAAATGGTTATGTGGAATGCGTCTTGAGTCCTGATTGATCCATGGATACCCAGTAAGGCTGGAACTTAACTCTGAGGAGTTATAGACTCGACCCCATTTACTACTAATTGACTTTCATGTCTTGATACCATTGATAATAATGGTTATCTTGACTAAATTGATCATGCGTTCCTAGTAGGAACTAAGAGACTGGCTAGTCGTCTTATTGAATGAAATGAATGAGACACGTTCATGTAATGAACTATTGTACTCGATTAGCCAATCCCGAATATTGGCATACAGGCACATGCAGGCTTCAAATTATTTATCTATTTTACAAAAATAGCATGTGTACTTTATGGTCAAGGCATGATTACTCCGTGGTTAGATTTGATTGTTGCATTACGCTATGTAAGACCTACAACATAGCCGCACGGGTATCGTTGTAGAGTTGCGCATATCGTACCCCGTACTAAAGTACTCATTTGAATGACCATGATCCACGGCATGGAACTTTACTCAACGTAGAGACCATTAAGTCAAATAAAATAATGATGGCATGGAGAGAATAGATTCCCGAGTTCTTATATGGCAGCCCTCTTCGGGACTAGTAGTGCCCGACAGGCCGGCTGGTTCCCACAGATACTGTAAATCTGTCACACGGGCAGGGAACGGTATCTGCTTATATTATTGTACATGCTATATTAACGACAGACGTCCCGCTGGGACTCGTCTAAATACATGATTGGCTCAATTGATTGACTGGATAAACTAGCCTTGCTTGCATATTAAGAACTGAGGAATCCCTATTTACATAATTCCAGGATAACTTGGGACTCACAATAGCAAGCCGTAGTAGTTGATTGGCCGTTCAAGATGATTTGTTTGTGTACTGTACCTACTCTGTTGCCTAACTGAGATGATCAGAATGTCAGGACATGACGGGCTAACTTCTGTCCTTGTTTGGTTGGGAGGTTGGTTCGAAGTGTCGTGATGTTATATGAATCCTAGTGGAAAGCAGATCTATTATTATATTCTCTTACTTACTGGTTTAGTCCTTCATATCGTGCTTCCTTGTGGTACTTGCTATTAGAGGTCTAACCTCTCTGGTTTTGCATGGCCAGATTTAGAGCCAGTCCTCGAGGATCCAGCTTACTTCTACCTCCAAGATGGTCAATACTAGAGGAATGATCGCAGGACTCGAGTGGGTTCCTTACTTCACCACTTGTTTTGTTATTTACTACATACTTAGCCGTTTGGCACCGACATGTTAGTCGGATTGTCTTGCACTTACTTTTGCATAATTGTAATTAAGTCAGACTGCAGCTGATAACAATTGTGTATATGTCACTATACCATCTGGCTATGTTTTGTAAAGCCAGATCTCAAGAACATTTTGACTGAGCGTTTGGGACGCCTTACTGCTTTATCTTACATGTTCTCTATTTTGTTTCTTGTTTTGAATGATTGAGACAATAGATGTGAAGTGACCATAGTAAGACTTTCATGTAGTATACACCCCCTCGTCTGGTTAGACAGCATTGATCGTATTATACGGTATTCATCTACCCGTAATACGTAGCTGGCTGAGTCATTCCCCCGCTCTCCAGTATTCTGGTTCTGGGCGTGACACCTATAAATAGGCAGGTACTCCTACAACTTTTTATTAATTCCTCCATAATTTTCTCTACCACAATGTGCGTGCTCGTGTCGGTGTTCCCTCCATCCTCGTGTCAGCCGTGACGGCCTCGGGTCCGACCCAGGTGACTCTTTTATTCTATTCTTTGTACATGTATAATTTTTTTCTATGTCGGACACTTCCTCGACACAATAATAAATTTTAATCCTAAACCTAACCCTAACCTCGTCCAGCCCGATCCGCCGCCGTCGCAAGTACGGCATCGCCCGCCGGAGTTCCCGACAGCCACCTTCGCCCCGTCGCCATCATTCGCCACCGGAACTCCCCGGCAACCTCCAGGACAGCCACCACACCTCCTTCTGAACTCCGACCCCCTCCCGTCCATAACCCGACTTCCTGCCAAAGCCACCCCCTCTCCACTGTCATCACCAAAACCACCACCGCGCCCCCTGTCGCTGGCGTCCACTCGCCGGAACACAGGAAACCCAAGCAAGCAAAAATAAAAATAAACAAACGACACCCCTGCCACCACCGCCTTACCTTCGTCGGAGTCGCGCCCGACCGCCGTCCGTAGCCTTGGCCTCCAGCCGTTCGTCGCCGCCCCCATCAGTCCGGCCAACCCCGTGATTTTCCTCCGCTGTCCATTGACCCCGCCGTGGCCGAGGAACCCTCGCCAGTGCCCGATCTCCCTAGCCGAGCCCCGCCGGCCTAACACCACCACCGCTCGCCTCACCGGAACCCTCGTCTGACCGCTCCTCCTCCGCGACCGACCTAGCCGGCGACTCGGAGACTCCCTATCTCCGCTCGCCTCAAAACCCTCCTCCTTGAGCGCAGCGTCGACCAAACCGCCAGCGCCGCCGCCTCCGCGGAACGCTCCTCCGCCGGCCGAGAGCTCCCTCCGCTCACCCTCTCTTCCTGAAACCCCTCCGAGCACTCCGCTCCGCCCCCTTCCTCTCACCACCCCGAGATCCGCCTGCCCCTCACGCCGGAGCGCCGTGCCGACCCAGCGTCTTCCACTCCATCACAGCTTCTCTCCGACTTTCCCCCTCTCGATTTTTTTCACAACTCTCTCTCTCTCCCTCTTGTCTCTGTTGCTTGATTTGAAGAAAGCAGCACTTGGGTTTCGTTCCTTTGTTTGTTTTTACGTTTTTTTTTTTGTTTGCTTTTGTTTTTTTTTGGTTAAGTTATTATTCATTATTTGTAAAGTTTTTATCATTATTATTATTATTATTATTATTATTATTATTATTATTATTATTATTATTATTATTATATATTATTATTATTATCAGTATTATTATTTATTATATTTACTTTATCAAAATATATTTTGCTATCATTATAAAACGTAAGTATCTACCCTAAAATTTGTATAACTATATGATTCTTAGAGTTATATTTGTTTTGTTATTTCTTTATTAAATTATATATAATATATAATTTCTTAAAATTATAATTGTAATACTAGATTTGGCTTTGGATCTATAACTATTTTTCAAAATTAGTTTAGAAGCCCAAATATATATAATTGTTTTAGGATGTAAAAAAATAGATTTTTAACCTAAATTCATATATTTTACAAACTTAGAGTTGCCTAAAAAAAACCATTTATATATTTTTTGATCATATTTCTCAAAACATATTTTGACTAAATAAAATATATTTAAAGTATTATCGGTATTGATATATATATTTTATTTATCCATTCCTTCTATTATCCTCCTGGCCATGACTAGTCCTATTACTCATATTCCCTCGTCAATTCGAGTCTACCTTGTGTCCACCCTAACCAATTTAACCGTCCTGGACCCGATGGAACTGTCCATGCCACCATAAGAGGTCACCTTGCTTAGTAGTTTCACCAAAGTCGTAGTTCATGCCAGCTTGATCATTGCAGCACACCAGGCTCCCTACCAGGCAAGACACCTTGCCATTCGCTGATTAATTATTTTAGCTCATATTTTATGCATTATTTATTTTCTTTATGCAAATAAACTGTGATACATGGCATAACTGTTAGAACTTACTTTTCATTTATATTTTCTGCTGTGTATTATTTTCTTACAATTAAACCTAAATTTAAGGGATCACCATTGTGTTGCATTCATGGCCTTGACACGTTGTAACACGAAGTTGTGTGTCGCATATAGAACACGAAAGTGCGTGATTGGCTGGCTACCAGTACGTACAAGCCGTACTATAGGAATAACCGCTAATAGAGGTTGCATGCTAGTTTGACTTAGCGGTTATAGAGGTTACTGTTGTGGATACAATAAAGTAGGCATTGGGCGGAGAGGACAATTCCTTAGCGTATGGGCTTCGATGTACTTCCCTGTGACCCGAACTCTCTGCTGGAGATACGGGGTTGATGATCCATGATTACTGACGGCCACTGACAATTCGCGGAACGTCATGCTCTTACTGATGGGGCCTCTGGTGCCCAAGAGGGGACTGTGCTGATCCTATTTAGCCAGGGCCCATGCGTAGGAAGGATTGTTCTTAACTACATATCACTTAGAACGGTAGGCTACCTTTATCCGTTAGGTACGAGTACTTTTGGTTTGGGTACTTGTATCTGACCGTGCTGGGAACAATAACTTATCGCGGATTAGTTCGTCACATCTTGTCCTTGTTTGGTGTAGGTGTGACTTATTACTTCGATGAGAAGGTATTGAACCTTGTTGGGGTCCGGATACCATATTGGATTTTTAGCATGGAAAGATACGTCACCGTGAATTAGTTTACCATCTCCTGTCATTGTTTGGTTGGGGGGATGGTACGCTCGTTCAGTAGGTGCATATTGGACCATGTTATAAGTTCAATTGACTTATTTATTTGAGCAATATTTATTCAGTTTAAATGTCATGATATATGTGTCTTGTTACGTCCCTCTGAGAACCTGGTTATCTCTCCAGGTGTGTGCTCTTGTCTTTCACAGGTGTTCTAGCTCTAGCCGCGATCTTCGCTATTTCTTCGATGATTGCATTTGGATCGTCTTCGCTTCGTTCGCCACTCATTTTATTTTCTATGTATTTTTTCTTTACTTTTGGTAGTGGATTTGTCTCCGCCCAACATAATGTATCAATTAATTCATTATTTTATATGATGTCTTTTATTTATTTATTTTGTGTGGATGAGATTAGTTATGGTTCTACTGTATTTCACAGATTATGTATTTATACGAGGCTTCCATATATTGGGGTATACTTCGTATGAATACAGCTGGCATGTCTACGTTCCTAGTCCTACGTATTTTGGGACTGGGGCGTTACAACTTTTGCTTGAGATTCTCTCGGAGGTCAAGAACAACGACGGGACGAGAAGAAGTTCGAGGGATATGTTCATTGAAAACATTCGGAACATGATTCTGGTTCTTCAGATGTTTTGTCCCTTGAGTGTATAGGGAAGTACTCACTTCATTAGCATAGGTGTCAGGATTTTTGATCCTAAAAGTTTTGCTTTTGATGCTGGTTCATGTTCGGCATTGGTTGCTTGCGTTTTGTCGAAGTTGATGTAGACCGAGGTCTATTGAGATAATCGCGTAGATCAGCAAATTCACCCCCAGGGGTTTCTGTTTGAGACACCATAATTTTCCTTGCTTTGAGCGGGATATCCAGAGAGTTAGGAGATCTTGGAATTCTGCTACCGGAGTATGCAGAATACCTCTTTGATAGGTACATTTCTCTTTGGCAGGAAGAGAAGAACTCTTGTTTGGAGAGTCCTTGTATTGATTGGTGCCGAGGCACGTTTGGATTGATCTTTCGAGGTAAAAAATTGGGAAAGACTGAGAAAAGACCAAAGGACCTTTTCCTTTATTTTTTGAGAAAGGGTTAGCTAATGAGCGTTTCCCTCTGTTGTCTTCCGAGTCGTAGAACGAGGAAGTTTGAGAAAAGACCAACGGGCCTTTTCCTTTGTTCTGAAGAGGAGGAGGACTACTCAGCAGACTACCCCCAGTGGATTGCGCTGGAGCAACAGGGTACTTGGAAAGAGGAGCAGAGTTTTTTCCCTTGCTGTGAGAAGAAGAGAATTTATCCAAAGGGCTATCCCTCTTAGACTGCGCTGGAACAGTTTGCGCAGAGGTTGAAGTGGCAGTAGGCGCATTGGCTGGTTGCGCATGAGAAGCTTTGGCAGAAGCAGTATACTGCGCATGGACAGTAGAGGCAGCAAACTGCGCAGCAGTTTTGGAAGCAGAGACAGCAGACTGCGCAAAGGATTGCGTAGAGGAATGTGCAGAGGACTTTGGAGTCCACACTGAACAGACTTTGCTCTTGACAGAAGTTGCAGTGCGACGAGTAGTCCCGGAATTGATTATCGCCTCGTAGGCCGTCTGGTTGACCTTTACAACCAGCATCTTCTGCATCTTTTCGATAGATGCAACGTCACATTGAGTTGTCACTTCCTCGTCGGAGGAGAAAGTCGTCCCCAGCAGAGTCGCCATTTTGTTTGTAAAAACAAAAGAGTGTTCTTTATTTCACAAACTTTGTAAGAAGATTACAATTGAATTCTGGGAAAGTACAACTATAGGAATCCGATCTGAAGATATCGCTTTATCCCTTGGACGATGTGAACTTTGAAGACGATAGCCTCTGAAGAATGTAGCAACACTTGGACAAGAACTCCTGATCTCTGTGATGATCTTGAATGATCTGATCTTGATAATGAAGGACATGAACCTCTATTTATAGAGTTCTAGAAAATAACTAATTAGTAGTTATTTCTGAATTGTGCAGGATGGATTGCACAGGCATTGGACTGCGCAAGCAGCGAACTGCGCTGGCAGTTACTCGATCGTGGGCCAACTGTATGAGACGCGTGGCATTGTTTGATTGAAATGCGCTTGGTCGTGTACAGACGGTTGCCACGTGGTGAGCAATTGATGGCATGTATGCCACGTACAAAGTGTCAGTTATTTTGATGGATTGTGCCACTTAAACTGAGCTAGAATTAAACTGCGCTTCCAATGGGTTGCGCGAAGACTCGGATTGCACTGAGGTTGAGCTATCAGACTGCGCTGGCTTTTGGCAGCTGGACCGCGCTAGACAGCTGTCATGACGGCGTGGCATAAGAAACGAACAGTTTTTCGTTCTTCGGGCTGTCAGTTGTCAGAAGATCTGATTTTGTGTCAGGTAATGATGACGTTGCCACGTCAGCAAGCGCGCTTGGATGGGTGCGCAGTTCAGCTTGCGCAGTTGAGTCTCTGCGCAATCTGTCTCCTGCACAGTTCATTTGAAGGTGTACAATTTGATTTTCATTGCTTTTTTGATGGGTGCAACTTGAATTTTAGGACCTACACATGCAGATTAATATTGTCTCCAGAAGTGGTACGAAAGAAAAGTACTCATACTATTGATTCTTTGTCAAGACATACCAAGTTTTGAAGACACAGTATGCAAG
Organism: Iris pallida; assembly: GCA_029216955.1. Classification (NCBI taxonomy): domain Eukaryota; kingdom Viridiplantae; phylum Streptophyta; class Magnoliopsida; order Asparagales; family Iridaceae; genus Iris; species Iris pallida. Next base: position 4,315,629 of record JANAVB010014400.1, read on the forward strand.
CAAATAATATCAGAATGAAGTGGCACAAATGAAACCCTATGGGAAGACATTGGTTTTGAGAGAGTATAAATGGTTCTTTCATTTCTGAATGTCCTTTTTAAAGAGGATAAAGAAGAGATCGGTACGTCGTTTTAGGATCCTATTTTGGGAAAGAATTAAAAATGGGCATCTAAAACCGTGTAACGATTGCCACGTGTTCTTCAGAAGAAACAGTAAAATGAATAAGTAGTTAAAAGAATATGTCCATGAGCACTATTTGAAATCACAGCCACACAAAATCAGAAATTCTAGGTTTCATTGCATAAAGACGGGTGGACCCCTACAATCAAGGACATAAAAATAAAAAGTTGTTCTGCTCAGAACATTATTTCTTGTCCTTGCCTTCATCAGTCTGACGAAGGGCGGCGTCCAACTCTTGCATGGTGCAGATCCCCGAGCGACGCATCAGGTTGAGAAATCCCTCTGAATTGGCGTGCTCCTCAGAGGATGATCCGCCACTCGAGCGATTGAAGACTGACGGGGGTAAACCGAAACAGTTCAGAAAGTTCACTGCCCTCAAAGCTGGGTCTGCCTCCAACAAAAAGGTTGTAGGCACAACATCCTGTCTCGCTTCAGGAGAATTGGTTGTGGTGTCAACATTGGTCTCCATCTCTTTTTTCTTGGGAGCCATTGAAGAACAGAAGTGAAGACCAAAGTACGGAGATCAACTACATATATATCAACAAATTGACTCTTCATATTCCTCATGAGAAACTGGAAAAAATTAATAAAACTCCGGAAGACGAAGAGAAGATTGAATATTTTCGATAAAGGTATTTAATCATGATGACCGAGCATTGACTGGCGCAACCTGACTTAGTCAAAACTTTTATAAATTCAAAGTATTCCAAAACTTTGCAATGTTTTTAAGTTTTGAAAACTTTGAAGGGGGTCTTGTAGAGCCTAAAAATTAAGTTGCGCCTTGAATATACTGATCAGTAATCAAGTTGTGCCACTGATATGAAGCTTGGAGAACAGACTGCGCCACCGATCAGATTGTGCCCAATATCAGACTGCGCCCAATCTAGTTGCGCCAAAATCTACGTGGCATCTGACACTTAATGGTCATCATTACCTGACCATACTGATGACTGACATAACAGTGAACGACAAAAATCTCTTCGAATCTCGTGAATTGTGCCGCTCAAGAAAAGTTGGTGGACAGCAATCTTGTACACTTCGTGAGTTGCACCCATGCACAATCTAAACAAAATCCTTAGTTGCGCCTAGGCGCAACCTGAATGAATTTTACTCAGAAGCTGCCACGTGTGTAGGCACAGCTCAAATCAAGCGCAGTTTGACTTGTTGACTGAAGCTCGCGCAACCTGATAAAGTTGAGACAACTTACATTCTAAAGCAGGATGATGTGGCGCACATGCCACTAATCTCTCAAGACGTGTCTACTATCCTGTACATGACCATGCGCATCTCAATCATATGATGCCACGCGTCTAAATACAGTTAGTACACGATTGACAACTGAATGAAAGTTGGTACAACAGGAGGTTGGCGCAATCCAGTATGGCGCAATCCAGCCTCGTGCACATCAGAATAACTGCTAAAACAATTATTTTCTAAACTCTATAAATAGAGTTTCTAATCATCATTAGACAGGGATCAAGAACTCTTACAAAATTGCTGCTGCATTCTCTAGAGGCTACAGTCTTCAAGTTCACATAGTCCAAGGGATAAAGTGATCGTCTCCTGATCAGATTCCTAAAGTTGTACTTCCCCAGAATTTATTGTACTTTGTACTCTTTTACACGTTTGGAATAAAACAAATTTTTTGTTTTTTTGCAAACAATCGGGACTGCATGACTTTCAGGTTGATTTTCCATCAACCTGAGCCCTACAGATCACCCCGTACTTGAACTTCATTTATATCTTCGATTCTCCTAATCGTCTCTAAAATCGTGCCCCAATGACTTGACTTATTCTGAAATCATGCATATATGATTTTGTTCATATCATGATGCTATCGTGCCAACTCCCTCATCGTGCATGAACAATTTAGAATTTATTATCTTGATCGTGCAAAACTCATCATTCTTGGATCGTGTCTAAAATATTGCCTAAATCTTCTATCATGTTTTAACCCCACTACCAACCTTTAATTTCGAGGACAAAATTTTTAAGGTGGGTAGGATGTAAGCCCCCTCAATTTTTGGGATTTATTTTTGAATTTTCTAAATAAATTATTTTCGATAATTTATTTGATTAATTAATTTTGATCATTAAATGCACTTTACCGTGACTTGGATTTCTAGAGCATCAGGGATGCCTGTCTCTGGAAACTTTCTTCTTGAAGTTTGTAGTAGACGAGATTATTTTATGTTGATATATCGTGTCCCACTCGAACTTGTTTCTTGTGCTCTATTGCTTCGCACAACTTTCGGGTCAATTTAGACCAATTTATCGTCTGCCGTAATTTGTGACTTAACTTCCAACTTAATTTTTGGGCCCGATATCGGTCCAATCCAGTCGACCCAATATATGGGCCTGGCCTGTTTTGAGTCTACTATACACGTGCCACTTGCGTGCCACCAAATTGATCTCCCTTGTGCTCCTATTTTATCTATGATTTTAATTGATTTAAATTTGTGATTTTAATTAAATCTTGGTTCCAAGCTTGTCCAAACTTGACCCAACACCCAATCTAATTTTGTGTATGCCCTATCATGACTGCCCGTACACACCACTATTGTATTTGCTTTTTTCCCTACTCAAAAATATCCTCCTCTTCACAAATATCTATTTCTCTCTCCATTTCAAATATATACATATATCTCTCTCTCACCTCACATCTCTCACATCACACCCCTATACCCGAGCAGCAGCCCCTCTCTATTCTCTCCCTTAACTTTCTCTCTTAATATTCTCTCTCTCTCTCTCTCTCTCTCTCTCTCTCTCTCTCTCTCTCTCTCTTTATATAATATATACACACACATAGATATATTACATATAATCTCTCTCTCTCCTTTATTACACTCACCCCCACACTCACCTCCACTTCCTTTCCAGCTCATGGCTGAGCTCCTCCCCCTCCATGGCCTAGCACCACCACAGCCCTCCCATCCTCCTATTCTTCACATCATCACCATGGTCATCTCCATCATTACCATCATCATCCTCAACATCACCTCCACCACTACACCACCACCTCTCTTCTCCTCCACCCCCATCGGGCCTTCGCCACCGCCGGCGATCGTCGCCGTCGCCGCCGTGCGCGTGTGCCATGCCAACAACAGCTACAACAACAACAACAACAACAGCTGCGATTACAGCAGCAGCAGCTGCGATAACAGCAGCAGCGGCTGCGCCGCCGCCGTCGTGCGCCACCGCGTGGCGGCGCCCGCTACCACGAGCAAGCCACGCCTCCGACGAACCTGGACGACCACCCCGGGTGAGTTCCCGACCTCCCGGCGTGTGAAACATATGATTCGTGCGTTTGGCATGAGATCCGTCGGCGCGTGCGGGTTTTTAACTCAGAAAGTGCGCTTCCGTAGCGACTTCACACACTTTTTGACAGATCCGACCGTTGTATCGATGAAATCTTTGCTCCGTCATAATTTTGGTATATAGCTCTTCACTTTCCCCTCAAGTTTCGTCCATTAATTTTATCGTTTGATACATCAAAACCGGCCACCAAGTTGATGCTTTAAATTATGTTATTTTTGGACAGTTTTGTGGAGCCAACTTCGTCGACTCGTACCTCCTCCATCGCAACTCCGTCTGGCGTGCCACTGTTTCCTATGCGCAGCTGGTATAACCCTCTTTCTACCCTCAAGTTTTGTTTCTTTGTGAGCACGTTTGATTGGTTGAATTTGCCAAAATTGGTCGTCCGAATTCTTAATTTTCACTTGTAAAATTCTATTTTTGAACCCGGACTCCGAATTCAATTTCTGACACCACCAGTAGACTCGTGGTGTCGTTCTGGCACATTTTATATAAGGTTTGCTAGATTTGGAGGACGTGGACCCTGGCATACATTTCGGTACAAAGCGGGCCCCACAGTCCGGGTCAACGGAACTTTTTGACGCGGCTCATCGGAATCCAATTCTGGATATACCGTTGAGTTCATATCGTCATTCTAGACTCGTTGACATATAATTTGCTAGGTTTAGTGGACATTGGTTCGGCACGCATTTTCGTTCAAGCCGGATACCAATATCCGGGTCAACGGGTCATTTTAAGATCAACTCATCGGAATCCAACTCTGGACATATCGTTGAGTTCGTATCGTCATTATGAACTCATTACATATAATTTACTGAGTTTTGAGGATATTGGCTCCGATACACTTTTTTGTATAAATCGAAATTTCAATGTCCTAGTCAACGGACCAATTTGAGATCGGATGAACGGAATCCAATTCTGGATATGTCGTTGAGTTCGTATCGTCATTCTGGATTCGTTGACATATATTTTGCTAGGTTTTGAGGACTTTTATCCTGACACATTTTTTCGGTGCAAAATGGGTCCGACACTGACACCATTTTGACCAGAAGTTATCTTTTTGCCCCGTGTCCAAATTGGACTTATGGACAGGCTATTCTAGCTATTTTGACCATTCTGGACACGTTGGTGTTGGTTGTTTTACCATCCGACAACATCTGTAGGTTTTCACCCTATTATTATAATTTTCTCCTTTTGTTGTATTTTGAGATCCATCGATTCCAGTGATTTCACAACCACTGAAATTGAATGTGTTGACCCTGTGGATGTTTATAGAGACTAGCCTTAACCCTGTTTGACCATGGTTGACTGCTTTGACTGAACGTCGAAGTAGAGTCAATATTTGACCTAGTTTAACCTAGAGTTGACTAGAGTTGACCAGTTGACCAAAAGTCAACTATAAGTCAACCTTTGACCAGTTTGACCTAGTGTGACTCAGAGTGACCTAGTTTGACTTAGTTGACTGAGTCTGACCTAGATTACGTAGCTTATACTATAGAATAAAGCCTAACACTGTTGAACCCTAATTAGCTTATATATCTTATCTTTAGGTCCGTGGCATCACCCTGAGCAACGACCCCATTTGATAGCTCAGGACCGCAGGCGAGTATATTCTCTGATAGTAGTTCTTTGTCTTGATATCTTCTGTATCCAATTCAGTTATAGTATTTTACTTGATTCTTGATATAATGGTGCACGGACTAGTATATACCGGATTCCTATCATGAGATGTCATTCCTGGATTTTCTTGGATACTGGTACTTGTCGATCTTGTTCTTGTACTTGTATTGACACCCATTTCTGAGAGGGAGTAGCTACCTTCTTAGGGAATCTCGTGCCATGACATGCTATGTCCGATCCGTATACTATTCGAGGAATGGAAAATTTTATAGATAGTGTGATCAATGCCATCTTGAGTTACTACTTGTATCATAGCTATACCCTCACCTCACGATGGGTATAGCCTGACCTGTGCTACTACTTGTTCCATAGCTTGCCATCCCGGCCGGGCCAGTCCACGTACTTGTAGCCGGTCGGCTGGAAGCCTGATCTTGACCCTTACCGATCACATTATGATATAATATTCGAGGCACATTTTACATTTATTACATCAGTTACATATTACAGTTCAGCTTACTTTTCCTGCATGATTCACCTTGACATGATTTGCAGTTTATATATCATGTTTTACTTATAGTCTTGATATATCATCTTGTATTCCATTATGATTGTCTCTTAAAGCATTTGTCAATACTATGAAACTGTTGTTAGTTTATGTACTCGTTCCCATCCTGACTGATACGTTGATAATATTTTAGGACTTGTTATGCCATTATTGGACTTCATAATGTTGCTAGCTGAGGTGGATCTCACTATTCTTCTATGTGAGTTGCCTGGTAGTTATCCTTAGTTTGTCTTATTTTTTCTTCTTTATTTCCTGTCTTATGATTCCTTCTAGTAGTTTCTAATTGTTCTTGTGCCTTAGTTATCTTTCCTGCTTATCTTCTTTAGATGTTGGTTGTGATTGAGTACATTTGTAGTTCATGGACCTTCTAGATGTAGTGTATATAATTGGGTACTAGACAGCGTTCTACCGTCGACACTGCGGTGTAGGCTGGACGTGGCCCACGTATTCGTATCCGTATATCCGGATACGGTCGTGACAACACGAGGGTGCCCCAGTGGCACAACATCTGACCGAGGTTCAGGATAACATCAATCAACTGTTTGTGATAAGATGGTGATTGATGATGAGCTTCAGGCCCTACTGTTCTTGAGTTCTCTGCCGGAAAGCTGAAAGACGATGGTGGTGTCGGTGAGCAACTCCGTGCCTGATGGAGTTGTCACGATGGAGGCAGTCAAAAGTAGCTTATTGAATGAGGAGGTCTGGCACAAGCAAGTGGAATCGTATTAGGAGTCCGCTCTGGTGATTTCTACGGAAGGGAAGACCCAATTCACAGACGAGGCCATGGGAGAGTTCTCGGAATCTTGCAATTGTGGACCGCGATGAGGGCTGATATCACTATGGCGAAAGGGGTCATATCAAGAGGAACTACATGAAGCTCAAAGCTGAGAAGGAAAAAAGCAAGGACGATCATGAGGATCTCACAGCAATGGAGATATTCATCGCAGCAACCGACACAGAGGAACCTTGTGACATATGTCATGACGGAGACTGGGTCATGGACACGGGGCGTCGTATCACGCCACTCTACATAGAGGATCTTCACGTCATACCGCGGTGGTAGATTTGGATGTGTGAAGATGGGCGACAAGGGGACGACTGCAGTTATAGGCATCGATAATGTACAATTGACAACGGAGCTCGGTGAGAAGCTCGTTCTCAAGGGTGTGCGACATGTACCAGTTTGCGCTACAACTTGATTTCGGTAGGAAGGCTGGCAGATGATGGCTGTTGCAATCTGTTTGAGGACAAAGATTGGATGCTTGTGAAGGGTTCCAACAGTTGGCTCGAGAAGATTTGTGTTGTGGCATGTATGCTCAAGCTTGAGATGTACAGATAGGTCAAAAACTTACTGAGGAGGGGCTTCTAGGTGCATTGAGGGATACGGAGGTAGATCGTCGAAAACTTACTGAGGAGGGGCTTCTAGGTGCTTTGAGGATACGAGATTCGGTTCGTTGAGACAAAGCGACGGATGGTGTGAGTCAAAGATTGAGGGTCAATCTGTCGGTCCCATGGCAGCTGGTCGATCTCCAGATGGGGGTTGCTCTATGGATCTGGTTTTGGCGATGGGTGGTTTGCTAAAGCTTCACGGAGCGACATCGATTTCAGCAGTTCGAAGCTGAAAAGGAGATCAAGGTTTGCAGCAAACTCAATCTGAGGTGGGAGCATCATCATTCACACAGTTTAGGGGAAGCTGTGGGTCATCGTCGACATGCACAGTGCGTGATGTTCTGCTCGAGGACGCATGTGTATGGGGGAGCTTCAAGTTCAGACACGAAGGTGGACAGGTTCTGGAGTTCGAATCTCAGGAGGACTGCACAGTCTGCTTGGTTGGGCCAGCCAAGGATGAAGAAGCTCGTCGGAACGTTAACACTTTCCGGTGGAAGACAGAAGTCGGGGACAGGCAGCTGAGACTTGCGGTGAGGCTGATCGTCATGGACTTCGGTCTTGATCGTGTTATTGATATCGGCAGGATCCCAGTAGCAAGAGGTGCTACGCATGGCAACTAGCGTCGACGTGACAGCCGAGGAGCTGGAGACGAAGAAGATACAAAGCAGCTCGAGGGATCGAAGATCAGTGGCATGGGGGAGCAGGAACTCTGTCGCATGATGATAGGCATGGAGTCCAGTTGAGGAGCCATGGGGTCAACACCCTCTCATCAGAATAGCTAAGGAGAAGATTGTTGGAGTCCAGTCTGGATTTGGTAATAGTATATTTATGGAGTCCAAATCTGATTAAATATTTGATTTAATTTGATTTGGATGTCCATAATAGTCCATTGACTATTTTAGATATAATAGGATTCTTATTTGAGGATTTCCTATTTAAGATATCCTATTATAATCTAAAATAGGATGTTGATGGGCTATTTTAGGTGTAGTTGGATTCTTATTTGAGGCTTCCTATTTAAGAAATTCTATTATGACCTAAAATAGGTTTTTCTCATTCTATATATATGGGGTGAGGGTGGAGGCACAAAGCACAGCACAAAAATGGATTCGAGGTGCTTGTCCACAGAAAATCTAGAGAAAGTTCTGCACTTTGCTCTTAGGACTTCGCCATCCAAGACAGAAGGAAGAAGAGATCTGATCGAGGGTCGTCAACTTCGGTTAGGGAGATTGCTACGGGTTGGTGAACGATTTCAATTGTAATCTTTCTTTTCTTCTTGAGTGTGGTGAGGGGGTTGAACCTATTAGGGCAAAGGGTTCAACATTAGTTTTTGTCAATCTTGTAATTTAATCTGAGTTATAGAAATTGGGATTTGTCCATGTGACGTAGTCACCACCATATACTTGTCTTTATCTGTGCTTGGTGTCCGTTAGACGGGATTGGTTATTTCAGGTGAGTTGGCCTAAGTTTTCGCTGCGGCAACGTCTCAGACACGATATCGGAGCGCAAGAGGGCGTATCCGATTCCCAACAAGATGAATACATTATGCAGGTAGTTGCATGCATACATTCTAGTTAGATATTGAACAAAATATTTTCTTTCGGACTATCAAAAAATTGACAATTCTACCAATTGGAAGAACTGTTAAAAATTTTGACAGTCCATCATAGTTCTGTAGCTACTGTAGGCAATTTTTCGAAATTGGAAACTCTAAAATGAGTTTGAAACTTCGAAAGTTCATCCAAAATGAATCCTAAAGTTGGCTTTTATACTTGAACATTGATTGAGAACAATATTTAAAATTTAGGAGAGGAAAGGAGAAAAAAATGATTTTTTTAAAAGTTGGATTTTATACTTGTGTAGTGCGCAAACAATTATTTTGAGTAACAAATTTATAAATAAAAAAGGCTAATTACAACTTGATACCCTCAACTAAAACTGTTTTTCAACTTGATACCCTCAACTTTTATAGGTACTAACTTAAGGTTTTTTCTAAGGGCACCACCAAGTTTACTTGGGGGCAGCCCTTACTTGGAGGCAGCCCAAGCAGGTGTAACTTTTGCTAGGGGGCACCCATAATTTGCTTGGAGACGACCCAAAAATTAGGGCAGAGGGAGGGAGGCGAGCGGACGGCGGAGGCGCCAAGCGCGGCGGGGGAGGGCGGCGAGGACGAGGTCGAGGCGGCGGAGGGCGTCGAGGGCGCGGGCGCAGCAGAGGAGGGCACGGGGAAGCGGGGCTGGGACTGGAGGGTGAGAGAGCACTCGGTCTTCCATGCGACGACGTCCGGAGAGGGAGTGGTGCTTGCGTCGAACACCTTGCGGACGTCGGCGATGCGTCCGGAGAGGGAGTAGGCGCGGATGAGCTTGTTGCGGACGTGGGGGTCAGAGGCGAGGGCGAGTAGGGGGAGGAGGCCGGGGGGAGGCGGGTGCAGGCCTTGAGGGCGAAGGTGAAGGTGAAGCGGTCGGGGTCGGGGACGCAGGGAAGAGGCGGAGGGAGGCACGGGGGGAGCGGCTGAGGAGGTAGCCGCGGATAAGGGTATTGTAGAGGAAGAGGGGCGGGGCGTGCCGCTGGCAAGCGAGGGTGTCTTCGTCGACGCGGACTGCAGCTAATTGGCAGTCCTCTTTTGTTAGAACTGCCTACAAGGTAGCAGTCCTATGACTGCCAACTTGTTGGCAGTTCCTCCTTTATGTGAGGACTGCCAACTTGCTGGCAGTCTAAGACTGCCACCTTGTTGGCAGTCTAACTTGTTGGAGAAAATTGGGCTGCCCCCAAGTAAAAAATGGATGGCAAACTTGTAATTTTTTTGAACATTTTTGGGCTGTCTCCAAGTAAAAAGTGCGGTGCCCTTAGAAAAAACCTAACTTAATACCCTAAAAAAATTGGACCAAATTTCTCCTTCTTTTCTTCCCCACCCCAACCCCCACCCCCTCTCTCTCTCTCTCTCTTCGGTTGTGGGTGGTAAGGGGTGCGAGCAGGTGGCGGGTGCGAGGAAGATCGTGACAGCACGAAAAGGGGCGCGGGGTGCGCGAGGGTGCACGTGAGCAGGAGCGCGGGGGTGGTTGTCACGCCCCAGATCCAGAATACTGGAGAGCGGGGGCGTACATAGCCAGCTACGTATATTGAAGTGCAACCCACCTCGCTATACGGTCATGGTTGTCTAGATACATGAGGGTTTAACTACAAGCCAACAGTCTCCTATGGTCATGAACAAGCCTATTGTCTCAATCTCAAGCAAGCAATAATAGTTACAAGATGTCAGAGCACCAATAAATAATAGCAAGGCGTCATACATTACATATTGGATGATCATGAAGCTAGTCGTACAAAATGTCAAGACTAGCAAGAGTTCAGTCATACATGATCAACCCTAGGATCTGTCAATCATGTTACAGCCCGCAGACAGTAAGTAAAGGTGCAATCGAGCTAACACGTGCTCGTCGGCTAAACGCCTCAAAAGATAATTTTACAAATAAGTGGGAGGACAAAAAGAACCCACTCGTTTCCAGGGTTACGCCTGGTGGACACCATCTGGCTGGAAGGTAGGTAGATCCTCTGGAGCTGCTCCGATATCTGGCCATACAAACCAGCTGGGTCAGACCCCAGAAAGAGCAAGTGCCACAAAGGGGGCTTCACTTAGGAACTAAAACCAGCATATCACAAATAAATAGCAAAGGTAATTAAAGATACTGATAATAACTGAGATAACAATAATATATTGAGCACAGAAACCATTCAAGTAGCCAGACTGCAACCCTTAAACCAAACAAGGACCGGGTTGCAATCCTTCGCCTGAATAGAAGCCCGTCTCAATTATTATTGATAAGGTAACAAGATAATAAACAAAAAGGGACACATAACTGCTCCTGGAGCCAGGTTACAACCCTTAACCAAACAAGGACCGGGGTTGTAACCCTTCGCCTGAACAGAACTGGACCCCTGATCTTTATTGTTAAGGCCAGTATAAATAATCATGGTATTGAAGTAAGGTAAAACATGACGAGCATAACAGGGGTTGCAATAAGGCAATAAACGAAGAGAGGACACAGAACTGCTCCGGGAGCCAGGTTACAACCCTTAAACCAAATAAGGACCGGGGTTGTAACCCTTCGCCTGAACAGAACTGGACCCCCGATCGTTATTGTTAAGGTAAGCATCAGTAATCATGTCATGTCACAATCTTGTACAGGATCAGGATAAGACTAAGCTGGAATAAACTCCATCCAATCAATCACGGCCAATCAAGAGTACGGCTTGATACTTTTAACTAACTAGGGCTATCACAGGCCTAGTTACTAGCAAGATGCAATGAGATTATCCTAACAGCCACAAGCCCTGCAGACCATCCGGTTATCCGGGTCGAATGTCGTTATGAAGTATGCAACACGTGACTGTGTGCTGGAAATATGCCCTACTCGTCGGTAGGCTACAAGTCCACTTAATGCGCCCAGATAACGAGATTGCATGTAGCTGAAAAATCTCTACATGACTACTGAATTATTCTATTTTATTAGCCTTAGTCAATTGCAGTAGGTATCCCTGACCGTGGTACTCAGGGATCCCTATCCTAGACATGATGCAAGACAGTGCTGGTTTATTTGTGCAAACACAATCGCCCACGGTGTCCAGTTCATTCATACTTGTCATGTCAGGCTAGCTGTCGTAACAGCTTGTCGAGATACATCATGTCAGTTTACTTGTTAAGAGTGCGCCACGGCGGGCCACTATTGTGTTCTATTCTTCCCTTATCATGAATGAGAGAAACTTGCATAAAACAACTAGTGACATATTCTTGAAGCCAAGGAAAAGATCTACAACTTTTGTTTTGAGTTTTTCAAGATTCTAGCTACAAAACAACTTAAACAGGCAAAAACAGCAAAATAGAGCAATTCCGGCGCATGGGATTCCTGCACAATCGGCGCATGGGATTCCTGCACAATCGGCGCATGGGATTCCTGCACAAATCGACGCATGGGATTCCTGCGCAAATCGGCGCATGGGATTCCTGCACAAATCGGCGCATGGGATTCCTGCACAAATCGGTGCATGGGATTCCTGCATAAATTGGCGCATGGGATTCCTGTACAAATCGGCGCATGGGATTCCTGCACAAATCGGCGCATGGGATTCTTGCACAATTCGGCGCATGGAAAACTCACGTTGCGTCTTCAGTACATGTGCGTAGGAACCTACGCGCATGACACGCTCGGAGTTTAAGGGATGCATTGCCGGGACTTCTCGGCGCATGGCCTCCCGCACATGGCCTCCCGGGCGCATGGGGTTCCCGGTGCATGGGGTTCATCGTCCCCAAACAGCAAGTTCAGCCATGAAAGTCCTAAAAACTTGCTATGGCCATAACTTCCTCATCCGAAGTCAAATCAAGCGAAACAAAAGCCAAAACGGAATGAAATTGAATTCTCTACAACATAGAACCATTAGTTTTTGGAAATACTAAGTTTTTAGAGATCAAAACCAAGAAAACTAAACAAGAAGGAACTTAAAACTTAATCTACAAAAATAACCATCAAAATAGAAAATGCCAAGTTCTAAAGTATCTTAAAATCAAGTAAGGAAGAGAATAATAAAATTGAGATCCATCATGAAGCAAGTTTGCACTTGCCTAAGCTCTCTTTCTCTCTCTCTCTCTTCTGGTAGGTGTAGAAGTAAATGTGGAGAAGAAGAAAGAGTAATGAAGTGAGAGAATGAAGGAATGGGTTAATAAAGGATGATGGGGGTGGTAGGTAGGGGTTTCTCTTGGTCCATTATGAACAAGCAACCCAACCCGAACCAAGCCAACCCAAACTAAACCGAGCCAAGCCAAGAGATATGTAATACAAGATGAAATACGTACACGTATTCCAAGATACGTAATACGAACTACAGGTATTACAACTCTACCCCTTAAAAGAATTTCGTCCTCGGAATTTAATCAAGAGGCTAGAATTGCAAGGACAAGCTATAATAATCGTAACCTATAACAAGCAGTCTATCATGCAGTCATTTATTCAAGCAAGAATTGAAAGCATAAGGCATAAGGAAGACATTATACCTTACGAGTCGAACAGGTCGGGATATCGCGATCGATTTCATCCTCACGCTCCCACGTTGACTCACCCAAAGAGTGATGACCCCAAGCAACTCGGACTAACTTAATAGTCTTGTTCTTGAGTGCCTTCTCTCTTCGGTCCAATATAGACACGGGCCTCTCCTCATACGAAAGGTTGGTACCAACAACTAATTCTGAATGATCCAGGATGTGGCTCGGGTCCGAGATATACCGTCGCAGTTGGGATACATAGAACACGTCATGTACCTCACATAGCGATGGCGGAAGAGCGAGACGATAGGACACATCACCTACTCGCTCCAGAATATCAAACGGCCCTATATACCTAGGACTAAGCTTTCCTCGTACGCCGAAACGAATGATACCGCGGTTAGGCAAAATCCTCAGGAATACATGGTCGCCGATAGAAAACTCAAGAGGGCCGATGAGAATCGGCCCAATGACGCTGGCGATCTTGGGCAATTCGAAGGTGATCCCTGACTCTTCTGACCACTTCAACGGTCTGAGCAATCATTTCCGGACCAAGCATCTGTCTCTCTCCGACATCATCCCATGCTAGCGTGGATCGACTTCCTACCATATAGTACCTCGAACGGTGCCATCTGGATACTAGCTTGAAAACTGTTGTTGTACGAGAACTCTACTAGGTACAGGTGATCTTCCTACGAACCACTGAAGTCAAGTGTACATGACCGCAACATATCTTTAAGAGTCTGGATCGTGTTTCGACTGGCCATCTGTCTGTGGGTGATATGCTGAGCTGAACTGGAGGCGAGTTCCCAACCTCTCTTGCAGGCTACGCCAAAAGTGCGACATAAATCTTGAATCACTGTTCGAGGTGATACTGACTGGTATACTGTGAAGTCTGACGATTTGCCTGAGGTACATCTGCTAGCTGAGCCGTCGACTGACCAACTCTGAACGACAGAAAGTGGGCCACTTCGTGAGCCGGTCAACTATAACCCAAATAGCATCTCTGCCAGCCGAAGATCTAGGCAATCCAGTCATAAAATCCATGGTTATATGCTCCCACTTCCATTTTGGAATTGGCAAGGGCTGAAGAAGTCCAGCTGGCCTCTGATGTTCAGCTTTAACTTGTTGGCAAACCAAACACCGAGAGACAAACCCGACTATCTCTCTCTTCATGCCATTCCACCAAAAATACTGGCGATATTATGGTACATCTTCGTACCGTCGGGATGAATGGAATACTGCGAACTGTGGGCCTCTGTCATATCTTCTGTCTGATATCTCCACTGGGTACACAAAGACGCTTCCATGTCGAAGTGTACCGTCTTATGGATACATAACTCTGGTCTTCGTCCTGCCTCACACTCTGCTCTGAGTCTGAATCTTGGAATCTGCTGACTGCGCCATCCGGATCCTCTCGACTATAGTGGACTGAACTTGCATGCTGGCCATCAATGCCACACTGGAAGGGAGAACAACTTCTATACCCATCTTCTGAAGATCGGCTAACAGCTCTGGTTGCGCTGTTAGAAATAAACTCTCTCCTACTCAATGCATCTGTAATAATGTTGCCTTTCCTGGGTGATACTGCAGGTTGACATCATAATCCACAAGTAGCTCCAGCCACCTCCTCTGACGCATGTTGAGATCCTTCTGGGTGAACACATACTTCAGGCTCTTGTGGTCGGTAAAAATCTCCACCCTATCTCCGTACAAGTAGTGCCTCCACAACTTAAGTGCAAACACTACTGCTGCCAATTCCAAGTCATGGGTTGGGTAATTCCTCTCATGATCACGAAGTTGTCGTGATGCATAAGCTATTACCTTCCCATGCTGCATCAGAACACATCTTAGACCTCTGCCTGAAGCATCGCAATATACTGAGAATCCTCCAGTTCCATCTGGAAGTATGAGAATGGATGCCGTCATCAAGCCTCGCTTCAACTTCTCAAAGAATTCTGGCACTCTGATGTCCAAGCAAACTGCACATCCTTGCGGGTCAACTGGGTCAATGGCGCTGAAATTCGAGCAAAATCCGAAACAAATCGACGGAAGTAGCCGGCCAATCCAAGAAAACTGCGAACTTCTGCAACTGTGCTGGGCACTGCCCATGTCTCTATGGCCACAATCTTCTGGGGATCCACTTCTACTCCTCCTCTGGTGATGATATGACCCAAGTACGAAATGCGATCGAGCCAGAACTCGCATTTACTAAACTTGGCATACAACTGGTGCTCTCGGAGACCTGAAGAACAACTCTGAGATGCTGCTCATGCTCTGCTTCACTTTTGCTGTAGACCAGGATGTCATCTAGGAACACAATCACGAACTGATCCAAATAAGGCATGAAGATGCGATTCATGAGGTCCATGAATACAGCCGGCGCATTGGTTGCTCCAAATGGTATAATAAGGAACTCCCAATGCCCATACCTAGATCTGAAAGCTGTCTTCGGGATGTCCTGCTCTCTGACTCTGATCTGATGGTATCTTGACCGCAAGTCGATCTTCGAGAATACTGCTGTCCCTTGAGTTGATCAAACAAGTCATCTATCCTCGGGAGAGGGTATCTGTTCTTGATTGTCACTGAGTTCAAGGTACGATAGTCAACACATAATCTGGACGTACCATCCTTCTTTTTTACAAGAAACATTGGGGCTCCCCAAGGTGATCCACTAGCACGAATGAATCCCTTGGTTCTGAGTTCTTCAATCATCTTGTACAATATCTCTAGCTCTGACGGCGCCATCCTGTAGACTCTCTCTGACACTGGGGCAGTCCCGGGAATCAAGTCAATAGTAAACTCGATCTCCCGCTCTGGTGGCATCCCTGGAAGCTCTTCTGGAAAAATATCTGGAAACTCTTCGACTATCCGAGGCAACTGTACTGCTGCTACTGCCATCCGCAACACTGGAGGAGAAGGTTCAACTTCGCCTCGGAAGAAGAAAAACTCCTGCTCGTCTGGAATGCTAAAAATAACCCTGCCAATGTGGCAGTCTATCCTAGCATACCGGTCCCTCAACCAATCCATCCCTAAGACCACATCATAATCGGCCATCGAAAACTCTATCAATCTAGCGGAGAATTCTCTACCGCTAACTACGACCCAACACGAGAAAAATACTCTATCTACTCCCACAAGTCCGTTACCAGTAAGTATATTGAGCCTTACTGATAATGACTCGGGCTCCAGTCCTACCCGTGTCGCGAATCGTGCTGACATAAATGAATGCGAGGCACCAGAATCAAATAATACTGAAGCTGGAAAGGTGTTGACGAGAATAGTACCTACCACTACCTCACCTGGCGCTATTCCTTCTTCTCTCATGGTTAAAGCCAGCACTTGACCATGTCCTCTGGGTGCGGGTCCCCTCTGCTAAAAATTCCTCTGCCTGCTCTGGATCAGGGCTTGGGCTTGGGCATACTGCTGCGGTCTCTGCTGCTGGAATGCCTGGGCCTGCGTCGGCAATGGCCTCGGGAACGGGTACTGCAGCTGTTGCTGCTGCTGTACTGGTGCTGGTCCTCTAACTGAAGGACTAGAGAAGGCCGATGAACTCCCCCTGTTCGGGCAATTCCTAACCCTGTGGTCCGGGGCACCGCAAACCAAGCACAAACCCTGTGCTCTGCGACACTCTGATACCACATGTCCTGGCTTCCCGCAGTGTGAACATCCCACCGCGGAAGACTGCTTCTGCTTCTGCTGCTGAGGGTACGTTGGGGTTGAATGCTGAACCGACGTTACTGAGGCCGCCCGCCTCGGAGCTCCAATGGTCAAAGCCCTGGCTGTCGGGGCTGGTGCTGATGACTGATTCATCTGACTGTGGGATCGCTTCCGACCCCCAGTCCTATCCACGATCCTCTGGGAGATATACTCATACCTCCGGGCTGCCCTCAGTACTGCATCAAAGGTCTAATGTTCAAACTGCTCTACTGTCAATAGAATCTCCAGATGAAGCCCCTGCTGGAACAGCTGGGCTCTATCGAACTCGGTTGCTACCAAGGTGGGAGCAAACCGACTAAGTCTCGAAAACTCGGCCGCATATTCGTCGACCGTCCTGCCCATCTGCTTCAGATTGGTGAACCTCGTCTGTAGATCGTATCGAGCTACAACATCAAAATACTTGGTCTGGAATCTCTCTCTGAATACTGCCCAAGCAATGGGTGCCAATAATCCAACGGCCTGCGCTGCCCACCAGCTGCGGGCAAGATCCAACAACTGCAGACGCACTACGGCCACCTTCTCGGCTTCTGGAGTCCTGGCTACTTCTAGAATCACCTCTGTGTCCTGAAGCCATGCATCTGCAGCGATCGCATCTTCACTGTCGTCGAAGAAGGGAGGGTTCAAGCGCTTGAAGCTGTTGGCCGCGCTATTACCCTGATGACCTCCTCTGGTCAAAGCGTCTGCCACCGCCTGGTGCAAGGCATCTTCTCGTCGATCCTGAGAGGCTAATAGTGACCTGATAAGACCCACCAAAGTGCCATCATCAGGCTCCGTAGGCTGAACGGGCTGAACTGGTAGCTCTTCTCCGGTAGGCACGATTCTGGAGGCTACTCCGGAATGCTGGACTTGATCTCCAGGTTACTGCTGGTCTGTGGGAGATGCTCCGCCTTGCTGATCGGTAGGACCAGGAACAATGTCACTGAAGAAGACGATATAGGAAACAATAAGGAAGGACCAGGACAGATCAACGATACAAGCATGTGATCAGGTCAAGATTCCAGGAATTTAGAGAGCACGAGCAGAGATCAAGGACGAGTACTGATTGAGACATCTATTCAGTAAACCCTCACATATCTTGATTTACAAGACCTGCATGGGCCACCACTTAAACCATGTCACGTCCCAGAACCAGAATACTAGAGAGCGGGGGCGTACATAGCCAGCTACGTATATTGAAGTACAACCCACCCCGCTATACGGTCACGGCTGTCTAGATACATGAGGGTTTAACAACAAGCCAACAGTCTCCTATGGTCATGAACAAGCCTATTATCTCAATCTCAAGCAAGCAATAATAGTTACAAGATGTCAGAGCACCAATAAATAATAGCAAGGCGTCCCATACATTATATATTGGATGATCATGAAGCTAGTCGTACAAAATGTCAAGACTAGCAAGAGTTCAGTCATACATGATCAACCCTAGGATCTGTCAATCATGTTACAGCCCGTAGGCAGACAGTAAGTAAAGGTGCAATCGAGCTAACACGTGCTCGTCGGCTAAACGCCTCAAAAGAATAATTTTACAAATAAGTAGGAGGACAAAAGGAACCCACATGTTGCCAGGGTTATGCCTGGTGGACACCATCTGGCTGGAAGGTAGGTAGATCCTCTGGAGCTGCTCTGATATCTGGCCATACAAAACCAGCTGGATCAGACCCCAGAAAGAGCAAGTGCCACAAAGGGGGCTTCACTTAGGAACTAAAACCAGCATACCACAAATAAATAGCAAAGGTAATTAAAGATACTGATAATAACTGAGATAACAATAATATATTGAGCACGGAGAAACCATTCAAGTAGCCAGACTGCAACCCTTAAACCAAAAAAGGACCGGGGTTACAATCCTTCGCCTGAATAGAAGCCCGTCTCAATTATTATTGATAAGGTAACAAGACAATAAACAAAGAGAGGACACAGAACTGCTCCGGGAGCCAGGTTACAACCCTTAAACCAAACAAGGACCGGGGTTGTAACCCTTCGCCTGAACAGAACTGGACCCCTGATCTTTATTGTTAAGGCCAGTATAAATAATCATGGTATTGAAGTAAGGTAAAACATGACGAGCATGATAGGGGTTGCAATAAGGCAATAAACGAAGAGAGGACACAGAACTGCTCCGGGAGCCAGGTTACAACCCTTAAACCAAACAAGGACCGGGGTTGTAACCCTTCGCCTGAACAGAACTGGACCCCCGATCGTTATTGTTAAGGTAAGCATCAGTAATCATGTCATGTCACAATCTTGCACAGGATCAGGATAAGACTAAGCTGGAATAAACTCCATCCAATCAATCACGGCCAATCAAGAGTACGGTTTGATACTTTTAACTAACTAAGGTTATCACAGGCCTAGTTACTAGCAAGATGCAATGAGATTATCCCAACAGCCACAAGCCCTGCAGACCATCCGGTTATCCGGGTTGAATGTCCGTTATGAAGTATGCAACACGTGACTGTGTGCTGGAAATATGCCCTACTCGTCGGTAGGCTACAAGTCCACTTAATGTGCCCAGATAACCGGATTGCCTGTAGTTGGAAAATCTCTTCATGACTACTGAATTATTCTAGTTTATTAGCCTTAGTCAATTGCAGTAGGTATCCCTGACCGTGGTACTCAGGGATCCCTATCCTAGACATGATGCAAGACAGTACTGGTTTATTTGTGCAAACACAATCGCCCACGGTGTCCAGGTCATTCATACTTGTCATGTCAGGCTAGCTGTCGTAACAGCTTATCGAGATACATCATGTCAGTTTACTTGTTAAGAGTGCACCACGGCGGGCCACTATCGTATTCTATTCTTACCTTATCATGAATGAGAGAAACTTGCATAAAATAACTAGTGTCATATTCTTGAAGCCAAGGAAAAGATCTACAACTTTCATGTTTTGAGTTTTTTAAGATTCTAACTACAAAACAACTTAAACAGGCAAAAATAGCGAAATAGAGCAATTTTGGCGCGTGGGATTCCTACACAATCGGCGCATGGGATTCCTGCGCAAATCGGCGCATGGGATTCCTGCACAAATCGGCGCATGGGATTCCTGCACAAATCGGCGCATGGGATTCTTGCACAAATCGACGCATGGGATTCCTGCACAAATCGGTGCATGGGATTCTTGCACAAATCGGCGCATGGGATTCCTGCACAAATCGGCGCATGGAATTCCTGCGTAATTCGGTGCATAGAAAACTCTCGTTGCGTCTTCAGTACATGCGCGTAGGGAACCTACGCGTATGACACGCTCGGAGTTTAAGGGATGCGTTGCCGGGACTTCACGGCGCATGGCCTCCCGGCGCATGGCCTCCCGGGTCCATGGGGTTCATCGTCCCCAAACAGCAAGTTCAGCCATGAAAGTCCTAAAAACTTGCTATGGCCATAACTTCCTCATCCGAAGTCGAAATCATGCGAAACAAAAGCCAAAACTGAATGAAATTGAATTCTCTACAACATAGAACCATTAGTTTTTGGAAATACTAAGTTTTTAGAGATCAAAACCAAGAAAACTAAACAAGAAGGAACTTAAAACTTAGATCTACAAAAATATAACCATCAAAATGGAAAATGCCAAGTTCTAAAGTATCTTAGAATCAAGTAAGGAAGAGAATGGAACAATAAAACTTGAGATCCATCATGAAGCAAGTTTGCACTTGCCTAAGCTCTCTCTCTCTCTCTCTCTCTCTTCCTGGTAGGTATAGAAGTAAATGTGGAGAAGAAGAAGAGTAATGAAGAGAGAGAATGAAGGAATGGGTTAATAAAGGATGATGGGGGTGGTAGGTAGGGGTTTTCTCTTGGTCCATGATGAACCAAGCAATCCACCCCGAACCAAGCCAACCCAAAATAAACCGAGCCAAGCCAAGAGATATGTAATACAAGATAAAATACGTACACGTATTCCAAGATACGTAATACGAACTACAGGCATTACAGTGGTCGCCGGACGGGGGGGATGGTTGCCGGCGGAGGGGGTGGGGGAAGTAGCAGCTGGGGGAGGGTAGTTTAAGATTTTTTTTGTATCAAATTAGAAATATAATTTGAGATAGAGTAGTAAGTTAGTACCTATAAAATTTGAGGGTATCAAGTTAAAAATAATTATAGTTGAGGGTATCAAATTATAATTTAGCCTAAAAAAAATTTGGGCAGCTGAATAAGTTTTATAAGAGCATCTCCAACCCTATTGTGAGTTTAGGAAAAATGGTTGCCACATAGGAATGACAAACTTTCATTCCAAAAATTCTTCTCCAATGCAAACGTAGAATAAAACATGAAGTTACTATGACAATGTGTCACGACCCGCACCCTAGAGTAAGGGCACAAGACGTGGGTACGTCCAGCCTACGCCGCAGTATCGGCGGTAGAACGCTGTCCTAGGTCACAACAACTAACAATTGAAGGTAATAACAGTTATACTTCCCGAATGGGGGTGACATAACAGAAATATAACTCAACCACAGCTAAGGTAGAACAGGTAAGATAGATTGATAATGAAAGATAAATATCCAGAACAGAGAATCACAGAGATACAATCCAGAATTCTAAGTGTCTAAAATAAATACATGCCTCGGAATATCTCAAAATCTAATACAGTAATCCAGAATAGTAAAGACAGTCCTAGTCTAAAGGAGTGTCATCTACAGCTAGTGGATCCTGCTGCTGGTCCAAGTCTAGGCACTCGTCTAGTGTAGCACCGTAGTAGGTAGGGCAGAATGCCTCAGCCTCGTCCTATGTAAAATTTCAACAGGTCCAGTCAGGACTGGAGCGAGCACAGTACATCTCAACAAATCATAGCAGGTCAGGATATATAATCATGCTAGAGAGTAAGATACAAGAAAATAAAGAAATATGATAAACAGGAAAGACTGTAAATAAATAGCTACAGTATATAAAGAACTGATAGTGTCTAGTGATTCAGAGCACAAGATGGTTATGTAAACGGCACGATGTTATACAAGAGTAATCTACAGAGGTTGTACACGAGTAATCTACTAGATTGAATACATAACCACTTCTACTCTCCCGCCCCAATCAATACACAAGGATCTGGCTAAGTTATGTTATTGTACACGAAGGTCATGTGAATACATGATTATACACGATTTTATACGTTTCGTACATGAATGTCACAAATACAAGGAGTACACGATGTTCACGATAAAGTACACGAACACGAAATACCCGATGTATCCGCTAAGGGAATAACATCGTCCAACAAGATCCATATAGTACTAATCCGTGTTTCCAACGTGTCAGCATCATGTAAAATAATCTAAAGCAGGAAATATACTCCTAATGCAGGATATTAAATGATCATAGAATGTACTCGCCTGTAACCGGTGAATCTAAGAGAATATAGACTGTCCGAGGAGTGGTGTCTGTCTCCTATAGAACAGTACAAGTCACTATGAGTCTACAATGATAATACGATGCAAATTAATACATTCTACATGAAACTAGGTCAATCTAGACCAAAGTCAACTCTTGGTCAACTCTGGTCAACCCTAAAGTCAAACCTAAGTCAATTAGTCTAATCTAGGTCTGACAAGACTATTCTACGTTATACCATGACTAAACTAGGCAACACCATGCCAAGCCATGCCTTAGTCACATAATATAATATATATATATACAATACATTATGACATATAGTATCCATACTCTATACCACATCATAACACAAATCCCATATATCATGACATGCCATAACCCATATATACATAGCCTATCCCATACATATATACATTACATGCCACCAGTACCTTATATATATATACATTTCACACACCATATATGTATATAACTAATATATATAGGTACAACACTATGATACAATATATAGGATACAAGTAAAGAGAGAGGGGAATCACATACTCAAGTGTATGTGTGTGTGTGGAGGGTGTACAAGCATGTGTGTGGAATAGAGAAATGGTGAGGAACAAACCATTGCCTCAAGCCAAAACTCAGATTTTAAAATGATAGCAGTTCAATACAATACTAACTAAACCAATTTTATTTCCAGTTAACAGTCACCCATATATCAGTCCACAATCCAATATAATCAAGTATGGACAGTTCAAAACAGGAAACTGATATCCCAGGTTATGAAGAGCAATTAACATGAAATGAATTCAGTTTACAATCAAAACAATACCCAAACTTAACAGTTAAAACCCAAGGTTATCAAAGAAAACAAAACTGGAATCTCAGTTTTAAGAATGACATTTCAGTTAAAGGAACCATTTCAACATTCAATTCAAACAGGGAAAGGAAATCAACCTCAATTAAATAACAAACCCATCTATGTTAACAGTTCCCATTAGAGGAAAGAACCAATCTCAGTTTATAGAAAACTGGAAACAGGGAATCACATTCCTCTAATTCAAATACCAATCAACCCAATGCCAAAATCTCATTCACAAACTAAAGCCCAAATTCGAATGCAACACAAGTGCCAAAATCCCATTTTCAGGTCAGTATTCGAAAATGAAAGGAAATCAGTTCATTTCAGTATAATGAACATTTATTCTCAGGTTTAGCTATTGACAGTAAAGAATGCATTGAGAGTTATCAAGAACAGTGACAGGAAAACATGAATCAAAACATTCATTAAGAAACATTGAATCAACATTCATTTAATCTCAGTTCAGTTATAGAAAAGAGAGCTACTCAGGTTTAGGAATCATTTCTCAGGAAAATAGGAATTCAGTTGACAGGATATCAAATCAGTTTTAAAGAGGAAAGGAAAATAATAGGCTAGAAACAAATCTCAGTTGTTAAAAAATAAAAAGAAACCAATCTCAGGTATAATAGCATTTCGAAAGGGAAACTCAGGTAGAAAGAACCATTGACAGTTCTAAAACCAATCCAGATTCTGGAAAGGAAGAACTTGACAGATAACATGAATCACACATTCACTCTGTTTAAAATAGGGAAGAACTAATCTCAATCAGTTCTCAGTAGGAAGGAAAACAATTTAGTTCTAATTAAGAAGGACAGGAAACCAATTCAGTCCACAGTTGACAGTTCAATAATCATTCAAAACCATCACATATGTCCAATTCTCATTAACACACCAAGAGCCCATTACCAAATTATAATATTCAATAATATGAAGCAACCAATATGTGAGAGTAAAATACAGTAAAAACAACACTAAAATGAGATTAAATAGTTAGGAATTTACTGGGAAAAACAAGGTATCAGACAGTATCAGTGAACATGCAGAAACTCCTAATTCGAATCCAATTTCTCCACATTAAACCTAATTAATCATGTAACTTAATCAATCATAGATAATAAATTATAATTAGGATCTAAACAACAATTAAAATCATGATTTAAAGCATTTGAACGAAATAAAACACAGAGACCAACTAACACACTGCACGCGCACAGTGCACGCACAGTGAACGTACGAATCCGTGTCCGACACGACACGAGAGTTCATGAAATTTTACGAGCCTCGTGTCAGGCAGTGCCCCAATACGTGTGTCAATTTTCTCGTGTCGAGGTGGCGTATCCTGCGCGCAGTAGCCCCCGAGTAGCAGGGGAGCTACAATACCGCGCGCACGCACCCGCACCCGCGTGTTCCCATGTCCTCCACGACTCGACACGACACACAAATCCTCACACGACACTGGAAACCCCTAAGCAACACCTAGGACTAATTTTCTATTCATTTAGATTTCAAAAACTCGAACGAAGTGTCCTTTGAGACATTTCGTCGAACACCATAACTGACTACTGATACGTGTCTGATACGGACACGTAATGGGTCCAAAACCTAGGGTTAGCCTATCCTACTGTTAGGTTAGGGCTAGGACATTCCTAAAATGATTTTTAACAGAATTTATGAGCAAAGGAAAGGATTATACCTATAGGTGAACAAGCTCTCAAAAAGCCCCAATTAAATGATTCTTCAAACCACCAAAAGTTCTCCAAATTGATTCCTCCCTGTAAAAACTCAATACCAACAGCAAGAATATTGGATTTAGGTTCTATTGCAATTTGTTAGAAGGAATTTGGAGAAGAAATGGATTTTTTAAAGAATTTATAAAGATAGGGACTCACCTCTTCCAAATAGCAATGTTTCCTAAAGAGGCAATCCTAATTTTAGGAGCATATAAATAGGGGGGCTGACCATAGGGGCTGGTCAGATTTTCTAGGGTTAGGGCTTGGTTCAATGGGTGTGGGCTATGGGTCATTAAGCCTATTAGTCATAAAATGAATTGTGACTTCACAAGCCATTCCTTAATCAAACTAGCTCCTATTTTCACCAAACTAATCCCAATAAGTTAATCCTCATCAACTTAAGTCAACCTAGGTTCTCAAATCCTATTCACTTAGTCATGACCTAGGTTAGCCACTAGGTTAGTCTACAAGGTCAACATAAGTCAAAGTCTCTAAAACACCAAAATCAATTATTCTAAAAATCACTTAAAAATCATATTAATTATAAATAATAATATTAATTCAAATTAAATTCTAAAATTTTGAAAATGACCAAAATACCCTCAAGCTAGAAAAGTGGTAGTGACAAATCTACCCCCCTTAAAATAATTTCGTCCTCAAAATTTAAAGGCGAAACTAACTGCTAAGAAGGATAGAAAAGTATACCTCAAGGTCCAAAAAGATAGGGGTACCGCTCGCGCATCTCATCCTCACGCTCCCAGGTAGACTCTCCTGGAGAATGATGCCTCCATGCGACGCGTACTAAGGGTATCACCTGGTTCCTCAATACCTTCTTCCGGCGATCCAAAACCTCTACAGGCTGCTCTGGATAACTGAGAGTAGGTCCAACCTCTATCTCCGAGTGATCGAGCACATAGCTAGGGTCAGCCACGTACCGTCTCAACTGTGATACGTGAAATACGTTGTGAACTTCCACTAGTGCAGGTGGCAAGTCTAGCCTGTATGCCACATCACCGACTCTCCCGCTGATAACGAAAGGGCCGATGAAGCACGGGCTAAGCTTTCCACCTCCACCAAAACGTATTGTACTACGAGTCGGAGATATCCGCAGAAAAACCATGTCTCCAACCTAATCACAAGCAAGGTCTCAAGTTACTAAAAATCAAACACGATCAATCAAACAAAACAAAATACAACCTACTTCTAATCCTATCTCTAAATCTGTACCTCAAACTCCAGCGGCCTTCGGTGGCTATCGGCCCAGTGCCGATGTCTGTCCTGCGCCACGCGAAGTCTGTCCCTGATGAGTTTCACCTTCTCGGCTGCGCCAACAACCATCTCTGGTCCCAGTAAAGCTCGTTCTCCAACATCATCCCAAGATAAGGGTGTACGACACCTACGCCCGTACAGAGCCTCAAACGGTGACATCTCAATGCTGTCCTGATAACTGTTGTTGTAAGCAAACTCTACCAAATACAGGTGATCCTCCCAGGAACCTCCAAAATCCAGGATGCACGTCCGCAGCATATCCTCAAGGGTCTGAATAGTCCTCTCTGACTGCCGTCCGTCTGGGGGTGGTATGCGGTACTAAACTTGAGCTGAGTGCCCAAGCTAGTCTGCAAACTCCTCCAGAAATGGAAAGTAAAGCGACTATCCCGATCTGAGACTGTGCTGACGGGAACTCCGTGAATCCTGACTATCTATCTCATATACAACTCTGCGAGCCTCTCTGTAGATGTACCCACCTTGAATGGCAAGAAGTGGGCTGATTTGGTCAACCTGTCAACGATGACCCAAATCGCGTCTTTTCCTCCTGGCGTACGCGGCAACCCCGATACAAAATCCATGGTAATATGTTCCCACTTTCACTCTGGAATGGGTAACGGCTGCAATAATCCTCCGGGCCTCTGCCTCTCTGCCTTGACCTGCTGACAGATCAAGCATCTAGCTACGAAGTGGGACACCTCCCTCTTCATCCCGTACCACCAGACATGCTCTCGCAGATCCCTGTACATCTTGTTGGCACTAGGATGTATAGAGTACTGCGATCTGTGAGCCTCCTGCATAACCTGCTCTCTGAGCTCCCCGCTAGGCACACATAACCGGGAACCGTACCTCAGGGCACCATCCTCTGCAAGTGAGAACTCAACATCCTCCACTCCTGCATTGATCTGCTCTCGGATACACCGCAGAGCCACATCATCAAACTGTGTCGCCTTGATCCTGTCCATCAAGTCCGACTGTATCTGAAGGCCACATAACTGTATCTGCACCCCTGACACAATCACCTCAATCCCAAGGCTCTCCAAATCTGCAAGCAGGTGCCGATCCATAGTCAAACACATGGCTGTCGGATACCTACTCAAGGCATCGGCAACCACGTTGGCCTTCCCCGGGTGCTACTGAAGTACGATATCAAAGTCCTTCATCAACTCAAGCTACCTGTGCTGCCTCATATTGAGCTCCTTTTGTGTAAACACATACTTCAAGCTCTTGTGATCTGTGAAAATCTCTACCCTCTCGTCATACAGATAGTGCTTCCATAACTTCAAAGCAAAAATCACCGCCGCTAGCTCCAGGTCATGGGTAGGGTAGTTCTTCTCATGGGGACGCCAATTGCCTGAAAGCATAGGCAATCACCTTCCATGCTGCTGCAAGACGCAACCCAGCCCCTTTCCTGAAGCATCACTATAAATAGTGAATCCACCTGATCCTGAAGGCAATGTCAGAATTGGAGTTGTCGTAAGCCGCTTCTTCAACTCATCAAAAGCTGCCTGACACTCCTCTGACCAAACAAACTCAGTATCCTTCCGGGTCAACCGTGTCAACGGCTCTGCAACCCGGGAGAAATCCTGTACAAATCTTCTATAGTATCCTGCCAGCCCCAGGAAACTCCTGATCTCTGCCACTTAAGTCGGTGTTGTCCAAGCCTCAACTACTACAATCTTCTTGGGGTCAACTGAGATACCATCTCCAGTCACCACATGCCCCAAGAAGTCCACCCGGTCCAAGAAAAACTTACACTTAGAGAGTTTCCCATAAAGCTGCTCCCGCCTGAGAGTCTCTAGCACTATCCGTAGATGCTCCTCGTGCTCCTCCTCTGTCTTGGAATATATCAAGATATCATCAATGAACACCACCACAAACTTGTCCAAGTACTGGTGGAACACCTTGTTCATTATATTCATAAACACTGCTGGTGCATTGGTTAGCCCAAACGGCATAACCAAAAACTCAAACTGCCCGTACCGCGTCCTGAAAGCGGTCTTGGGAATATCCTCCCTCTTCACCTTCACCTGGTGATAACCCGACCTCAAATCAATCTTGGAGAACACCCGAGCTCCGCTCAACTGATCAAACAGATCATCGATCCACGGCAGTGGGTATCTGTTCTTGATTGTCAGGTTGTTAAGTGCCCTGTAGTCGATACACATCCGTACCGACCCATCCTTCTTGGATACGAAAAGTACCGGTGCACCCCAAGGTAAAGAACTCGAACGAATGAAGCCCTTGTCCTGCAGCTCATCCACCTGGTTCTTCAGCTCCACTAACTCGTTGTTGTTCACTCGATAGACATGCTGGGAGATCGGTTCCGTGCCGGGAACCAAGTCTATCGAGAACTCTACATCTCTGTTCGGTGGAAGCCCTGGCAACTCCTCTGGAAACACGTCCATAAACTCTGCGATCAAGGGATGCGGAGCCACCTGCTCCTCGACTGAAGCTCCAGAAAAGACTCCGCCATCCTGCTCTGCCTGCCGTCGGGTGTACTCAAACTCTGGCTCTCTTGGCACCCCGAACAAAACTCTACCTCCACGACAATCAATACGGACGTGGTGTCTACTTAGCCAGTCCATACCTAATACAATATCGTAGTTCGGTAATGGTATGACTAGTAGACTCACCCCCAACTCTCGGCCTCCCAAAATGATACTCCGCCCTCTGCAAACATCACTCACGAGGATGACCCCACCCCCGGTCGTGATCTTGCATGTCCTAGGCAATGGTTCCAAAATCATACTGTGTCTAATAGCATACGATACTGATACAAAGCTGTGGGAAGCCCCGGAATCAAAGAGTGCAAATGCTGGAAGGAAGTCGAGAAGAACAGAACCTGCTATCAGCTCTCCAATGACCTCAGCATCCTCAGTTGCCATGGCGAAAGCTCGTCCCTGCTGTCCACCCCGTGCCTGCTGCTGGTGCTGCTGGAACCTATGCTGCTGGGTCTGTAGGGATGGTCCCCTCTGCTGGCCTGCTGGAGCCTTGGCTGCCCCAGCTCCTCCTGGTATCGGACGCATCGACGCAACTGGACACTCTCGCATCTGATGGTTTGCTGATCCACACATCAAGCATCTGCCGAGTCTCTTCCTGCACTCATCCCACTTGTGCCCAGGCTTCTTGCAGAAAGTACAACTAATAGCCTGCTGCCTGGGTGCTTGCTGCCCTCTCTGCTGCTGGTACTGCACCTGCTGAAAAGGTGTACGGCCCTGATGCTGATACTGCTGCTGAGCTGGCCTCTGCTGCTGCTGCTGCTGGAAGTGAGGCCTCTTGGCCTGCCCCTGACTGCTACTGCCACTCTGAAAGTCACGACCCCTCTTCAGCTTCAGCCCTAGGTCATCCTCCGCCGCCATAGCCCCAGAAAATATCTCAGCAAAAGTGACGTTTCGGTCGCTCTTAGTCAGCGACCGAATCTCTCTAATCAGACCTCGGCAAAACTTCCTCGCCTTCGTCTTCTCAGTCAAGTCATCAATGAACCGGGCTAATCTGTAGAACTTCCCGGCATACTCAGCTACCGTCTGGTTCCCCTGAACCAGAGCCTCGAACTGTGCCTCGATACCTCCCAAGGCAACATCAGGAAAGAACTGCTCCTTGAACAGTTCCTTGAACTGGGCCCAAGTCTGGCCCTCAACTCCCACTCTGGGATCTGCCTGATACCATGCACGGGCCAAATCCTGCATCTAGCTGCCCGCTGCCTCGATCTGGAGTCGATCTGGTATCTCTGCTAGTCGGAAGATCTCCTCAATATGCTCTATCCAGTCGTCTGCAATGTGGATGCCCTCTGTGCCGAAGAACTCCCGAGGATGCATCTTCTGGAAGTCCTGAATGTCCTTCTCCCTCCGACGGGGCTGTTGGACCCCCTGAGCTGTGATCATCTCGACTGTGGTACGAACCAGCTGGTGTGTCTCATCGATCCCATGCCGAAAATCGGTAGTCTGCCTCGTCTGCTGCTGCTGGTGCGACTCCAGAATCCTCTCCACGAAGGAGAAGAGATGGGCAGCATCTACCATCCCCGCAGGCGGAGGTTGCTGCGTGGGAAGGATCTCTGGAATCACAACTGGCCTCCTGACTGCTGGAGGTGCTCCTCCAAAAGCGGCAGAAACACCGACTCCTGAGGGCTGTACTGGCCCTGTGGCACTGGGAGCTGGATGCTGGACACGAGAGGTGGCAGACCCCTCTCCAGCCTCTTCCGTCACGGGGCGATGCGATCGCGTCTCAACCATCCTGGAGACACAGATCAAACAAGAAGCAATTACTGAGAATGAGTCGAAAATCAAAGGAGGACAATTTAAATTTCTAAGGAAGACAATAAGCAGCAAAATAGATATACGAAATCTGATAAGAAATTTTCCTAGTGTGATTGAGTACCTTCAAAAAAATATGCTAATTTCCTACTGCAGGCTGCAGCGATATTCTAGTTCGAATACCACTACATTTCCAACCGACCTGCATGGGCCACCACTAAAAACGTGTCACGATCCGCACCCTAGAGTAAGGGCACGAGATGTTGGTACGTCCAGCCTATGCCGCAGTGTCGGCGGTAGAACGTTGTCCTAGGTCACAACAACTAACAATTGAAGGTAATAACAGTTATACTCCCCGAATGGGGATGACATAACAGAAATATAACTCAACCACAGCTAAGGTAGAACAGGTAAGATAGATTGATAATGAAAGATAAATATCTAGAACAGAGAATCACAGAGATACAATCCAGAATTCTAAGTGTCTAAAATAAATATATGCCTCAGAATATCTCAAAATCTAATACAGTAATCCAGAATAGTAAAGACAGTCCTAGTCTAAGGGAGTGTCATCTACAGCTAGTGGATCCTGCTGCTGGTCCAAGTCCAGGCACTCGTCTAGTGTAGCACCGTAGTAGGTAGGGCAGAACGCCTCAGCCTCGTCCTCTGTAATATTTTAACAGGTCCAGTCAGGACAGGAGCGAGCACAGTACATCTCAACAAATCATAGCAGGTCAGGATATATAATCATGCTAGAGAGTAAGATACAAGAAACTAAAGAAATATGATAAACAGGAAAGACTGTAAATAAATAGCTACAGTATATAGAGAACTGATAGTGTCTAGTGATTCAGAGCACAATATGGTTATATAAACGGCACGATGTTATACACGAGTAATCTACAGAGGTTGTACACGAGTAATCTACTAGATTGAATACATAACCACTTCTACTCCCCCGCCCCAATCAATACACAAGGATCTGGCTAAGTTATGTTATTGTACACGAAGGTCATGTGAATACATGATTATACACGATTTCACACGTTTCGTACACGAATGTCACAAATACAAGGAGTACACGATGTTCACGATAAAGTACACGAACACAAAATACCCGATGTATCCGCTAAGGGGATAACATCGCCCAACAAGATCCATATAGTACTAATCCGTGTTTCCAACGTGTCAGCATCATGTAAAGTAATCTAAAGCAGGAAATATACTCCTAATGCAGGATATTAAATGATCATAGAATGTACTCGCCTGTAATCGGTGAATATGAGAGAATATAGACTGTCCGAGGAGTGGTGTCTGTCTCCTATAGAACAGTACAAGTCACTATGAGTCTACAATGATAATACGATGCAAATTAATGCATTCTACATGAAACTAGGTCAATCTAGACCAAAGTCAACTCTTGGTCAACTCTGGTCAACCCTAAAGTCAAACCTAAGTCAATTAGTCTAATCTAGGTCTGACAAGACTATTCTAGGTTATACC
Source organism: Iris pallida (assembly GCA_029216955.1). Lineage (NCBI taxonomy): Eukaryota > Viridiplantae > Streptophyta > Magnoliopsida > Asparagales > Iridaceae > Iris > Iris pallida. The sequence goes on from JANAVB010014400.1 coordinate 4,347,386, forward strand.
ATGACTAAACTAGGCAACACCATGCCAAGCCATGCCTTAGTCACATAATATAATATATATATACAATACATTATGACATATGGTATCCATACTCTATACCACATCATAACACAAATCCCATATATCATGACATGCCATAATCCATATATACATAGCCTACCCCATACATATATACATTACATGCCACCAGTACCTTATATATATATATATATATATATATATACATTTCACACACCATATATGTATATAACTAATATATATATAGGTACAACACTATGATACAATATATAAGATACAAGTAAAGAGAGAGGGGAATCACATACTCAAGTGTATATGTGTATGTGGAGGGTGTACAAGCATGTGTGTGGAATAGAGAAATGGTGAGGAACAAACCATTGCCTCAAGCCAAAACTCAGATTTTAAAATGATAGCAGTTCAATACAATACTAATTAAACCAATTTTATTTCCAGTTAACAGTCACCCATATATCAGTCCACAATCCAATATAATCAAGTATAGACAGTTCAAAACAGAAAACTGATATCCCAGGTTATGAAGAGCAATTAACATGAAATGAATTCAGTTTACAATCAAAACAATACCCAAACTTAACAGTTAAAACCCAAGGTTATCAAAGGAAACAAAACTGGAATCTCAGTTTTAAGAATGACATTTCAGTTAAAGGAACCATTTCAACATTCAATTCAAACAGGGAAAGGAAATCAACCTCAGTTAAATAACAAACCCATCTATGTTAACAGTTCCCATTAGAGGAAAGAACCAATCTCAGTTTATGGAAAACTGGAAACAGGGAATCACATTCCTCTAATTCAAATACCAATCAACCTAATGCCAAAATCTCATTCACAAACTAAAGCCCAAATTCGAATGCAACACAAGTGCCAAAATCCCATTCTCAGGTCAGTATTCGAAAATGAAAGAAAATCAGTTCATTTCAGTGTAATGAACATTTATTCTCAGGTTTAGCTATTGATAGTAAAGAATGCATTGAGAGTTATCAAGAACAGTGACAGGAAAACATGAATCAAAACATTCATTAAGAAACATTGAATCAACATTCATTTAATCTCAGTTCAGTTATAGAAAAGAGAGCTACTCAGGTTTAGGAATCATTTCTCAGGAAAATAGGAATTCAGTTGACAGGATATCAAATCAGTTTTAAAGAGGAAAGGAAAACAATAGGCTAGAAACAAATCTCAGTTCTTAAAAAATAAAAAGAAACCAATCTCAGGTATAATAGCATTTCAAAAGGGAAACTCAGGATGAAAGAACCATTGACAGTTCTAAAACCAATCCAGATTCTGGAAGGGAAGAACTTGACAGATAACATGAATCACACATTCACTCTGTTTAAAATAGGGAAGAACCAATCTCAATCAGTTCTCAGTAGGAAGGAAAACAATTTAGTTCTAATTAAGAAGGACAGAAAACCAATTCAGTCCACAGTTGACAGTTCAATAATCATTCAAAACCATCACATATGTCAAATTCTCATTAACATACTAAGAGCCCATTACCAAATTGTAATATTCAATAATATGAAGCAACCAATATGTGAGAGTAAAATACAGTGAAAACAACACTAAAAATGAGATTAAATAGTTAGGAATTTATTGAGAAAAACAAGGTATCAGACAGTATCAGTGAACATACAGTAACTCCTAATTCGAATCCAATTTCTCCACATTAAACCTAATTAATCATGTAACTTAATCAATCATAGATAATAAATTATAATTAGGATCTAAACAACAATTAAAATCATGATTTAAAGCATTTAAACGAAATAAAACACAGAGACCAACTAACACACTGTACGCGCACAGTACACGCACAGTGAATGCACGAATTCGTGTCCGACACGACACGAGAGTTCATGAAATTTTACGAGCCTCGTGTCAGGCAGTGCCCCAATACGTGTGTCAATTTTCTCGTGTCGAGGTGGCGTATCCTGCACGCAGTAGCCCCCGAGTAGCAGGGGAGCTACAGTGCCGCGCGCACGCACCCGCACCCGCGTGTTCCCGTATCCCCCACGACTCGACACGACACGCAAATCATCACACGACACTGGAAACCCCTAAGCAACACCTAGGACTAATTTCCTATTCATTTAGATTTCAAAAACTCGAACGAAGTGTCCTTTGAGATATTTCGTCGAACACCATAACTAACCACTGATACGTGTCCGATACAGACACGTAATGGGTCCAAAACCTAGGGTTAGCCTATCATACTGTTAGGTTAGGGCTAGGGCATTCCTAAAATGATTTTTAACAGAATTTATGAGCAAAGGAAAGGATTATACCTATAGGTGAACAAGCTCTCAAAAAGCCCCAATGAAATAATTCCTCAAACCACCAAAAGTTCTCCAAATTGATTCCTCCCTGTAAAAACTCAATACCAACAGCAAGAACATTGGATTTAGGTTCTATTGCAATTTATTAGAAGGAATTTGGAGAAGAAATGGGTTTTCTAAGAATTTACAAAGATGGGGACTCACCTCTTCCAAATGGCAATGTTTTCTAAAGAGTCAACCCTAATTTTAGGAGCATATAAATAGGGGGGGCTGACCATAGGGGCTGGTCAGATTTTCTAGGGTTAGGGCTTGGTTCAATGGGTGTGGGCTATGGGCCATTAAGCCTATTAGTCATAAAATGACTTGTGACTTCACAAGTCATTCCTTAATCAAACTAGCTCCTATTTTCACCAAACTAATCCCAATGAGTTAATCCTCATCAACTTAAGTCAACCTAGGTTCTCAAATCCTAATCACTTAGTCATGACCTAGGTTAGCCACTAGGTTAGTCTACAAGGTCAACATAAGTCGAAGTCTCTAAAACACCAAAATCAATTATTCTAAAAATCACTTAAAAATCACATTAATTATAAATAATAATATTAATTCAAATTAAATTCTAAAATTTTGAAAATGACCAAAATACCCTCAAGCTAGAAAAGTGGTAGTGACACAATGACATGGCAAGGACAATGTAAAGTTGGTTGTCTAGATCTAGACAATGCACTTCACAATGACTTTGTCTCCACATTATCAATTATGAATAGAAATATTTATAAAAAAGTTGAAGAAGTGGAGGAGTTGCCTTGGAAGTTAAAAAAATACTTTTTATTGTCTCCTCAATACTTTTGCATTGGAGAGAGTTTTTCTATCTCATTGTCTTTTGAGATATAGTTTTCCCACATAAACAAGACATTGTCTTATGGCTCATGCCACATATAGGGGGCGTTTGGTTCAAGTTTTTGAGGCTTGGGAATGGGATTTGAATTCCTTACCCATGTTTGGTATGTTTAGGATTGGGAATGAGGAGGCAGGGCCGGCTCCGGGGGAGGCAGGCTAGGCCTGCGCCTAGGGCCTCCTCCCCCATGGGGGCTTTCAAATTTTCGAGCCCATAGGCATTTGAATGCCAAGGACCGCCAAATAAAAAGGCTTGTGGCCTCTCATACCCACAAAGACCAAAGCCCTCTGAAGTCTGAACGAATCCATAAAATGAGCAAACTGATGGCTGGGCTTTCCTCTCCCGCATCTCGTTTCGAGTTCCAAATAGAACCCAGCAAACTTTCCAAGTTCCCAATCACCCGTAGCCTAATTTTGCGCCTCCATCTCCTCCCTCAATCCTTCTTTCCTTCCCAAAAAATTTTCTCAACGCGAAGAAAAAAAGGAAAAGAAAACGGTCCGACTTCTTCGTCCTCTACTCGGCGGAATCGCGAAATCGCAGGTTACTAGGTTAGTAATTCTCTATAACGTTCATTTTTTTGTCCTATAAATTGGAGTATTTGATTAGCTAATATCCTATCTTTCTTACTCAAATAATACTTATCATCTTCTAAATCCTGACCAGTGAACAAGTAGTAATTGATTCTCTCTCTGACTCCCTCTAAATTATTATTTTTTTGTTTCATTTTGAATTGGGGGCACGGATCTGAAATCGGAAGAGCTTTATGGTGACGGGTCACGCTCACGACAATGTTGGCGGTGGCAAGTAGTCAAGTAGAGCCGGTCGGCTTTGGAGGTTCGATTTTGTTCTCTAATTGTTTGTTCTGTGTTAAGACTTAAAGGAAAAAATTATTAATTTGTTTCCATCAAAATTTCTTGTTCTGCTTGTTAATTTGTTAATTGAGGGCCTCATTTATGAGATCTGTCTAGGGCCTCCAAAATGCTGGAGTCGGCCCTGTGAGGAGGGAATAGGAGGGTGTTATGTGGGAAATCTATTCCCAAGCTCTCCCTTGGGAATATATTTGCTTTCCTAGGAATGATGTTTGACTATTTTGTTTGGACGGTTATACCCTCTCTTTATTTTCACATTTTCAACTCCTATCCCAAACATGTGAATCATCATGAAATTAGTGAAAGGGTACTAAAGTAAAACTAAATAAATTAAGGTTCCTATCCATGTGTGAACCAAACATGAAAATAAATTTTTTTTTTAAATTTTGAACTACCTATTCCCAACCTAATCAAACATGGGTATGGGAAGAAAATCTATTCCTAGGAATCCAAAAACTTGATCCAAACGAGCCCTAGGAGACACCTAAGACTCACAACACTCAACAAGACAATAGGGTTGGAGATGCTCTAAGATCTTTAAAAATTATTATATAATAAAAAGCTGGTAAAAGTAGACGTTACATAATTAATCCCAGTTTTACTCCAAATTCCCAAACTACCCACTCTCGAAGCTTTCAGACCAGAGGCACTCCCGTCTTTTCGTTTTCAAACAGCCCCGCGCATGTTAGCAAAGTCCTCGTCGCCATACTGCCACGTCATCATCATCCCCCTTTTTCCTTTCCTTCTCTCCACACCCTTCCCGCGACTCCTAAATAAGCTCTCTCAGTTATTCCCTCTCTCCCGAAACTGCCCATTTTTGTATCCGGAGAAATTGCGATTGCGCCACTGATGAGCTCCGGCGGGGTGAGGAAGCGGACGGCGGCGCCGGAGCCGTCGGCGGGGAGGAAGTTCCGGTCGATGGCGGAGATAATGCGGTCGGCCGAGCCGGCTGGCGACGTCACGGGGAGGTACTACGCCGACGTCAGGTGCGAGGAGTGCCGCTCCGGCGAGCGGGACGAGGAGCTGCTGCTGTGCGATCGGTGCGACAGGGGCTACCATCTCTTCTGCCTCCGTCCGATCGCCGTTAGGGTTCCGTCGGGGGAGTGGTTCTGTCCCAGCTGCAGAAGCCGCGATGGAGGAAGGAAGAAGAAGAATAACAGGGAGATGACATTGACTAGTAATTGAATCAAATTGAATGATAAAAATTTGATCTTTTTTTTTTCAATTTTATGAGGATAAATTAGGGTTTTTTTTCCCAGGCTTTCCGGTGATGCAGACGAAGATTGTGGACTTCTTCCGGATCCAGAAATGTGAGGATGCAGTTCCGGAGGAACAATGTGGGATCCATTCATCATCATCTCACCAAGGTGATATTTTTTTATTGCTCATGGTAAAATGTAGGTTTAATTTCATGTTGGTATAATGGTATTATTTACTTATTTTTTACTGTGTTTAAATTTTTATTTCATCTCTTTTTTTTGGGTCTTCTGTGAATTGTTATATGTGAGGGATTAATAGTGAGGCTTTGAAATTAAATTTGAGGCTTTGAAAAGGTCGAAACGTATTGGTTTTGGCCTATACTTAAACCCTTTGTTGTCATAAACCATAGTACTGTTGGGATTTATTTTAATTTGGTCATTAGTGATCCGGCTCCACCAGTCCATCTTGAGACAAACCCCGTGCTACTGTTTGTGAAGGAAAAAAAAATGGGAGGAAGGAAAAAGTTGAGGGGGAAAATGAGAGGAAAATTATAAGTGACAGTGTTTGGTAAGGGAAGGGAAAATAGAGGAGAAAAATTTGAGGAAAAAAACCATGTGTGCCCCACTAATTTTTTTTTTCCTAAAAGTGGGAGGAAAATGGTGAGAGATGAGAGGATTTTGAGAGAATTACCCAACTACCCCTCAAAAAGGTAGATATAAATTATGCTTTGAGAATACCAGGGGCTAAATAGTAATTATATCTCATATTCATAAAAAAAAAAAAAATTTAACATTTTCTTCCCCTACTTTTTTCATCCAAACAAGAGAAGAGAAAATTAACTTTACCTTCATTTTACTCCCCTCCATCTTTTCCCTCGAATTTTTCTTTCCCTTCCCAAAACATCCCCAAAAAAAAGTTCCCAAACACACCACTAGTGTGTTATTTCAGTATTTGAGCTATCATCTATTGTCTTGTAAACATGAGGTGTGTTAGATGAAGTGATATGGTGGAGTTTTTTGTTCTAGTGGGCAATGTTCAAATCCCACAACAAGTATTTGTTTTGTCACCCTTTTCATGAAGAAATCCCTTTGAAAGGGGCTTAGCTCGGACTTGGACGTAGGCGAAGGGTGCAAAGTAGCTACTTGATGGCGCACTTCACACGCATCGAACGCGAAGCTGGCGTAGGAGCTGCGAAGAACGTCTAGCAGCGTGGTTTTGCGAGACGATGCGATGCGGTTCCATGACACTATAGAACCACGGGCTTTCTATGTTGCGGTTATGCGGGCCTTCGATGTTGTGGTTCTGCGGAGCTACGTAAGTAGTGTCGCGGTTCTGCAGATCTACTTAAGTAGCACCGCAGAACTACTATTTTTTTAGCCTCGTGGTTTGCCTGCAACAGGGCTGTTCAGTTTCGTAATTGTCATATTTGTAGGTAGTTAGTCCAATTGTCCATAAGCACTTTCGTTCCAATCCTCGAAGGGAGGTGACAAAGAGTGTTTCACAAGTTCTTCCAAAATTGTTGGTTTCTGGGAGCGGATCGATGGAAACGGTCGAATCTCGCTTTAAGCAACGGTAGTTCTGACCACTCTAGTAGGTTGTTCTATTTCTTAAGAGTGTTGCTCTAATTTCAACAACTTTGTTGCTTGCTCAAGAAGTTTCAACTGCTTGTTTAATTAGCAGATTATTCTGCATGCAGCTTTCATGCACTTACTAGCGATTTTAATTTCTTTCTACTTCTCCTTGCAACCTTGACTTGCATTCGAGAGTTTAGTCTTCATTGACTTGTACAATTTTTTCCAAAATTCAATAGCATTTACTTGGTCACAATTCACTTTGATACATGTATAAGTACATGATATACTAGTTTCTCCAATATGTAATACGAAATGTAGACTTAATTAGTCCACTATTGGAGTTCATTTTATTGTATTTTCTAATACCCTATGCTTGGTATTTTGTTGAACTTCTATATTGTAAGATATGGATTGTCCTAATCGTCACTTTTGGTTATCCGGATTGGGAGTCCACCGGATGTGGGGCTACGGATACGGAAAACCTGATAACTATGCATCAAACATCTATGCGATGTTTCCGCCCGATGTCTGCCTAGGTGTCCGTCTAGTGCCCCCCCTCCACCCCCCCCCCCCCCCCCCCCCCCCCCCCAACCCACCAATGCATGCTTTTGGATTTTATGTACAATTTTCAGCAGTTTTTTTTTTTTTTTTCTTTTTTGAACCACCTAGAACTAGGCGGCTGCCTAGGTGCTAGGCGCCTAATACTGCCCCAACGCTTGTATGGGTTCATTTTGTTGCCCATAATAAGTAGGACTACGATAATAATGCTGGCATCAGGTGGATTGCCAAGTTGTTTAGGGTAAATTGTTTACTGATGACGTAGGACTTGCATTGTTCATTCAGTGAAGAGGATCACGACCAATAACTACTTGAATTTCAATTCAGTGCCTTCGCCCTACATTAAGGGATAAATCATGGAACATCACCAAACTGATCTGAATTTCATTTTGTGGGATTGGTCATATATTCATATCAATGATAAGTGTTCCGCAAAAGGTTAACAAATCCTCTTAGTAGGGTTGGAGAATGTTACAGGCTCTTAATCCTGTAATTTAATACTTGTACAACTTTGGGCATTTGGCAATGGGTTAACAAATACCTTCAACAATGTTTCATGTTTGGCAACAATAGAATTCTCATTATTTTAAACAAAGCCCTAAATACTTTTGTGTTTTAGTCCCGTTTAACCCGTAGTATCTGGGGAGAAGTATTAGTGACACCGAGTTAAATGCACTTTATACTCCAAATCATGTGTTCCCAGGTTTTTAAATACGCATAATAGTTTCAGGTGTTTGGCAACCTTAGCGCGTTTAAAGACTTCTAACACTACCTTTAACCCATCGACAAACACTACCTAAGAGTTTTTCTGTTTAGAGGAATATATGTCAAAGAGTTTTTATGTGCAATAACTTCAAACACTAAATGATATTTTAACATATAATATTTGTGTTCACATGTTGGTGATTGTGTGAGCAGCAACTTACACAGCACAAACATCCTGAATTAGTTTCTCCTGTGTCAACTTTTGCTCTAGATCGATAATAACGAATCAATAATCATTACCATGCTAAGGGAAAGGTAAACTTTGTAACCCTCACATCCTTATCCTCATTCAAAGCCTTCTCCCATTGGAATGGGGGCAGCTATAGAATACAAGAAAGCCCCATAGCAAATTGAAAGAAAATATATATATTATGGCCGTCCACCTATGTCGACCCTTTATGCTGGCCTTAAATTTCCAGTAAGGCACCTTCATAGAACGTAGAAGGTAAATTGGCGGGTAAGTCACCTACCACTAAAAAAGGGGGTCCAACTAATACAGGGTTTTGGAGGGTCAAGACTTATGCTACAGGGAATTGTGTTCATCTCTATGACACATTAAGCCAAAGGGAGAAAAAGACTCCCATTATTTGTTAAATGGTAACACTTAACTTGCTTTTCTTTCTTGCCATTTTACTGTAACAAACCTGATATTCTATTACTTCGAACCAGTTGCTTATTATATTAACAAGAATTAAATCAATTTGACGTCAACCTTCCTGTTACTTATTCTACATTTGAAGATTATTCATTTCATTTCCTAGTAAAGAATGATATGATTTAATATGTATGTAGCACGGACACTCTCATCTTAGTAACGTCTCGCATATTGGGCACGTATTAGACACCGACACTCTCGGACACTCTTCGGACACGTGTCGGACACTCATTTTTACGTGTTCTCGTATTTTCATTTGAAATTGGGTACGAACACTCTCCGAATAAGGACAAGTGTCATTACGTGTCCTCATATTTTCATTTGAAATTGGGCAACAACACTATCCGAATAAGGACACGCCTCATTATGTGCTCTTATATTTTCATTTGAACTTATGTCAAACACTTTTTATAGTGTGTTTGTTTAAAATAAGGATACATATCAAATAAAAGGTAAATTTATATCATTTTTGTTCTGGCATTTTAATTTCATATAATTTCTCTTATATTTATGGTTAAGACCTATATATATTATATTTTGTTCTAGCATTTTAATTTCATATAATTTCTCTTATATTTATGGTTAACACCTATATATATATATATATATATATATATATATATATATATATATATATATTGAAACTAAATTGTTTCTGGAATCGCTCCCACTGGGATTCGAACTCCTGACCACTCGGGCCGCATGCATCTCTCTTAACCACTAGGCTAGAGGTCATCTGCTATATATATATATATATATATATATATATATATATATATATATATAGCGAGGATCAAAAGCCCTGCCGGGGGAGCTCCACCAAAGAGCCCGCCCCCCACCCCACACCATCGGATGGGGGGGGGGGGGGGGGGCGTGTGGAGCCCGCATGCGCGCCCGCTCGATCCATCGGTCGAGGACGACGGGGCTCCCGATCGAGACCCATATATATATATATATATATATATATTTATATATATATATATATATATAACGTTTGGCACATCTGAGAGGAGGAGTGGGGATGGACCGAGACATTCGGAGCATTCTCAGCTGGATCCGAGATCACAGAGGACGGGATCCCAGGTGGGCTAGAAGAGCCAGAGTCCGTCTTGTTGCGTCTGTTTGGCACATCTGGAAGGAGCGGAACAGACGTATCTTTGAGGGCTTGACTACCCCCCTATTGGAATTCTACATAATATAGAATTCGATGTATCTGTAATGGCCCCATAATAGTTTATTGGGGCATGGAAAGTTGTGATGTTGTACTCTAATACCTTTTCCGCTATATGCGAGGAATAAATTCACCCTTATTCCAAAAAAATATATATATATATATATAACGTGTCCTTAACATGTGTCATTCTAGTTTTCTAGAAAAATGAGCATCGTCGTGTCCGTGTCGCTTCATGTCCCGATCTTGTGTCGTGTCCGTGCAACATAGTTTGACGTTGCATAAGAGGTATGTACTGCTTCATAGTGGCTTTAACGTTACAAGTGACAGTATACATTCTCCAAGTTAATCTTCTTCTTTTTTCTTCTTTTTGTTTTGTTTTTGTTTGTTCTTGTTTTGAGTAGACTGGGTAGATAACAACCAGGAAATACCTGGTCTTTATCCGACCAAATTTGATTAACATTACTAAGTCTGCAGCTATTACGATCCAACCCTATTACAACTTATTCAATTTGATTAATAATATAATTCCAATCTGCTCCTTTCCCTAGTACTAAGGGGTTGTTTAGTTCAAGTTTTAGAGGCTTGGAAATGAGTTTTGGATTCCTTATCCATGTTTGGTAAGTTTGGGATTGAAAATTAGGATGGAATATGGGAGGCTTTAGATTCCCATATATATGTAGGAAAGTAAAACCTAAGCCCCCTTGGGAATATTTTTTGCTTTCCTGGGAATGTTGGTTGGGTACATTAATTACAATCTTTTTGACAGTAATACCCTCAATGACACCAATTGAATTTATGTAACAATAACATAATGAAATTAATGAAAGGGTATTTATGAAAAAGTAAACAAATTAATATTCCTATTCCTGTCTGAACCAAACATTGGGAAATTTTGAATTTTTCGGACTACGTATTCCCAACATAACCAAACATGGGGTTCCCTGTGAAAAGAATGGGAAGTTGATTCCTAGGAATACAAAACCTTCATCCAAGCGCCCCCTAAGGGGTAAATCCTGGTACCACCAAGGGAGTGGTCTAGGGGTAACATTGGTAACGAAGGGGAGGAGTGGGTGTGGGTTCGAATCCCAACCCGTGCAAAATAAAAATGGGAATGGGAGGGGGGGGTCTTGTTCTGGTAGCCCAGGATAGGGTGATCGTTAGTGACGACTTTATCTCAAGAAGAAGAAGGGTAAATATGTAAATATGTAATTTGAAATCTATGATTTTCTTTTTTATATAATGTTCCTGTTGGCGACTATAGGAACACTTGAATATGGTTATCTGCTCACCAAAATTAATCCGTCAGAATTGGCTATATCCCAATCCTTGTATAGCGTCAAGTACATTTTACCAACCTAATATGTAAATAAATTAAAAGTAAATTTAAGCTTACAATTGATAGAGTATAAATTTACACCCAATAAGTAGAGACGACAATTAACTGCTTTCATTTTCCCACCAAAATTGACTCTAAATGTGAAGCATGTCATCCATGCTCTACCTTTTCCAGGTTGCTGCTCATCCTGTCATCCGTCTCAACACTTCTTTTAACTACTCATTTGTTGGATTTGTATTTTCTTGATTGTCCTGCATGCACTGGTAAAGCATGGTCTTATAGTCATCTCCTAAATATTCCCCTCTACTTCTTGGGTTACTTACTCATCACATAGAACTCCAAAAACACTCAACTTTGACCATTATGCTTTAGTCCTATGACCAACCTCCTTGTTTACCTCGCATCTATTATGGAATATGGATGGCTGATCCATGTCATGAAAATGATCCCTCTTGGGTATCCGTCGGCCATACAATCAGTTGTTCCACCTATCTACTCTTTCTAAAGTATACTCTATCTTTGTTGTACTAATTCCAAGCACTTCACGAACAAATAGTCAAGAAAGCCAAGACTTGACAATTTTCAATGGTTTTAGCGGAAGCCAATCAGGAACTATTCCAATCTATATGGTAGTTGCTACTTGCTAGTCTTACAGTTCTCTTACCCGTTTTGGCCAATCTTAGCAACAACTTTTGTCCCAAATTTTTCGGATCAGCTACGTGAGTTTTTTTTAGTAACCCGAGGAAATATCATTTTCTCTCGCATTTTTTTAATCCATGTGGTGTTTTAGTTTTTTCCTAGACCTAGCAACTCTATTGACTAGGATGCTCCGTACCAAGAAATGGTGGGAAAGGCTATTATTGTTGCCGCTGTTGCTTTTGTTCTCGACGCTAGATCACCGATACTAGCTTAGCAGAGACAACTACTCATCATAATTGCACGTATGGTCATGAGCATGCTTTTTCAGTTATCATGTTTTCCTGTCCTGTTCTGATCTGTAATTTAGCAAGATCATTTTCTCTTATAACATTTCAATTGTTGAAAACAGTACCTCTAGCCAACTTAGTATTGCTGTAGTGCTCCATAATGCTGTCTCTTATGGGTGAGGGCCATTGATTTATGTCATCAATCCATTCTTTTGTTGAATTTGTTTCGTTCAGGCTGTAAGAAACGCAGGAGACGCTCCATGCCTTTAGTTTTGTCTAAGATGAGGAGGAGGAGAATATTGCCGTATATCACGACTGCAGATGCACAGCGAAGACTTGAACAAATGGGTTCTCTTGCAACTGCATTAACAGCATTGAAGATAAGATTCAGCAATGACTTAACTTACATGCCTGGAATGGCTTCTAGATATGCTAATCAGGCAACTTTAGAGAAGGGAGGCATGCAGGTTCAGAATCTTGTCTACTTTCATAGTGGCTCCTGCTATCTTTGTTTTAGGTCTTTTAATATTTTGTATCCACATTCTTTTAGGTCCTTGCGAGAGAGGATAAAAAAACATTCGAGCTATGCAGAACCATGTATAAAAGAGGAGAATGCCCTCCTCTCATAGTAGTTTTTGATTCTCGCGAAGGGTATATTGCATTCACTTCGTGTTCTGGTCTAGTTCCTCGTTTCTTTTCGTGAAAGTTAAATGATAATTTTGTCGGTGCAGTTTTACGGTACAGGCTGATGGGCACATAAAGGACATGACCTTTATCACTGAGTACACCGGTGATGTAGATTACTTAAAAAATCGTGAACATGATGATTGTGACAGCATGATGACCCTTCTCCTAGCGACAAACTCATCAAAGAGTCTAGTAATTTGTCCTGATAAGCGTGGAAACATCGGCCGCTTCATCAATGGAATTAACAACCACACTCAGTAAGCAACAGATTCTATTGTTAAAAGTGTTTCCTTTGCTAATGTTAGCAACTTAGCATAGAATACCTTATTCGTTATACTTCCCTTTTTTTATATTGAGTACTTGTCTTTTATGAGTTGTGCTCCCTTTGGCTACCTAGGATTAAGCTTTCAAATTAATTATTTACTGCAAACAACCTGCCTGTATCCGCCTAAATGCCTATCTTTCCTATGCTGCTCCAAAGCTTGAATGAAGGGGAATTCTGTTAGGTAGCCGCAAAGCTGTCAAACTGAGAAAAATATATGAATACTTGAGTTGCTTCTTTGTGGTGTATCATATCAAATCGTGTATATGAGAAAATAAACTTATTTACAACTATAAAGAAAAGAAAAGAAAGTAGAACCAAATGACATAAGCAAGGTTAGAAGTTACTAGTAATGTAGACAAATTTGGGTAACTGAAGTTAAAACTGGTTTAAAGAAGATGCAAATAGGAAAACATCTAGGATCCAACAACGTACCTATTGAAGTATAGATATGTTTGGACATAAAAGGTTGCTGAGGTGCGGCTAACATACTTACCAAACCCATGAAAATCCCAGAAGAGTAGAGTACAAGTATTCTGGTACCTGTATGATGAGAATAAAATGTATTATCAGTTTTGTAGTAACAATTATAGAATTAATTTGAGGCATACATAGGGGAGGATAATTGAGCAAACATTTGCCAAGCATTAATATCCACGAATCAATATGTTTTGTGTCAAGGCCTTCAACTTTGAACTTTGCTTATTTGTTAACGATATCAATGGAATTTAAAGTGAACACTGTGTTAGTGAATTCATCCGTATTGATGTGATTGACGAAGTTGTTCCATCATAGAAGGAAGTTCTTGTTATATCATTGCAGATATTGTGTTATGAACCTTATTAATTTCATTAATTTATAGGCTACCCCATTTGTATGAATCCTAGAAAAGATATCCATTTGCAAAGATTTGGAGATGCCTTAAAATATTTAAACACAGTGAGCCTTAATAAATGTCATTAGAATTTTGGTACCATTAAACAAGTAATGTTTCAACTGGCAGTGCAATACTCATTAAGAATAAGGATTGTTAAAATATTTGTTACTGAAAGTAGACTTATTTGTAGCATTTTATTTACTTGTATTGTTGAAAACCTGGCTGGGATCATCTGCATCCCATCCTTTCAAAAAAAAGGGGATTATCATATGTAGTATTTGCTGCCGAATCATGTATTTTCCATGTGATTCTCTTTAAGATACATGTCAATCACATTAACAGGTTATCAAAGTATGGTTTATCGTAAGATATTAACTACTATGGTCGGCATACATCCAACACAAAACTTTATTGGTTATTTATGGTACAAGTCCCTGTAGAAATATTACTTGAAAATCTCAAGCCTCATTATTCCTTATCATACTTTTCTTGCAGGGAGGGTAGAAAGAAGCAGAACCTAAAATGTGTCAGGTATAATGTAGATGGTCAGTGTCGTGTCTTACTGGTTGCTTGTCGTGATATATCCCCCGGAGAGAGGCTGTACTATGATTACAACGGGTATGAGCAGGAATACCCTACCGAGCATTTCGTTTGAGATCCTGAGAACCAAAGTAATACAAAAAACTAACAAGTACTGGGAAAGTTTAGATCTGTGCCTGCGAGGGTCATTTTTGCATAGGTATTTATGGATTCTTTCTTCATTAAAGCCCTCTAGTTTTATGTATTTACTGCATTTTATCTTTTGTAATTCTGGCCCATTAAAAATGTAAGTGATGGGTCAACATCATAGTCAATTTTAATTAGCATGAAATGGCTATGTCTAGCAGTAGAACTTCTAATGTAATCAATTTTAAAGATCTGATATCAATTTTTATAGAACATTTTTATTACATTTGGTTCTGAATCTTAATCTATCCTTTCTGATGGTGTCTTTCACTTTTAGTTTTTATTTTCCATGGTGGATAGTATTAGGTTCTGTTTTCTTGCTATTTCTGGTAGTAAGTTGTTTTTTCTATATAAACTTGACCTTGAATGATTGTTTGAGGCGTAGTACTGCTTTGATGCATGGTTTCTCAAGTAACTGGTAATCAGTATCTTCACTTAGTAATATGATGCATGTCCAGATTTTTTCAGATGACTAATGGTCTTCAATTCTAATAACCATGTCCAGCTCATAGTAAGTATCGGCCGATACCGATACGGATCTGATACCGACAACTACCGCTACCGATGTTGGGAGTCTCTTTCTCAGTCAATTAGGTAGAGAAAATTGAATGAAAAAGACCAATTAACAAGGGTATAAAAGCATAAAAGTATGTATATTAAAATAAATTATTTATCGCATGTAAATCATTCAGTAAGGGTGACTATTATTTCATGCAATCAAACTATTCAGAAACAACACATAGAATACTTAAAATTATACCAAAATATATACAAAATTTACTATTTTAAAATTTTATTAATAATTATTTGCTTTCCGATACTCCGATCAGAAAGTACCGATAATAATGATATCGCCAATCTTGATACTCATTGGAAGGGTATGATACCGATATGCGAACCTTGGTCACCTAAAAAGGTGATCATTTTGTATGCAGTGATGTTAATGTTATCAAGAAGTTCAGTGATGTTAATGTTATTAAGAAGTTCAAGAACCAATTAGCATAAATGTGGTTTGTCACTACGTTATGTAATAGCTCCATCCTAGTGAGAATAAGTTTATGCTTTAGAAACACAGTTCAACATTCCCTTGATGTGGAAGATGGAAACATTACCCAATGTAACTGCCATGGTTGTTACTGGTAAACTGAGATGATTGGCTTCACACTTTCATATACTTCGTGTCAACCAGTACACATGTTGGAGGAACAATTTGGAGGAACACTCTCCTTTGTTGAGGATGATCAGAATGTGAAAATACCCGCCTTTTTCATCTCTCTGATAACAATAGACAGTGCACTTACCGATATTTTGGCCAATATGTTGGCATATCTTCCTTTCTCTCTGATATAGGGTATATGTGAGAACACTGACAATAGGAACCATAGAAAATAAAATGAAGCACAAATTCGAGGTAAATCTTTTCTGCATATATGGGAAGACATTATCAGAAGGATATCCATGTCTGATTAAGTATTTGGAGTGAACAGGCTTTGCGTGTTCTCAGACGAGTTAGTAGAAGCCCTTATCTATTAGAACTGCAGCTAAAAATAATTTCTCACAAAAAGATCTGTGTTATTGAATTTACAATTGGGAGCAAAAGGATCTGATCGAGGTTCAGAGTGGCTTTTAAACTTGCATTGAGTCAGTACCGATGCAGAAGCTAGAACATGCAGTCTTTATTAGTTGGAATATATAACTTACGAGAAGGGGAGAGGGCAGTTGCAACAACAATTAGAAGAAAAATAGTATAATGTTTATATGGGAAAGTAACTACTATGTAGATGTGAATTGTCGGAGACTTATCAAATACAAAGAATAAATCTAGTAGAATATACTGGCATAGGAATTGAGAGTACAAATCTTTCGTCCTGTGGGACTAGAGGGAAGTTTAGAAAGCGGAAGTATGTACCTTTCTTCAAAATAAAATGTGCAGGCTTGAATATTTTCCCCGATTGTTATACAATTTTAAAGGGAATATAAAATACACATACGATATAAATACATAAAAGTATATGCAATAGTCAATAATCACACAATCATAGTATTATCCATAAAAGCTGAGTGTTATTGTTCGAAAGGACATAGTTGCCAATTATCCAAGGCAAAGATGTACCTGATTGTGTAGGTTATAAAATCATAGGAATTCAAGGTGGTGGAAGAGGAAACAAAAGAAAATATTATGAGAGAAGTAGAAGAAGGTAGGGTTATGACGAATTGGCAAATGCTTGATTAGTAGGATTGGAGGAGAAAAACAAAGTTAGGGAAGTGCTAATCTGATCCAGGTGGCTCCTTGACTTTTCAATTGGTTTGGATGAGGCATCCTAATGAGTCTATTAAGTTTTCAAGATTAGGTCTCATGGTGTATTTATAGTTGATCTTGGTTTTAGCTGATGAAATTGGAGAAGTGACCAGTTGAGTAGGGAATGACTTGAAACAAGGGTTTAGATTTAGTAGCATGGATAAGAATCTTGAGCTTTTAGCTTTTGCAAGACAATGAATAGATATGAGATAGTATAGTTGCATTATTGTTATTGGAACTAAGGGACCGTAATTTGGATATCATTATATCAAGCGAAACTTTGGTCAAGTCGGAATTTGAGTCTATGGTCAAGTCGGAATTTGAGTCTACACCATTTTTGGTGTGTATTAGGATTAGCATAGGATTTCTAGGTTATTTTGTGCCCATCTACAGATTATTATTTGTAGATTTATCAATATTTGAGATTTAATCTAAGATTTGCTTACCTTTGTTTGGTAAAGTCTTTCCCTATTGTGTGTCCGTATTAAGTCTATTATTAACTTATTATAAATAAGAAAAAACTCTTCCATGGAGATTATGACTGTCACATGACCCAATTATTTTAGAATTATAGGGTTTGGATTTCAAATGCAAAACCCAAAATCCCTAATGGTTAGGGTTTGGATATTGCCTCAACCGAACCCGAAACCTGAAACTTGCATATAACAAATGTCAAGTTTATGACTTCTTATTTTTGATAAGTTATATCTGTCTATCAAATATTAGGTACACAGTATTCAATTCAACAATATTTCGTAAGTATGCATCACATGTGGTAGCCATACTATATTGTTGTCAGAGAAGTAAAAATCTGTTAAACACTTGTGTAATATCCGAAACACGATCCAAATCTGAATAGAAGAATAGGAATCTGACAAACACAATTAGCAGGAATAGGAATTTGACACGAAACAGAATCTGAACCCAAACCCAAGAACTTACAGGGTTCCTGTTCTGATCTTACATAAACCAGCCCAGTCCAAACCCATTGATGTACATGCCTAATAGAGATTGGAGAATATGTTGGTTTTTTCCAAATAATTATTATCAGCAGGAAGTAACATTCTTCAGTTATATATATATATATATTTTTATTTCTTAGCATAATAGAGCAAGATGGTTTTAGTCGGCTAATGCTAATGCAATGTTTCATGATTACCGGATAGAATGAAGGGAACCATTTGGATGTTTTGATATGTGATGGAGATATGGGTGCACTAGTGATATGATTCTAATTGGATGCTACTACTAGAACAAAGAAGTCAAAAATGACATGATCATTTTTAAGTTTTGTATAGGATATTGTCCTTGACCTGAGTTGCATTGCAAGAAAGGATTCATGTAGCTGAACCTTTTTCTTTTCTTTTCTTTTTTGAGATAAAGCTGAGACAAATTAAGCGTCGGTTAAGTGGTATTGTTCTTATACGTTGGTTGGCATGGTAGATGTAGGAGGAGAGACAATAGCTAACCTAAGTATAGAGAAATAAATTTTAGGAAATAACTAGTAATTTGATATCCTCCTATCAAAAACATCAAAAACGACATGGTATCAGAGCTTGATATCATGAATAACAACAAATACCTTAATATCATGAATAATAACAAATACAAATCAGAGAACATTGGAATAGTTAAAGCTAAAAAACAATTTTGAGTTGCCACTTGCCTCTGGGGGACAAAGGCTCTGCAGTAACTTGTAGTCAGTCAGACATTGTCGGTCCTACATGTCTAGTATTTGCAGAACATAGTAAGGTTAAAGTCCAGTTTTAGTTATCTGTTCCTATAGTAACTTCTTGCATGGCCTTATTTTTCACCTTTGATGAAAGGAAGATGCAAATGATATGGTAGCTTTAGTTCTAGACGTACCTATATAAGTTCATGGTACCATAACTTGCCATGAAATGGAGAAGTGCTACAATGTGTTCTTTGTCTTTGATAGGTTTTAAGAGTGTACTGTCACGGTCTGTAGTGTAGTGTAGTGCAGTAGTAGAAGAGCAGTGTAAAATTAATATCCAGCTTGTGGTCAAGAACTGAAACAGATTGTAACTCAGAGAACAACATGAATGCAATACCATGTTTTAGGAACTAGCTGACCTTGGAAGCATGGACACGAAAACACAACACAAACACTCCATGTTCCACAGGGACACATCAAAATCGGTAGGGACACATCAAAATCGGTGTATTGTCGTTAACCCCACAATTTTCCTGCCCGTGGAAATAGATATTATATAAACATGCCTTCCTCCTCTTGGTGATTACTCAGAACCAACCACTGATCTCATAATACACGTCTCTTCTCCTTCCATCATATTGACCATCTATGTCATGGACTGACCCATGCCTATAGGGGGGCCAATGGGCTTCGGCCACATGGCGTGCAGTCTGCCCGCTTGCAGGCCAGATAGTGTTTTCCTTTGAATAATCTGAGTACAATATGCATCACACGGTTCCAATAGTACACATTTTAAAAATCACTGAAGCTGACTCTAAATCTAATGGTGCTAGCCCCTAATTTGCATGAATGATGGCTATCCAGTTCTTGGTGTTGCTACTATTCTCCTTCTCTCGTCCCCAGCTAGCCATGTCAAAGCCACACGACAACTCCACTGACCTCGAAGCGCTACTGGCCATCAAGGCTGGTCTTACCGATCCTCGCGGCCTTCTGGCTGCCAACTGGACCGCCAACACCTCCTTCTGCAACTGGGCCGGCGTCTACTGCAGTCCCAAGCGGCGACCACCGCGTGTCGTCGCTCTCATACTCGAGAACGTGTTCCTGCGCGGCGCCATCTCCCCGCACGTTGGCAACCTCTCCTTCCTCTCCCTGCTCCACCTCGGCACCAACAACCTCACCGGCACGATCCCTGACACCATAGCCCGACTGCCTCGACTTGCCGAGGTCAAGCTCCTCCAGAACTACCTCTCCGGCGAGATTCCTGCCGGCATCTTCAACATGTCTTCCCTCGTGAAATTCTCGGCGACTTACAATAATCTCTCCGGTCCCCTCCCTTCCTCCATCAACCTCCCTCGTCTCGAGCTGATCTCTCTGTCGAAAAACCAGCTGACCGGTCCGATCCCCCCGAGCTTCGGTCGGTGCTCCAATCTCCAGACGATCTCCCTCTCTTACAATCAGTTCACCGGAGCTATACCAGCCGAGCTTGGCAACATAACAGCGCTCAGCACACTATACATCGGAGAGAACGAGCTGACTGGAAGTACAATCCCTACTTCGATCGGGAACCTGACGAACCTCGAAGTCCTCGACGCCGGCAACGCCTACCTAGAAGGTCGGATCCCCGAGGAGTTTGGAAATCTTCTGAATCTCCGAAAACTGAACCTGGGTTATAATAGCCTGACCGGTACGATGCCGACGGGTCTGTTGAACGCTACGAAGCTCTACTTCATCCAACTCTTCCAAAACAATCTCACCGGCACCATTCCTTCTTCCATCGGAGAGGCCTGGCCTCAGCTTACGACCATGAACTTCGCCTTCAACCAGTTCAGCGGAGGCCTCGACTTCGTAACGTCCCTAACCAACTGCAGGAGCTTGAACTACATCGTGGCGTCAGGGAACCCGATAGAGGGCGTCCTTCCGGATTCCGTAGGAAACCTCACGGCCGATCTTCGGTACTTCCTAATAGACGGTAGCCTCATAAACGGGAAAATCCCTGTTGGATTCGGCAACCTGAGTAATCTTCTTGTCCTAGATCTTGCGGCAAACCAGCTTACTGGAGAGCTGCCGTCAGATCTTTGGAGACTCGAGGAACTCGAGGGAATTTACCTAGACCATAACAGAATAAGCGGGACCGTCCCTTTCGACCTCGGTAAGTTGGCAGGCTTGAACGTCGTCATGCTCGAGGAGAACACGCTCTCGGGGTCGATACCGGACTCCGTAGGCAACATCACCGGGCTACAACACCTTTCTTTAGCTGGCAACGGATTGTCATCGAGCATTCCCGATAGCATATGGAGATTAGAAGGTGTTATCGATATCGACCTGTCTCGGAATACTCTGCAGGGCACACTTCCGACGAAGGTGGGAGGTCTTGAAGCCCTAGACACACTGGACCTATCCGAGAATCGGCTTTCAGGTAACATCTCAACCTCTTTAGGAGGACTTAAAATGCTCGGACATTTGGATCTCTCGAAGAACTCTTTCCGCAACCAAATCCCCGAATCGCTCGGCGGACTGACTAACATCAAGTATCTGAACCTGTCGCACAACGCGCTCTCGGGCGCCATTCCCAGATCTTTGGCCAGCCTCCCTTTCCTGGCTAGCCTAGATCTCTCCTTCAATGAACTGGAAGGACAAATTCCTAGAGGCAGAGTGTTCTCAAACTCCAGCATCCCATCTTTGAAAGGGAATGCAGACCTTTGCGGTGCACCTCAATTAGGTTTTGAAACTTGCTCTTCGATTGCTGGTCCCTCTAATTCGAAGAAAGGAGTGCATCTACTCAAATACATCCTTCCCCCTGTCGCTTTTGTAGTTGTTCTAGTTTCTTGTTTCTATCTTCTATTAGTACATCGTCGTAGGAACATCAAAGACAAGACCTTATCCGAAGACCCGTCTCTGAGTAACCTCAGAGCGATTTCGTACTATGAGCTGGTCCGCGCCACTGACAACTTCAGCGATGCCAACTTACTCGGAAAGGGGGGTTTTAGTTCGGTGTTCAAAGGATGCCTGGATGACGGGCTGGCTGTTGCAGTGAAGGTCTTCAATCTAGAGGTTCAAGGGGCCTTGAAAAGCTTCGATGCAGAATGTCGTGCTCTGGGCATGCTCCGGCACAGGAACCTCGTCAAGGTCATTAGCGCGTGTTCTAACCTAGACTTCAAGGCCCTGGTCCTCGAGTTCATGCCAAATGGGAACCTGGAGCAGTGGCTGCACTCCCACGACCGCTGCTTGGATCTGCATCAGAGGCTCGACATAATGGTGGGCGTAGCGCTAGCGGTCGAGTACCTCCACCACGACCACCCCAGTGTCGTGCTGCATTCCGACCTGAAGCCGAGCAACGTGCTGCTAGACGAGCATATGGCGGCACATGTTGCAGACTTTGGCATTGCCAAAATGTTGCTGGGTGATGGTACGTCTGTACTGTCAGCAAGCGCACCGGGCACAATTGGCTACATAGCTCCAGGTAACTTGAAAACACCTAAGGCCTCGTTTGGTACACTGTAATGTAATCGTAATCGCAATGTAATCAAATGATTTTTTTTTTCATTTGATTACATTACAGTGAACCAAACGGGGTCTTAGTAGTAGTAATTCCATAATATTATTACCATCTTATTGATTCAAAGTTTTTTTTTTTTTTTCTGTCGGGGGGATGTTAACCATTACAACAGAGTACGGATTGACTGGAAAAATTTCGAGGAAGGGGGATGTGTATAGCTTCGGAATTTTGCTGCTAGAGACGCTTACGAGGAAGAGACCAAGTGATGCTGCATTTGACGGAGGATCGAGTTTGAGGCAGTGGGTATGCGAAGCATATCCTGATGGAATGTCAAAGATTGTCGATGACAGGCTCTTAAGTGAAGATGCAACAATGAAACCACGACCAGAAGTTCTGAAGAGTGTTCATCAATGTTTGTCCTCTGCCATAGAGTTGGGCTTAGCGTGTTCAGAGCAATCGCCAAAAGAAAGGGTTTCGATGAGAGATGTCGTTCCAATGCTTCAGAAGATCAGGGGAGAATACGTATCAAAGGCACTTGGTGCATGAAGGAAGAACAGTTCGGACAACGTTTGGATGCACTAGTCCTATGACTCGAGCAACTATACAGATAAGTGTTATATATGTTACATATCTATATATTAAAATTAGGTTAGTTATAAAGGCACTTCACAATTTTATCAGGACTAGCACATTTATAAGTTTGTATTATTTACAAGTTTGTCATTGAAAAAATTTATTAGGGCTATCCCAATTGGTGGTATAAAAGTCACTTGTTATTTTTTTTCCTTTGTCTTCTTCCTCTCTAATTTTTGTCCAAACCCTAGTTGGAGATTCCTCTTGTCCCCCCACTCTACACCTAAGAAAATCTTCTTGTTTTGTAACCCTAGAGTAATTATCAACGAATATTCGTAGTAGTCGGTATGTTTTCGACTACTATATTGCAAAGTTTGTTAAATAATCGGTTCATTCCTAATTTTTGAATGTTTTGTCATAATGTAGAAAATATGGAAGAAATTGGGACATCAAATGTAACAATCGATCAGTCCGGTCCTTCCGAAGAACACAACATTCTCTTCGAAGAACCCGTGGTTCGTCCCCGACGTACTTTCATTTTTTCGTAGTCGACAATAGGACTGCAACACACTCAGGCAGTCCAAAGTACTTGATGGACTGCCCTATAGTAAGGCAGTCTACAAATTCATATACTCTTCAACTGGACTGCTACATCTCATGGCAGTCCACAAAGTACTTAGGACTGCCAGAAAGTATGGCAGTCGAGTAAAATGCGTATGAACTTAAGGACTGCCTAACTTTTTGGCAGTCCTAGATACTTCAAGGATTGCCCAGAAGTGTGGCAGTCCTGAAGTTGATAGTCGTTTCAACTAGACTGCCACACTTTCTGGCAGTCCATGAAGTACTCAGGACTGCCAGATTTTGTGGCAGTCTAGATTAACAGCCTGAATTGGATATTGTATTTGGTTTTGTCGTTGATCTAGGTTTTTAAAAAATTGTAAATTTATTGTAGGGCACCCCATCTCCTATGTGCACAGATTTGAGCAATAAATTCTCGACATATATTGTCTTTGAAACTTACGTCGAAGCATTAGAATGGTGCAGAGAAGTTGGAAGGCAAACCAACACAAGCCTTGTAATTTCAAGGTCGCTACGGTGTCGGCCGAAGCATCAAACTGCAGAGATTGGCTGTGAAAGAGGTGGGACGTTTAGGGTGCATCGTAAAAAAAGTGAACTTTTTCCAATAATATCTGGGACGAAAGAGTCAGGCTCAAGGAAATGTGGTTGTCCATTCAAGTTAGTGTTGGGGTGCAAGACTGGCGATAAGTGGACAGTTGTGGTACATAATGGGATGCACAATCATACTCTTCCGGAGACGCTAACTGGTCATGCCTACGCCGGAAGATTGAAAGATGATGAGAAAAACTTAGTTACAGAATTGTTAGCTTCCGGAGTTGGTCCCAAAGAAATTTATTCTGCGCTGCTTCAGAAGAATGATAGGAACAAGTCCACTATGAGGACAATTTACAATGCACTAGCGAGGTCTAGAACGAGTACTCTAAAAGGAAGAATGGCGATGCAACAAGTGATGAAGTTACTCGCCGAAAATCATTATGTGGAATACCATAGAAGACTTCCGGTGAGCAATGAAGTCATTTCTCTGTTTTGGTCCCATCCGGATTGCACACAATTGGCACGGTCCTTCGCCGATGTTTTGGTTGTTGATTGCACGTACAAGACTAATAAATTCAAGATGCCTCTTCTTCACATTGTTGGGTTCACTTCAACCGGAAGGACATTTTCAGTTGCCTTTTGTTTTTTGAAGAACGAAACATTAGAGGACTATACATGGGCTTTGGAAAAGCTGAAGACACTTTACAGTGGACATAAAGAACCGTCTGTTTTTGTCACCGATCGGGAATACGCATTGATGAATGCTATTGACACAGTATTTCCTCATGCTCGTAGATTACTATGTACTTGGCATATAAACAGAAATATTCAAGCACAATGCAAGCTGAAGTTCGAGAAAGTAGACGGCAAAGTCGACATGGACCGCTTCCAAGATTTCTACAACGGTTGGACCCTTGTATGGCGAGCAAATACTGAGAAAACTTTTGACGCAGTATGGTACATGTTCAAAGAGCAATGGGACAAGAGCAACCCGGCGTGTATATCTTATATCAAAGACACGTGACTTGATGAACATAAAGAAAATTTTGTCTTGGCATGGACGAATATGGTGAAACACTACGGCACGACCACTACCAACCGTGCCGAAGGCTCACATTCAAGACTAAAAAAATATCAGCGCTCATCGACCGGTGGTTTTGTGTCCGTTTGGCAAGCAATCAATCTAATGACCAATTCGGTCGTGAACGAGATAAAGGCTTCATTTGAGATGAGCCTGAATATTGTAAAGCACCAACATAAGAAAGAACATCTCTTGTCCAATTTAATCCATGTGGTGTCCCATGATGCATTGACATTACTACTTCATGAGATTGGTCGTGCGAATTCTGTCGGTTTAGATATCGAAGTATGTGGTTGTACACATCAACATTCTCTCGGGCTCCCTTGTGCACACGAGATCAACGAATATCGACGTCAATGTAGACCTATTCCAGTAGCGGTCGTTGATCAGCGTTGGAGACAGCTGTCGATCATGCATACGGTGGACAGTCCAGATGATTTCTTTTCCATGCCACAGATGAAACTCCTTCATGCTAGATGGTGTGCCGCACTAGGACCTGAGAGGAAGTCCATTGAGCTTGCGATCCAAGAACTTGCCAACCCGGTAAGTAGTCGTCTACATGAGCCATCTGCTATCATTGCTCCGAAAGGTAGACCGCCAACAAGACTAACAAGAACACAAAAGAAGAAGCTCGAATCTACTAAGCGAGAAGCCTATCTCTTTGAGCATGTTGAAAGAAGCGTGGAAATGCTAGCCGTTCCAAAGAGGAAGAACAAGCTCCCTACTCGTAGAAAGAAATAGAATACGAGTGCTGCAAACACACTCGATGCGTACATTGGTGCTTTTGTGCCCGGCATGCGGAAATATATTTGGTCTATTGATGATGTGCCCAAAGACGGACATTGTGGATATCATGTGCTTGCGCGACATCTAGGCTACCCCGCTAAAGATGGATGGAGACAAGTTAGAGCTGAGCTATATTTTGAGTTGGAGTCTCGTCTTCCATTCTACAGCAAAATACTTGGGCAAGAAGATGTTGGAGAACTGTTGACAAGCATTTCATGCGTCACCCAGACTACTGGACCAGAACATTACATGGACATACCTTCTGTTGCATATCTATTTGCTAACAAGTACAAGATCCCAATTATCGTTCTTTTCGAGCACAACAACAACACATTTTTTCCAATGTGCGCTCATCCGAAGGACTACAGTATATCCAATCTAAATACAATTGGACTCGTCGAAAATCACTTTGTTATCCCGCGGTTGATTGGGCACTCTCCTATTCCTCCCCCTGCGTCAGTTTGGTGGAAACATTCACCGGAAGAATCCCTCGCTTGGGTAACACCCTACACAAATGCAATAAATGTATACAAGAAAATCACGAACTCAGTGGAACCTATACCAAGGCCAGAGGGACACTATGATGTATTAATAGACTGATGTATAGTTGACGAAGCGTAACATTTTGCATAGACTCATCTATAGTTGGCAAAATGTAGCATTTTGCATAGACAGATGTATAGTTGACATTTTGAGTATCTATGAGTATTTTGTATCTATGAGTATTTTGCATAGACAGATGTATAGGTGACAGTTTGAGTATCTATGAGTATTTTGTATCCTACTGATTACCAGCGAGTTTTCTATCGTATTTTGTATCTATGAGTATTTTGTATCTTAGAACTTCCTGTTTGTATGTGGACTGCCCAGTTCCTGGGCAGTCCATGCTCACAGCAAGTTCTAATATGGACTGCCCAGTTTCCTGGCAGTCCACATATGTATGTGGACTGCCAAGAAAATGGGTAGTCCATCACAGAACTTGTTGTTTGTATGTGGACTGCCAGGAAACTGGGCAGTCCATATTAGAACTTGTTGTTTGAATGTGGACTGCCCAGTTCCTGGGCAGTCCAAGCTCACAGCAAGTTCTAATATGGACTGCCCAGTTTCCTGGCAGTCCACATATGTATGTGGACTGCCAGAAAACTGGGCAGTCCATCTCAGAACTTGCTGTTTGAATGTGGACTGCCCAGTTCCTGGGCAGTCCAAGCTCACAGCAACTTTTGAGATGGACTGTCCAGTTTTCTGACAGTCCACATGTGTATGTGGACTGCCAGGAAACTGGGCAGTCCATCTCAGAACTTGTTGTTTGAATGTGGACTGCCCAGTTCCTGGGCAGGCCAAGCTCACAGCAAGTTGACAACCAATTTAATATGCAAACCAATTTTAAACTCATTTAATACTAATTCACAGCAAGTTGACATTCATATAATACGCAACTACCAAATGGTTCAACCAATTAGAAAAGTTTTACAAGCTACATAGTCATTCATATAATACGCAACCAATTACAAAAGTTTTACACCCAACTACCAAATGGTTCAACCATATACGAACTACATAGTCATTCATTTTCATGACGCATCTTCGTGCGTCGCTCATATTCGATAAATGGGTATTCATCTGCGATGTTCTGCATCTGGGTACCCATATCTTCGTAATTCTCTCCCTTGCACATGATTAGACTTTTCCCTAATTTCTTCACTTTCGAAGCTTGCATGAATACATATCATAAATTTAGGAACTTTACCAGTACATGGGTTAATTAAACAAACTATACTAACCATCTTCAGCAATGCATCATATAGTGCTGACTTGGATGGTAAGTGTAATGCCCCGCTCTGCACGAGGCATTTGGTTGGCTTGTTGGATGGGATCAGAATGTTGGACCGTGACTTATGTTGGAGATCAGGAGAATTGAGACTGATGCAGTCTTTCTTAGCTGGCTAGATGGAATGGGTATTGGAATGTGGCTCGCTGGTGGAGCTACGCTTGATAGATTGGAGCAGGAAGACCGTTATATAAGGCAAGTGGAACTGTCCTCCTTCCTCCTTATTCCCGCATGCTTAATAAATGGAATAATGTGATGCTACGAATATGTCCCTAATGTCTCTTACCTTGAATGTTGAATGATTGTGATGCGATGCTTTAGTTGCTAATTCGATAGAGATTCATATGCTGGGAATCCTTGAATGAATAACACATAAACTTTGAATTGCTGAACGAATCACACTCGAACCACTAATGTAACATGATGCCTGAGATTGAATCGATAATGTCCCTGATGCTTAAGATTGATGAAATGAATGAATCACTTGAATAATGAGATGCTGCGTGAATGATACATGAGAAAAGAATTGAATATGCTATGGTTTCTATAAAATAAATGAAATGCTACAGGTCCCTTTGAAATGAATGAATGCTGTTGTTCCTCCTTAGAAGGAACATAATGAGAAATGTTGTAATGAAGCAATGAATGAGAATTGATGAGGCTTGGGATCATTGAGATCATCAAATGAAATGATGGTAATGTTGGGAATGAATAAGTCATTTAACATGACTTGAATGAGATGAATGATGATGCACTGTTGTCTTTACTTCAATATTTCACCATGCATTTTATGTTCACGATTGAGTCGGACACGCATTCGCATGGTCATAGGACAACTTATGCATAAGTGATGGGGACATGTTTTCTCGGACGGTACCCCGGGACGTTAGGGCGACCGATCCGGCCTAGGAGAAAACATTGGCGTGCCAGTAGGGGCACGGGTTCTGCGAGGCATCCTTTGGGGCTAGCTACCTTCTCTGGAGTCATCGCATTACCAACGAAGACCTATATGGCAACGTCCGTATGGTTAAACACCAGTGACCATGTAGTCAGGATGCATGCTAATGAATGTCTTATGCAGGCAGAGTAAGTATATCTGCTAACCTGTATTTGATGCAGGTATGAGGGAGTCGGCTATCGGTAAGAAATCACTTAAATGTGATAATTCAATATATGTGTTGGTTTAACTTGCATGCTTACGTTCCAAATAAATTTGATGATGCTGTATGTAGCCTTTCAGTATGAGATCCTGCTTAACATGTTAAGTTCAGTATGCTAAGAAAGATGCCTTGCTAATCATTGCTCAAACACAACATACATGCTAAGTGATGCTTGAAGTGAGAACTGTCATAATGTTTAAGATGTTAATGTTAACGATGCCTCAATGATGCCTTTTCATGATAACACCTAGTATGCCTCAATGATGCCTTTGCATGATAACACCAAGAATGTTAAAAAGATATGTCCACATGAATGCTACAAAGAATATGTTTACATGCTTCACTCTGATTATTGTCCATGAACTGTAAACTGATGCTAGGCCCCAAGTAGAAAGACCATTCTAATAAATGTTTGCTTAAATGATCACTTTAAATGTTGGTTTATGCGAGTGGGTTGGATTCTACTCGCCAGTGCATAGATGATGTGCTGACCCACGTTTTGTGGGCAGGTGCTCTTGCTTGGAATATTCTACACACGAAGATTGGCTTGATTGGTTCCGCGGCATCGAAGATTTGTTGGGCATACAGAAGCTCTCCTTGTACAAGATGATGTCTTCTGTTTATAAAGGGCATAATGTATGGAACATTGTAATCCGTTGTACCAGTGAGATTGTAAGCCAAGTCGGTATATCGAGTTGTCATCCATTGTATCCAAATATCAAATATAAGCTGTATAGCATTGTTCAGTTGGTTTCCAATATAAAGAGAGATGTACTGTAATCATTGTACTTCAATACAAGTCTTGTACTCTTCTTCAATTATCAATAAAGAGAATAAAGTTCTATATATCTCTGTGTGGCTTCAAGTTACTCTTTTTCTCCGCTGCTATAAAGAAGTGATGTACTTCTATTCAATGAGAAAGATTGTCCTCACTAACTTCAATTTGTCTGCTTCTGCCGCTACGATGTGTTTCTATTTGAAGATAATCGATTATGTACCATCTTTGCCTAGTACAAGTGCAATACCAGACTTGTACGGCATCACGCCCAAGCGAGGACGATCGATTCCAAGAGATAAAATATGTGAAGAAATGACTCTACGAATCGGGGCGTGACAAATTGGTATCAGAGCATGGCTTTACGTCCTTGGTCTCTTCTTTGATTCATTTCAAATCAAAGTTGCATCGATGATTGACTAAAGTTGCTTCCGCGATCACTCAACGTTGCTTCCGTGATTAAATCAAAGATTGCTTCCGCGATTATGTTATTGTTGTCCGGTAATCATCCTTATGTTATCTGTGCTTGAAAGTTTATTGACCCTCTTGGCTGCTCACTGGATGTTCCATACAATAAGTCTATATACATTGTGATGCCCCTAAATGAATGATTGTTGTTGGTTTGGACACAAATAACCTAACAATGACTCGATGCTATAGTATGCTATATTGTGAATGTTGTTTGGAATACGGGAATAAAAGAAAGGTGGCTATGTATGCTGCGACAAGATGAGAATTGCATGTGATGTTGGAAAAGAATTGTGAATGAAATAATTGATGGATGAGTTTGACAGAACTGGTGAATTGACTCATGTGTGTTGCTAAGTGCTTTCGAGACGCTAAGAATGTTGGCTTATACTATTGAGACCCCGAGATGTTGGCTAAGTGTTGTGATCATCATAGATCACGAATGTCTGGAATAGAATTGAGTTGGTATTGTTTAAGGATGGCTTCATTTCTGAGTAGTATATTGCCTCTACCACCTCAGAACGAGATGTATGTTGACCCTTTCCATGGGATAGCAGTGAGACTATCTGTGAGTACTGGGTAGTGCCGAGACTTAGCTGGGAGTCATGTATTGTGGCTAGATGACTCGAGTGTCCCTTGACGGTGATGTTATGTTGGATAGCGAGATTGTCGGAAATTGTAATCGGTGGCATGGTTAGAAATTGTTTAGTCGAGTGCTGACTCAGACTAGTAAGACCGTTAGTATGCTATGAGTAAATGGATTTGGCTAGAGAATGTTGTGGCTTAGAATATCTGAATGTTGATTTCGATTGGTTGGATGCAAATTATTTGTGGCTAATATAATGTTGATTGCTAAGATGAAAGTTTTGGAAAAAGTTGTCGGTGACCAAAGGAATATTAGAGATTTGTGCCTTGACCCTAAGGTGTAATAGATGTTAACCCATCTAGATCACCAAAGGATATTCGTTGCTTATGCGCATATATGCTCAAGAATTGAATTGTACCAGAAAAGTGACAAGTAGCAACCCTGAATCCTTGTGTTGCATAGAGGATGGTTAATTGATACATGAATTATCAGATTGAATGGAATGAACTACTCGACCCTTGAGGTAGAGAATTTTAAGAATGTCCATATAAGATTTTGACGGCTGGAAAAGGAACGAAATTTAAGAATGCCCGTAAGAGAGTTTGATGATTGAGAAACGAATGGGGACAAGAAATTTCAAACGTGTTGGATAATGTCGGTATAGGTGATTGTTGGTTGGGATATAGATTGTTGGCTTATGACTTAGTGGTACAACCTTGTCATACAGACCGAATAGTATGATTCTATAGTTATATTAAAACTATCGGAATCGATGACCCTTGAATAGTTAACCTTGGTTATGGGTTTATGTGGGTACGAAGGAATCGGACCAGAAATTGAATCATTGGAAATTTACTTGATGGATTATTAGAACGATGAAGATCGTATGTCGGATTTGGAATTGACCGTAATGTTGATAGATCGATCTTAATCGATTGTTGGGTAAGTCTAGAATGAGCCTCTGTGGGAATTATTTCCTTGAGGAAGACCCTGAATAGATAGACTTGACCCTAGCGACCAGTTGATGATTTACCAATTGCTGGCTTAGCCCAATTGGCGATTCATTATTCAGACTGAATTGATACCCATAGGTTTGGGTAGAGTTCCTTAGAACTGCCGGTTGCTTATTGGCCCTAAGAAACAGAAACTAGTATAACCCTAGTAGCCGTCCACTCTAGGGGAGTCACCTGAATGATTAGGTATAGCTGTCGGTATAGCTAACCATTGAGACTGGACCGAATAATAGATGGCCGTTGGCGACCCATAGAATGACCTTGTGGCATTGAACGAAAGATGGTGATGAGTATGATCTAAGAATGATAAGTTGTAAGTATATGCTCCAATATGAACCTTAGAGATGTTTGACCCTTGAGAATTATGTGTCGGCCTATAGCGGAAAATGGAATCGTGGGATGAGACTTAATTTGTATGTATCGAATAGTGAATTATTATATGAGATGGAATTGACTGCTCATGACGGAAATGTTGGATGAGTATCTATAGTCGGGTTGCTGGGTTAACCTTGACTGTTGCATAGAATTATACCCTGACTCGGATAATCGATAGCTGGTGATGTTGGATTGTATCTTTTGGAAAAGATGAATTACCTCGGTGAAAAATGTTGTTGGATTTGGGAAGGAAAATGATTGTTGTTGTGAAACCTTGATATGATTGGCTCTAAGTTAGACCCTTGATCGAATGTTAGAAATGTTATGCTTGGATGGAGATTGTCCCTGATGTTAAGTGGTGGCCTGGAAAATAGTGATTGTGGCAAGTGAATAAAGTGATAAGTCAATTGAAAGGATACTAAGTCTGATTTGGGAAAGAGAGTTATATCGTGGCTGATCGAATTATACTATCATGGAAGTTGGTTGAAGTACATATGTTTTGGGGACGCCTAAAATATGTGTATGGATACAGCCGAAGTGATAGATTGCGACTGAGATAATATTGTTGGAAGAATTTATCGCACTAGCGCAGACTTTGGCTGAAATACATATATTTTGGGGACACCTGAAATATGTGTATGGATCCAACTGAAGTGATGTGTTGCGACCAAGATAGAATGCAAGAAAAAATGTTGGTGAATCAATGAGAAGTTGCAAGTATTTAAAAAAAGAGATAGATGGATTGAATCGTTGATTGATTAAAATGATACTGTTGGACAGCTATTTGAAATGACCGAGTGGGCTGAAATGAATATTGAATTGAAGCTGAATGAGTAACTCATTGTGATTAAGTGAATCTAGTAGATGAGTTATTTTCTTAAGTTTCGAGGACGAAATTTTTTCTGAGTGGTATATTATGTAATGCCCCGCTCTGTACAAGGCATTTGGTTGGCTTGTTGGATGGGATCAGAATGTTGGACCGTGACTTATGTTGGAGATCAGGAGAATTGAGACTGATGCAGTCTTTCTTGGCTGGCTAGATGGAATGGGTATTGGAATGTGGCTCGCTGGTGGAGCTACGCTTGATAGATTGGAGCAGGAAGACCGTTATATAAGGCAAGTGGAACTGTCCTCCTTCCTCCTTATTCCCGCATGCTTAATAAATGAAATAATGTGATGCTACGAATATGTCCCTAATGTCTCTTACCTTGAATGTTGAATGATTGTGATGCGATGCTTTAGTTGCTAATTCGATAGAGATTCATATGCTGGGAATCCTTGAATGAATAACACATGAACTTTGAATTGCTGAACGAATCACACTCGAACCACTAATGTAACATGATGCCTGAGATTGAATCGATAATGTCCCTGATGCTTAAGATTGATGAAATGAATGAATCACTTGAATAATGAGATGCTGCGTGAATGATACATGAGAAAAGAATTGAATATGCTATGGTTTCTATAAAATAAATGAAATGCTACAGGTCCCTTTGAAATGAATGAATGCTGTTGTTCCTCCTTAGAAGGAACATAATGAGAAATATTGTAATGAAGCAATGAATGAGAATTGATGAGGCTTGGGATCATTGAGATCACCAAATGAAATGATGGTAATGTTGGGAATGAATAAGTCATTTAACATGACTTGAATGAGATGAATGATGATGCACTGTTGTCTTTACTTCAATATTTCACCATGCATTTTATGTTCACGATTGAGTCGGACACGCATTCGCATGGTCATAGGACAACTTATGCATAAGTGATGGGGACATGTTTTCTCGGACGGTACCCCGGGACGTTAGGGCGACCGATCCGGCCTAGGAGAAAACATTGGCATGCCAGTAGGGGCACGGGTTCTGCGAGGCATCCTTTGGGGCTAGCTACCTTCTCTGGAGTCATCGCATTACCAACGAAGACCTATATGGCAACGTCCGTATGGTTAAACACCAGTGACCATGTAGTCAGGATGCATGCTAATGAATGTCTTATGCAGGCAGAGTAAGTATATCTGCTAACCTGTATTTGATGCAGGTATGAGGGAGTCGGCTATCGGTAAGAAATCACTTAAATGTGATAATTCAATATATGTGTTGGTTTAACTTGCATGCTTACGTTCCAAATAAGTTTGATGATGATGTATGTAGCCTTTCAGTATGAGATCCTGCTTAACATGTTAAGTTCAGTATGCTAAGAAAGATGCCTTGCTAATCATTGCTCAAACACAACATACATGCTAAGTGATGCTTGAAGTGAGAACTGTCATAATGTTTAAGATGTTAATGTTAACGATGCCTCAATGATGCCTTTTCATGATAACACCTAGTATGCCTCAATGATGCCTTTGCATAATAACACCAAGAATGTTAAAAAGATATGTCCACATGAATGCTACAAAGAATATGTTTACATGCTTCACTCTGATTATTGCCCATGAACTGTAAACTGATGCTAGGCCCCAAGTAGAAAGACCATTCTAATAAATGTTTGCTTAAATGATCACTTTAAATGTTGGTTTATGCGAGTGGGTTGGATTCTACTCGCCAGTGCATAGATGATGTGCTGACCCACGTTTTGTGGGCAGGTGCTCTTGCTTGGAATATTCTACACACGAAGATTGGCTTGATTGGTTCCGCGGCATCGAAGATTTGTTGGGCATACAGAAGCTCTCCTTGTACAAGATGATGTCTTCTGTTTATAAAGGGCATAATGTATGGAACATTGTAATCCGTTGTACCAGTGAGATTGTAAGCCAAGTCGGTATATCGAGTTGTCATCCATTGTATCCAAATATCAAATGTAAGCTGTATAGCATTGTTCAGTTGGTTTCCAATATAAAGAGAGATGTACTGTAATCATTGTACTTCAATACAAGTCTTGTACTCTTCTTCAATTATCAATAAAGAGAATAAAGTTCTATATATCTCTGTGTGGCTTCAAGTTACTCTTTTTCTCCGCTGCTATAAAGAAGTGATGTACTTCTATTCAATGAGAAAGATTGTCCTCACTAACTTCAATTTGTCTGCTTCTGCCGCTGCGATGTGTTTCTATTTGAAGATAATCGATTATGTACCATCTTTGCCTAGTACAAGTGCAATACCAGACTTATACGGCATCACGCCCAAGCGAGGACGATCGATTCCAAGAGATAAAATATGTGAAGAAATGACTCTACGAATCGGGGCGTGACAGTAAAGGTGCTGCTACCGGCACTTTCGTACTTCTCTTATCCGGATTCAACATCATAGCATGTCCGGCATTCACATAGTATTCCATATAGTCCTCACTACAATCCCACATCTCCACCGCCGGAGTTCGTATGGTTGCACCGACAACATGTTGTTGCCACTCAGTGAATAAGTACGACCCCCAAGGGTAGTACGGCGGGACGTAGGTCGACGGTTTCTTCCCTTTTGCAGCGGTCCTCAATTTCAACGTACTCGGGATAGTCTGTACGTAACCAAACTGACAAAGCACTCTATCTGGGATGTGAGGCTCCTCAGTTTCATGACAAAATATCGGACCTCGAAATAGTGCAACTGGTTGCACAGGATGAGTGCTATTTCGCAGATCCTGATATGGATGCCAAATAATCTACAAGATGCATTCATTACTTAAGGAGTTACTAATTAGTGTGGAATACTAGAGTGGTAAGTAAATGCTAGTTCAAGTTACTATTGTTTCACCTCCTTTGCCCTCAGATCTTCTAGAGCAACACGTAGGGTAGCCAACGTATGTGGATGTCTGGTATCTATCTTTGCCGGCCTCCACCTACACATCCTGGGCATCTGCTCATCATAATTTCGATTAAGAGTAGCCCTATTGAGCGTCGGAAAATGCTCATATATCCACGCCTAAAATTTAAAAATATAATAATGTTATCGTTATCGACATAATTTTATCGGGTTCTATAGACACAGTATGCTAGGGTTTGCTTACATGGAACAGTGTTTGACAACCAGCTATTGTCTTCGACTCGACTCGAGATGCAGCACCAAGTTCGCGGTAGAGGTGTGCTAGTATACCACTTCCGAATGATATTTGATCCACAGCGTTCAAGTCCCTAAAATTGTTTAGATATTTTGCATGTATCGCGGTCCCGGACTTGTCTGTAATGCCGACGGCCCCTAGGATTGTAGTGCCCCGTCCCACAAAGTCAATCGGAGGAATCGAAACGCCGACAGCGTTCGGACTTGGCCTTACAACGGCGACTCGAAGACATCGCTCAGGTGGGGTAGTTTCGGTGAACTTGCCTCATCTCAGCCTTCACTTAATAATTCGTGTGTTTTCAACTTGTACAAGTAGGCTTAATAATAAAAGAGACGAATCCACATAGCTAAAGAGAATTATCCCGACGGATCGAATCGAGTTTAGAACATGGAAAACGTCCCACGGTCTGATTAGAGTTGGTGCTCAGCGTGCTTTGAAAATGACACTCGATCCTTCGTCCCGCGGCTTGGGAGAAGGAAAAGTTGGTATTCGACACAAACGATGAGTTAGCCTAAGTGATAGGCGTCGCCCGCGTAAATGCTCGATAAAGCATGCACGTTTCCACTGCGCAAGGCTTGGCATAGCCTTGGCTCGTCCCTCGGGTTAAGTTGTAGGCTTGAGTAAGTTAGGCAAAGTTATGCCGATCGACCTAAGTCATTCCAAGTGCCGTCCCGTTCTTTCTGCGGTTGTCAAGTCAAATAGTCCCACGATCTCAAGGGCCGTCATATACATATGACTTGGGTGATAGCGTCGCGTAGGACGTAAGTCAGTTGAAGGCACGATCCACGGTTGGTACGATGTAAAGTTAGCCACGGTCTATGGCACTTAAGGAACACGTTTTGTTCAAGTTAAGTTGGAAGGCTATGTAGTAGTCGTTCCCTCGAGTTCAAAGAAGTTCGAGGCGGTCCCTCGGTTGGGAGTCTCGCGTTCCTATCCACGTTAAGAAGTTCGAGGCGGTCCCTCGGTTGGGAGTCTCGCGTTCCTATCCACGTTAAGAAGTTCGAGACGGTCCTTCGGTTGGGAGTCTCGCGTTCCTATCCACGTTAAGATGTTCGAGGCTGTAAGCCCCTGTTTTTCAAAATTCATTTTTAATTAGTGTTAATTAATTTTTAGTGACAAATTAGCCTTAAAATAATTATTTAGATTTTTAGGAATTTTTCTAGAATTTTTAAATGATTTTTAAATAAGTTTTATATATTAAAAATATCAATTTGTAATTTATTTAAATGTTTTAATATCATTTTGCAATTATTAGAATTATTTTAATATCAATATGCAATTTGTTGAATTATTATTATAGCAGTTTGCAATTTAGGAATTGTTTTATTTCTGTTATGCAAATTTCTATTTGCATTTAGACAAAGTAGGGACTAATTTGTAAATCCTAAATTCCTAAGGACCTAAGTGCTAATTTCCTACCCACCCCCCTGCCCGACGACCGACGGCTGACCGGCGACTGCCCCCGCCATTTCCGGCCAGCGCATAGCTCCCCGACCGCCTCAAACTGCCTATAAATAAACCCCCTCTCTCCCCCAGTCAAAACCCTAGCTCTACCCACCACCACGACCACCGTAGCCCTTCAGCTCCGGCGAAAACCCTAGGTTCTAAACCCTAACTCCGGCGTACCCTAGCGCCGCCCCACCGTCCATCGTCGCCAGTCGCTACCACCACCGTTCGACTCGCCTCGACGAGCCGACCCCAGCGCCACCACTCCGCCACCGCCACGACGCCCCAAGCCGCCGTCCCCGACCTTCGAATCACCCTTCAACTCGCCGGACACGTGAGTGTCAGTGTTCCCCTGTGTCGTGCGTGTCTCGTGTTGGGTCGGAAGTGTTCGCCGTGTCCTGGCGAATACTTTGATAGAACTGGACACGCGAGATTGAACTCGTGCGTGTCATGCAGGCCAAGGACACGAGGATACCTGTGTCCTTAAATGTCAGGACACAGGATGGTTTTTATATTTTTTTTATATATGTTAATTCACTTGTTACTAAATAAAATGAACTAAAACCCTATTCCTAACAAACGGGCCAACTGGCCCACTGGCCAGCGCGCAGTAACTAAACCCCCCCCTCCCCCCCCCCCCCCCCCCCGCTGGCTCAGGTTCGAGCCCCCCTTTCTGTTTCCTTTCTTTTTCTTTTTCTGTTTCTTTCCTTTTCTTTTTCTTTTTTTGTTTTGTATATATATATATATATATATATATATATATATATATATATATATATATATATATATATATATATATATATATATATATATTAGTATATATATATATATATTTTTTTTTTTATATGTATATATATATACATATATATATATGTATATATATATTAGTATATATATATATATATATATATATATATATATATATATATATATATATATATATATATATATATATATGTATATACTGTATTTTGACAGTATTTATATATATGTATATATATTTTATAGTTAGTAAAATTTTATATATATATGTATACATTTTCATGTGTATATATATATATATATATTATTATATATACACATTATTATTAAATGTTTTCTTATATATATATATATATATATATATATATATATATATATATATATATATATATATATATATATATATATATATATATATATATATATATATATATATACTTTATAAATTAAGTATTTTTCTTATACATAGATATATGTACCTTTTCCATATGTATGTATATTTTCACTATGCATAACTTTACCATATTAAAATAATAATATTTCCTTGGCACTATTGCCAAATCATATTTTTTTAGTATATTTAAATTACTGCAACCATTTGGTGTCCAAGCCTCGCATGGATATTTGGGCTTAAATGTGTTTTCACACATTCAAGACCTGTACAAGTCATATTGGACTTGATTCATGGCCTTGGGTCCTGTATTTGAACTTTGGTTCAAATTATATACATGGACAAAATACGCAGATAATTAATTATTGTGTGCAATGCTGTTTTTGATTTTTCTAAAAATACTTAAAGTATTGCTAAAATTATGAAAAAATAGTTTTTAGATACTATGTTAAGTTGGCTAATTTAGTATAATTTTTGTAGTATTTAATTTACTGTTTTGCCACTAGTTTGGCATATAAAACCAAAACTCATTTTCTGTATACTTAGGAAAACTGATTCTTATAAAATACTTGTACTGGTTAATAAATTCCAGAAAAATTATAATAAATTTCTATGATTAACAAGGATCACTTTGATACTTTGCTTTAAGAAAAACTAGGCTTTTTGTCTACTTCAAAAATTGTTAGAACACAATGATCTTTTGATTTATTTATTGATTAAATACGACTTGTAGCTTTTTGTGTTATTTAGAGTTTTAGTCGTGTTGAACCTCATCCCTCACTAGTGTAAAGACCCTAGAAAGTTAGTTAACATAGTGTGTCACCCCACATTGGTCTCCTATGCCAAGTCATCATTTTGGCTAGGTGCCCAGTCACAAGTCGTGTCGTACCAATTAGTGTCCTAGTGTTTTAGCTTAGTGTAAAACTAAGTTATTATATTTTACTTCTACAGCGACGAGTTACTGGACATCCATAGCACTGTTATCGCAGCTTGTTTTGTTTTGCTTTGCTAGAGGCAAGTACTTTCTACGAACTTTACATATTGTCACATAAAATGAACTGCAAACCCCACCATGTTAAATGCTGATCCTTGGGGTAGCAAGTTAGATCTCTACATGTTGTACTTTCAGTTACTACCATGCTTAGAACAGTCTTGATGTATCTCTCACATGATTAGGATATGGGTTATGGAGAAACTG
This sequence comes from Iris pallida, assembly GCA_029216955.1. Classification (NCBI taxonomy): domain Eukaryota; kingdom Viridiplantae; phylum Streptophyta; class Magnoliopsida; order Asparagales; family Iridaceae; genus Iris; species Iris pallida. The sequence continues at coordinate 4,387,292 of JANAVB010014400.1, forward strand.
TTAGTAGCGTACGTGATCATGCCCCTTACTCGTACGTACGTACCGAGCAAGGTTGACATTTTATGTATACCTTGTCGTAGGCGCACCAGCTGTATTTGTACGTATGTACATCTATCGCTTGTTTTACTTGTACGTATGTACATTTTATTTATATTGTACCTCGGTACATTGTACATCTATTGACCGATCACGTACTTGCTACAGTTTTAAACATTACATATACATCTGTCTCTATGACATATGTATCCTTGCCATGATAGATTGAGTGATGCCATGCTTTTCAGTTATTCCTCTCATGTTCATTTTTATGTTTCATATGCTAGTTTGCTAGATTTAGTACTTGCTCCCGTCCTGACAGGATAACGTTGTAGGTGTCCTTACTGAGGAGGAGTTACTTTGCGACACATACTATGGAGTTACTGCCGAGGACCCGGCTCTGCTTTACGAGGATGTTCCTGCAGGAAACCTCGCCTAGTTGTCTTTTGTTTACTTAGACTTTTGAGAGTAGACATGTATTAGACTACATCATTTTGTAACTGGACATGTATCCAGTTTTACATTTCAGTTTACTTGTACTTGGACGTTTACTATATACGATGACTTTTGTGTTTGGAGCATTTATGATTCTTCTTCACTTATAGAACTGTTAGTATATTTAGTCTTATCCTGTTGTCTTTAGAACAGCTTACTACGTTTTATCTCAACGTAGGCTGGGCATGACTCGGCCTGGCCCAACAATTTAGGTAGCGGGTCGTGACATGTTTTTAGTGGTGGCCCATGCAGGTCCTGACTAAACTGTTTGGTTACGTTATTGTACCAAGCATGCCTGCAATTAGGAACTTAAGGTAATTAGACAACATTAGGAAAGACGCTTAGAACACTTAGAGGAATGCTAGGATTGCAACATAGGAAATACATCACATGTTTGCTATTATAATTAGATTTTCTTGCATATGATTTCTTACTTTAAACAAGTCCTTATAAGTCTTTTTATGTGTAATTTAGATGGTGCTTACTCGTTCATCCCAGTATGTTACCCCCGAGAATGGGGCCCTTCATATCCAGTCAGCTGACCAGTTGACTGATACACCTCCACCTACTACATTCCCCCACTCCACAGATCCACAGACCCAGATACCACCTTCCATATCCCAGTCCCAGCAGGCCCTGATACTTCCACCACCCCCTATCACTATACCCACCCAGGCTTCCGTCACACTCGACGGGAACCAGCTGCTCACACTGATCCAGGGGTTCCTAACAACCCATCAGGAGCAGACTACCCTACTCCGCCAGAGCATGGAGCGTTCTGAGGGACGTCCCGTGGTCCCACCATATGTAGAGCCACGGCAGAGAACGGGGACGATCAAGGACTTCATGGGTCTGAATCCCAAGGAGTTCTCAGGGACTGAGGGCATAGTAGTAGCTGATGACTGGCTAGATTCAGTAGAGAGAAAGCTTCTGGGAGCTAGGATGCCGGATGACCTTCAGGTCGAGGCAGCAGGATTTCTGCTGATAGACTTAGCCGGAGTCTGGTTCAGGAATGAGCCGTTGTTCGCGAGAGGTAGAGCCACCTGGGACCAGTTCAAGACCCAGTTCAAGAAGAAGTTCTTCTCGACCACTGCTAGAGTAGCCATGGGGCTACGATTCCAGAACATCCAGCAGGGGAACCGTTCTGTTGACGAGTATGCGGCAGAGTTTAGTCGCCTGAGCCGTTTCGCTCCTAGTCTGGTTGCTGATCCAGAGGAGATGACCCGTAGGTTTTGCCATGGTCTAGTTCCAGACATTGGCATTCTTATAGTGGCAAACGGTACGACTGACTACTACCAGAGCCTAGAGTTGGCCCGGAGCATTGAGGAGCGTCTTCTGTCTAGCAAAAGGCCGGCTCCTGTACATCATGAGGGACCGTCCAAGCGTCAGGCTTTCCAGCAGAGAGCGCCGACGCCACCCCAGCAGACTTACCGTCCCCCTACACCACATCATCAGACCCCGCCAGTTCGAGCCCCGGGACCCCGTCAGCAGCAGCAGAAGGGAGCTATATATTCTTTCTGCGGAAGACCAGGACACGATTACTCCATCTGCAGGAAGAGGCTGAAGCAGTGCTTAGTTTGTGGGTCTGCCACCCACATGATACGGGAATGCCCAGTAGCGAAGACTAGAGGACCGCTCCCGACTCAGCAGCAGAGGTTCGGGCAGCATCTGCAGCAGCAGAAGGGACCTCAGGGGAGGGTTTATAGTCTAGCCATTGAGCCGGAGCCGGAGCAGGTTTCGGAGCCGGATTACTTAGCTGACGTCATCACAGGTCATGTTTATTTGCATACTTTTTTAGCTGTATGTTTGTTTGATTCTGGTGCATCTCATAGCTTCCTATCATTAGAGTTTATGCATAAACATCATCTAGTAGCTACACCTACTGCGGAGATTAGTAGAGTGATGACGGGAGGAGGACCAGTGCCTATTAGATCTATCTATAGATGTTCTATTTTTATAGCCGGGAGAGAGTTCAGAGGGCGATTCTTTGTGATGCCACTCCCCGGTTATGATATCATATTGGGGATGGACTGGCTTAGCTACGCCCATGCATCTATAGATTGCCATGAGGGTAGTATTTTGTTCAGTCCCCCAGGCACAGCACCATTCAGTGTCAGGAGGACAGGGCCGGAGATCAGCCTAGAGCCGAACTGTTGTGCGACAGTCGGGGACGCAGCACCGCCACACCCTATCATTAGGGAGTTTATGGATGTATTCCCGGAGGATCTTCCAGGACTTCCGCCTGACAGAGATGTGGAGTTCACCATAGATTTAGTGCCGGGTTCATCACCAGTATCCCGGGCTTGCTATAGAGTGAATCCCAAGGAGGCCATAGAGATGAAAGAGCAGATTGATGACCTGTTGAAAAAGGGTTTCATTCGATCCAGTGCTTCTCCATGGGGAGCACCAGTGCTCTTTGTGCCCAAGAAGGATGGTACAGTCCGGTTGTGTATTGACTATCGGGCCTTGAATGCCATCACCATCAAGAACAAATATCCTCTGCCCAGGATAGATGATTTGTTCGACCAGTTGAGCGGGGCGAAGGTATTTTCCAGGATAGACTTGAGATCCGGGTACCACCAGGTGAAGGTTAGGCCAGCAGACATCCAGAAGACGGCGTTCAACACGAAGTACGGGCAGTACGAGTTTCTGATGATGCCATTTGGTCTCACAAATGCGCCAGCTGTCTTTATGAACTTGATGAATAAGACATTTCACCAGTATCTGGATAAGTTCGTCGTAGTATTTATCGACGACATCCTGATATACTCGAAGACGCCGGAGGAGCATGCAGAGCACTTGCGGATAGTTTTGAGGATTCTGAGGCAGGAGAGATTGTTTGCCAAATTGCCGAAGTGCGAGTTCTTTTTAGACCGAGTGGAGTTTCTCGGCCATGTAGTCACTGGAGATGGAATCTCGGTGGATCCCAGGAAGATTGCTGCAGTTGAGACGTGGAAGGCTCCGACGTCAGTTTCAGAGATCAGGAGCTTTCTGGGTTTAGCAGGCTATTACAGAAAGTTCGTCCAGGACTTTGCTAGGATAGCTGAACCCATGACGAAGCTGACGCAGAAGGACGCAGAGTACATCTGGTCAGAGGACTGCCAGGCGGCATTTGAGGAGCTGAAGAGGAGGCTGACGACCGCTCCAGTTCTGACTTTACCTTCAGGTTCTGGAGGTTTCACCATATACAGTGATGCTTCTGGGAAGGGACTAGGATGTGTCCTACAGCAGCATGGGAAAGTGATTGCTTATGCATCTAGGCAGTTGCGGACTAATGAGAGGAATTATCCTACCCATGACCTCGAGTTAGCTGCGGTGATCTTTGCACTCAAGTTATGGAAACATTACTTATACGGAGAGCGTGTGGAAATCTTTACTGACCACAAAAGCTTGAAGTATGTGTTCACGCAGAAAGAGCTGAATATGAGGCAAAGACGATGGTTGGAGTTGATGAAGGACTTCGACATCGATTTACAGTATCACCCCGGGAAGGCAAATGTGGTGGCGGATGCGCTGAGCAGGCATCCGATGGCATGGTACCTGATGATTGATCGGCATTTGTGGGAGGATCTGGAGAAGCTCGGTATCGAGCTAGTTCGGCCAGGATCAGTGGTACAGATGATGGCGCTTGACATTCAGTCAGGTTTGATGGAGCAGATCCGGGAGGCACAGTCTACAGATGAGAGCCTTCGCAGACTTCGACCCCAAGCATTAGCTGGATTGCTGGATGACTTCACTATAGCAGAGGATGGATCCCTAAGGCATGGCCGCCGATTGTGCGTGCCGAAGGGAGAGCTGGTAGAGGCAGTCTTGCAGGAGGCACACCGATCGAGATATTCTATTCACCCTGGTGCTAACAAGATGTACCGTGACTTGCGGAAACATCTTTGGTGGCACGGGATGAAGAGGGATGTATCACGTTTCATCTCGAGATGCCTAGTTTGCCAGCAGGTCAAGGCGGAGCGCCAGAGGCCAGCTGGTTTGTTGCAGCCGTTACCCATTCCCGAGTGGAAGTGGGAACATATTACGATGGACTTCGTTTCAGGGCTTCCTCGTTCCCAAGGAGGGAAGGATGCCATCTGGGTCATCGTAGACAGGCTGACGAAGTGTGCGCACTTCATACCCTTCAAGGTGGGGCTTTCCACCGAGAAGTTGGCGGAGCTATACATGCAGCAGATAGTTCGCCTACACGGAGTGCCGGTGAGCATCGTGTCAGACAGAGACAACAGATTTACATCCCACTACTGGAGGAGCTTGCAGGAGGAGTTGGGCAGTAGGCTCAAGTTCAGTACGGCGTACCACCCACAGACAGATGGGCAGTCCGAGAGGACGATACAGACGCTGGAGGATATACTGAGGACTTGCGTGCTGGACTTCGGAGGATCATGGGAGAGCCATCTGCACTTGGTGGAGTTTTCATACAACAACAGCTACCAGGCCAGTATTGGTATGTCTCCTTTCGAGGCGCTATATGGACGACGATGCCGCACACCGCTCTTTTGAGATGATGTCGGAGACAGAGTTATGCTTGGGCCAGAGATGATCACGAATGTAGCAGAAAAAGTCGGGATGATCAGAGACAGGCTCAGAGTAGCTCAGGATAGGCAGAAACACTGGGCTGATGCTAGTCGCAGGCCGATGGAGTTCGCAGACGGTGATATGGTGCTAGTGAAGATATCACCTACTCGAGGGACGATCCGGTTCGGACGAGGAGGGAAGCTGAGCCCCAGATACATCGGGCCGTTCGAGGTACTTGGCAGGATCGGAGAGGTAGCTTACAGGGTTGCACTTCCACCCAACCTAGCAGGAGTTCACGACGTCTTCCACGTATCTCAGCTGAGGAGATATATTCCAGACCCCAGTCATGTGCTAGATCATTCAGAGTTGGAGGTCGGACCGAGCCTTACAGTTTCTGAGCAGCCAGTGGAGATATTAGACCGGAGAGAGAAGAGGCTGAGGAGCAAGGTTATACCCCTAGTGCGAGTAGCTTGGAGCCGTCACTCCCCAGGTGAATCTACTTGGGAGAGGGAGTCGGACATGAGGGAGAGATACCCTTACTTGTTAGATCCAACCGCTGCGAAGGAACCACCCGTTCCCGCTTGATACCCTAGAGGTTAGTTTCGATCGCAGCCTTAGTCATTTTGTTGCATTGCTTGCTGTGTTAGAATATTGTTGGGTCTTCAATCCTTGTGAATTTCGAGGACGAAATTTTTCAAGAAGGGAAGACTTGTAAGCTCCTGTTTTTCAAACTTCATTTTTAATTAGTGTTAATTAATTTTTAGTGACAAATTATTCTTAAAATAATTATTTAGATTTTTAGGAATTTTTCTAGAATTTTTAAATGATTTTTAAATAAGTTTTATATATTAAAATATCAATTTATAATTTATTTAAATGTTTTAATATCATTTTGCAATTATTAGAATTATTTTAATATCAATATACAATTTGTTGAATTGTTATTATAGCAGTTTGCAATTTAGAAATTGTTTTATTTCTGTTATGCAAATTTTTATTTGCATTTAGACACAGTAGGGACTAATTTGTAAATCCTAAATTCCTAAGGACCTAAGTGCTAATTTCCTACCCACCCCCCTGCCCGACGACCGACGGCTGACCGGCGACTGCCCCCGCCATTTTCGGCCAGCGCACAGCTCCCCGACCGCCTCAAATTGCCTATAAATAAACCCCCTCTCTCCCCCAGTCAAAACCCTAGCTCTACCCACCACCACGACCACCGTAGCCCTTCAACTCCGGCGAAAACCCTAGGTTCTAAACCCTAACTCCGGCGTACCCTAGCGCCGTCCCACCGTCCATCGTCGCCAGTCGCCACCACCACCGTTCGACTCGCCTCGACGAGCCGACCCCAGCGCCACCACTCCGCCACCGCCACGACGCCCCAAGCCGCCGTCCCCGACCTTCGAATCACCCTTCAACTCGCCGGACACGTGAGTGTCAGTGTTCCCCTGTGTCGTGCGTGTCTCGTGTTGGGTCGGAAGTGTTCGCCGTGTCCTGGCGAATACTTTGATAGAACTGGACACGCGAGATTGAACTCGTGCGTGTCGTGCAGGCCAAGGACACGAGGATACCTGTGTCCTTAACTGTCAGGACACAGGATGGTTTTTATATTTTTTTTATATATGTTAATTCACTTGTTACTAAATAAAATGAACTAAAATCATATTCCTAACAAACGGGCCAACTGGCCCACTGGCTAGCGCGCAGTAACTAAACCCCCCCCCCCCCTCCCCCCCGCTGGCTCAGGTTCGAGCCCCCCTTTCTGTTTCCTTTCTTTTTCTTTCCTTTTCTTTTTCTTTCCTTTTCTTTTTCTTTTTTTGTTTTGTATATATATTTATATATATATGTATATGTATATATATATATATATATATATATATATATATATATATATATATATATATATATATATATATATATATATATATTAGTATATATATATATATGTATATACTGTATTTTGACAGTATTTTATATATATGTATATATATTTTATAGTTAGTAAAATTTTATATATATATGTATACATTTTCATGTGTATATATATATATTATTATATATACACATTATTATTAAATGTTTTCTTATATATATATATATATATATATATATATATATATATATATATATATATATATATATATATATATATATATATATACTTTATAAATTAAGTATTTTTCTTATACATAGATATATGTACCTTTTCCATATGTATGTATATTTTCACTATGCATAACTTTACCATATTAAAATAATAATATTTTCTTGGCACTATTGCCAAATCATATTTTTTTAGTATATTTAAATTACTACAACCATTTGGTGTCCAAGCCTAGCATGGGTATTTGGGCTCAAATGTGTTTTCACACATTTAAGACCTGTACAAGTCATATTGGACTTGATTCATGGCCTTGGGTCCTGTATTTGAACTTTGGTTCAAATTATATACATAGACAAAATACGCAGATAATTAATTATTGTGTGCAATGTTGTTTTTGATTTTCTAAAAATACTTAAAGTACTGCTAAAATTATGGAAAAATAGTTTTTAGATACTATGTTAAGTTGGCTAATTTAGTATAATTTTTGTAGTATTTAATTTACTGTTTTGCCACTAGTTTGGCATATAAAACCAAAACTCATTTTCTGTATACTTAGGAAAACTGATTCTTATAAAATACTTGTACTGGTTAATAAATTCCAGAAAAATTATAATAAATTTCTATGATTAACAAGGATCACTTTGATACTTTGCTTTAAGAAAAACTAGGCTTTTTGTCTACTTCAAAAATTGTTAGAACACAATGATCTTTTGATTTATTTATTGATTAAATACGACTTGTAGCTTTTTGTGTTATTTAGAGTTTTAGTCGTGTTGAACCCCATCCCTCACTAGTGTAAAGACCCTAGAAAGTTAGTTAACATAGTGTGTCACCCCACATTGGTCTCCTATGCCAAGTCATCATTTTGGCTAGGTGTCCAGTCACAAGTCGTGTCGCACCAATTAGTGTCCTAGTGTTTTAGCTTAGTGTAAAACTAAGTTATTATATTTTACTTCTACAGCGACGAGTTACTGGACATCCATAGCACTGTTATCGCAGCTTGTTTTGTTTTGCTTTGCTAGAGGCAAGTACTTTCTACGAACTTTACATATTGTCACATAAAATGAACTGCAAACCCCACCATGTTAAATGCTGATCCTTGGGGTAGCAAGTTAGATCTCTACATGTTGTACTTTCAGTTACTACCATGCTTAGAACAGTCTTGATGTATCTCTCACATGATTAGGATATGGGTTATGGAAAAACTGTTAGTAGCGTACGTGATCATGCCCCTTACTCGTACGTACGTACCGAGCAAGGTTGACATTTTATGTATACCTTGTCGTAGGCGCACCAGCTGTATTTGTACGTATGTACATCTATCGCTTGTTTTACTTGTACGTATGTACATTTTATTTACATTGTACCTCGGTACATTGTACATCTATTGACCGATCACGTACTTGCTACAGTTTTAAACATTACATATACATCTGTCTCTATGACATATGTATCCTTGCCATGATAGATTGAGTTATGCCATGCTTTCCAGTTATTCCTCTCATGTTCATTTTTATGTTTCATATGCTAGTTTGCTAGATTTAGTACTTGCTCCCGTCCTGACAGGATAACGTTGTAGGTGTCCTTACTGAGGAGGAGTTACTTTGCGACACATACTATGGAGTTACTGCCGAGGACCCGGCTCTGCTTTACGAGGATGTTCCTGCAGGGAACCTCGCCTAGTTGTCTTTTGTTTACTTAGACTTTTGAGAGTAGACATGTATTAGACTACATCATTTTGTAACTGGACATGTATCCAGTTTTATATTTCAGTTTACTTGTACTTGGACGTTTACTATATACGATGACTTTTGTGTTTGGAGCATTTATGATTCTTCTTCACTTATAGAACTGTTAGTACATTTAGTCTTATCCTGTTGTCTTTAGAACAGCTTACTACGTTTTATCTCAACGTAGGCTGGACATGACTCGGCCTGGCCCAACAATTTGGGTAGCGGGTCGTGACAGAGGCGGTCCCTCGGTTGGGAGTCTCGTGTTCCTATCCACGTTAAGAAGTTCGAGGCGGTCCCTCGGTTGGGAGTCTCGCGTTCCTATCCATGTTGAGGAGTTCGAGGCGGTCCCTCGGTTGGGAGTCTCACGGTCCCGAGGCACGTTATGCCAAGTGTGATTCAGAGCACGAGTTGCTAAGTATAGTTCCAATCGTACCAACAAATTAGGCCATGCATTTACGTGAGTCTAGATGTCTCGTAGGTGCGTGGTCATTGGACACCTTGTCGACAAGGATTTCTGCCTAGACTGGTTATACGCCCGGGCACCGGGCCCAGTCATCCTAGGGGGTAGACGTTATAGCAGCGCATGCTTTTATTGCGTGGGTAGTCGGGGGCTTTCAACGGGGCTCGCTACCAGCGCTGAAGGACCCGTCGCCTACCCGAGCCATGTTCGCGATGGCTTGTCATGCCAGTGGCCTTTCATATAGATAATTGGCGTGCTAAGCGACGAATCCGCATGCACGGTGTCGGTCGTAACAAAGGAAGTGTAAGCACGGTATGCGTTGAATGGTGAAAAGTGTGCTCGGTTGCACCCAAGGTATTATAAAGCCTACGATTCGGCTATACGTAAAGACAAGTGCTTCGACACGAAATACGGCGTCGTGCTTGAGTTCTCAATACCGGTTCCACAAGTGAGTTATACGTTTCGAGTTAAGTCTGGAAGGGCTGTAGGACAAGTTTGGTTATGTTGCGTTGAGTTGCAGGGCACGGCCTCGCAATGCGAGGCACGGCCGCGTCGTCACAACACAAGTAAAGGCAAGACTTAGCGAGGAGGCACTGCCCCAGAGATAAGCACGAATCGAGTTCACCGCACGACCGAGTCGTTACGTCCCAGAGTATGGCACGAAAGGCAAGCACGAGGCGATAAGTCGACGTTATTGGAACGAGAAGGTCTAGCGGTAAAGTATGAGTACACTATTAGTGCAAGGCACGGTAACGGTCTAAAAGACAAAAAATAGACCAAGGCGTCGGATCTAAAATCGATCCTAAGGCAAGACTAGAAAGACAATCGTAAAGGGGCTTGTATCGCACAAAGTAAAATAAACGTATCGGTTTTGTATGGGTGGGCGAGGAGCTCACTCCACCAGTACAGTTGAGTACTGACACCCATACAGTTTCCATGTGCAGTCACAGGTAGAAGCTCGTGGCGCGGAGCTCGCTTGGATGTGTCGAGGCACGGAGTTCCTTGGTGATTCGAAGCGTGCGGCCGCATGGAATCGAAGACTCATACGGGACATAATGTATGGACATCGCCTATCCGAAGCATCCGCTGGCTCGAGACAAGTATTGAGAGATGAGAGAGAGCAGAGTGATTTGTAATGTGAGACGAGTGAATTTGAGTGATTGTAATCTCGGCCTTGCGCCCCCAATGTAACCGTTGTTTCGATATCAATAAAGAGCTTCTTTTGAATGACTTGTGTTTCGTTCTAAATTTTTGCTGCGTGTTCAATGTTCTGCTTGGGACTTCTGTGCGACGACCCCGTCGCCGTCGTTGAAATCGGCCGTTATGGAACCCGTCTTGCACGAGCGCAATCTAGGCTCGTGTGGCATCACGCCTTAGCGAGGACGATCGCTCCTACGGGAGCGGGGCGTGACAGATTGGTATCAGAGCACGGCTTTACGTCCTTGGACTTCATTTCGATTTTCTCATTTTGAAAGCTCGGTTGGAAACAAAAGAAGTGTACGCTCTCTCTCGTTGTGCCTTGGGATGTTCCATACAATAAGTCTAAATATTTTCAAAAGCTCGTACGAGTACTCGGTTGGACGGGATCGATAGGCGAAGGCCTTTGCGCCACCACGACGGACTTGAGTTGGAAGGAACCGATGCTAAGAGTTAGCAAACGCAGTGCGTGCGTGAATGAGCTTACGCTGACAGCAAACAAGTATACGAGACCAAAGTATAGTTCGAACGGGATGTTGTGTAGAGTATCGCGCACCTAGACCTTCTGGTGCAAACGAGTTGCGAGTGAGATCGATTATCGCTCGAACGAGAATAAGTGAGCATGCGAACTCGAATATAGTTCGCACGGGATAGCTATACACACGGCCTTTTGGCTAAGTTGTGCCATGCGTCGTGCACCTCGACTTCTGGTGCAATCGAGTTGCGAGCGATATCAAGTACCGCTCGGTCGGGAACGGAGATACACTTAGAGTGTATATCGATAGGAACGCTATCAAACTAACGCTTAGGCGTGCACGAAAGATTGGCTTGGATTTTGAGGATTAGTGCGAACGACTTAGTACGTCGAGGCGACGTGAGCGATTATGCTAGAGATTCGTCGAACGAATCTGGAGGATGTCTTAGCGCATGACGCGAACGTGATTAAGGACTAGATCGTATGGCTTGAATTCGAGTGGTGTATGTGATAGGTTCGGAGAAAAATAAGAATGAGTGTCGACGACTAGTCGAGTGGCTCGAACCCTGAGTGGTGTATGGACGTCATAGAAATCGTTCGAGTGAGACTAAAGGATTTACGGATCGTACGAGTATGTCGACAAGCGATGCGATCGCGCAAAGCCTTAGAACGTGTCACGCTTAGTTGGCTGTGACTTCAAAAGTCCCGAACGAGATGTCGCTGGACAACTTGTCAATGGGCAACGCGAGTTAGAAAATGGTTCGGAACGATGAATAAAAATGAATGGTCTTGATCGAGGAAACTTAGAGGATCGCGCGTACGATTTCGGATTGATTCAAATGAAATTGTGGAATATCCAACTCGGACAACAGCATCAACGCACGACTCGAAATCGGTTACAAAGAAATATCGTCAGGTTACGCATATCGTCGATGGTATTGAGGCGTATCAAAGATCGATATACGATAACTCGGGGGTACTCAGACTCGGCGAATGACGATCGTGCAAATGTCATTGTTCCGTTGGATGATATACTTGGGATGTTAAAAATGTGTCGAGGAAAAGATAGACTTGGCTCGAGGATTTTCTAGTTGAACGCATGACGGTCAGACTGTCAAATTGATTTGGCTTTGATGAAAATAAGAATGCTTGGATTTGCTTCGTTGACAACCACAACGTTGACGTTCTTGTCTTATGCGAGCGCAACTCCAGCCTCGCACCTACGTCGCGTCGGATTAGGACGATCACTCCGCGTGAGCGCTGATATGGTGATTCATATAGCGGGAGTGATTGAACTTGGATGGCGTGGCAATTTGATTGCTTCGACTTGTGGTTTGACGCGAAGGTAAACTTGAGAATGGCTTGGTGTGCTTGATGATTAAACTTGAGGATTGAGTAGGTCTAATCTGCGTATCGAGAATGAGTTAGTCTAAACTCAAACAAGAGTTACGCCCCGATGAGAATGATTATTCCACGGAAGTATTGCATGGTGATTCATGAACCATCGTGGATAATCGGACTCGCGTGAGATTGGGACGCAATGTATTGTCGAGCTGGATGACCTCGAAATTGAATACATGAATTGGTTAGAATAGATATGTGAAGTATGTCGATTGGATGATTTGAATGGATTCGAATATGTGCGACGAATACATTGATGCGAATAGGTGATCGTGCTCGATGTTTAAAAATCTGAGTGACGCGAGCTTGGGTAGAAAACTCCCGTACTACCGACTTTGGTTTGACCCTAGGATTGGGGTCAGTATTGGCATTATTGTTGGGGAACTATGATTCCAATCCTGACATTAACTTAGCCTTGAGAAATGGCCTAGCGGTTAGGCGAGACGTCCATGTTTCAAGTGTTAGCAATCGAAAGATTGATCTTGTGGATTGGCATGGATGGATAGCATGAATCACGAATATAGGAAACCCTGCTCACGAGATTTGGCTGACATGTATATATTTCAGGGACGCCGGAGTATGTGCACGATGCGACTCGAGTGAAAATAACGAATTATCTATCACGCGGTTTGGTGAATGCATGTATTTTGGGGACACCTGGAATGCGTGCACGATCCAACCAAGTGACACGTTGAATTCCAAACGAGACTTGAGGAATGGAAAGTATCGGAGATTGAGATCGTGTTAAAAGAAAGGAATGATACTAGTACGAGCGTGGCTCGAAATCGAAGAAATGCGTAGGCGGAGTATGTACGATTAATTCTTGGCCATAGAAATGGTAGGATGGTTTGCCTTCAGGAAAGTCTCGAGGACGAGACTTGTTCTGAGTGGTGTATGGTGTAGTGCCCCGTCCCACGAAGTCAATCGGAGGAATCGAAATGCCGACAGCGTTCGGACTTGGCCTTACAACGGCGACTCGAAGACATCGCTCAGGTGGGGTAGTTTCGGTGAACTTGCCTCATCTCAGCCTTCACTTAATAATTCGTGTGTTTTCAACTTGCACAAGTAGGCTTAATAATAAAAGAGACGAATCCACATAGCTAAAGGGAATTATCCCGACGGATCGAATCGAGTTTAGAACATAGAAAACGTTCCACGGTCTAATTAGAGTTGGTACTCAGCGTGCTTTGAAAATGACACTCGATCCTTCGTCCCGCGGCTTGGGAGAAGGAAAAGCTGGTATTCGACACAAACGATGAGTTAGCCTAAGTGATAGGCGTCGCCCGCGTAAATGCTCGATAAAGCATGTACGTTTCTACTGCGCAAGGCTTGGCATAGCCTTGGCTCGTCCCTCGGGTTAAGTTGTAGGCTTGAGTAAGTTAGGCAAAGTTATGCCGATCGACCTAAGTCATTCCAAGTGTCGTCCCGTTCTTTCTGCGGTTGTCAAGTCAAATAGTCCCACGATCTCAAGAGCCGTCATATAACATATGACTTGGGTGATAGCGTCGCGTAGGACGTAAGTCAGTTGAAGGCACAGCCACGGTTGGTACGATGTAAAGTTAGCCACGGTCTATGGCACTTAAGGAACACGTTTTGTTCAAGTTAAGTTGGAAGGCTATGTAGTAGTCGTTCCCTCGAGTTCAAAGAAGTTCGAGGCGGTCCCTCGGTTGGGAGTCTCGCGTTCCTATCCACGTTAAGAAGTTCGAGGCGGTCCCTCGGATGGGAGTCTCGCGTTCCTATCCACGTTAAGAAGTTCGAGGCGGTCCCTCGGTTGGGAGTCTCGCGTTCCTATCCACGTTAAGATGTTCGAGGCGGTCCCTCGGTTGGGAGTCTCGCGTTCCTATCCACGTTAAGAAGTTCGAAGCGGTCCCTCGGTTGGGAGTCTCGCGTTCCTATCCACGTTGAGGAGTTCGAGGCGGTCCCTCGGTTGGGAGTCTCGCGGTCCCGAGACACGTTATGCCAAGTGTGATTCAGAGCACGAGTTGCTAAGTATAGTTCCAATCGTACCAACAAATTAGGCCATGCATTTACGTGAGTCTAGATGTCTCGTAGGTGCGTGGTCATTGGACACCTTGTCGACAAGAATTTATGCCTAGACTGGTTATACGCCGGGGCACGGGGCCCAGTCATCCTAGGGGGTAGACGTTATAGCAGCGCATGCTTTTATTGCATGGGTAGTCGGGGGCTTTCAACGGGGATCGCTACCTGCGCTGAAGGACCCGCCGTCTACCCGAGCTATGTCCACGATGGCTTGTCATGCCAGTGGCCTTTCATATAGATAATTTGCGTGCTAAGCGGCGAATCCGCATGCACGGTGTCGGTCGTAACAAAGAAAGTGTAAGCACGGTATGCGTTGAATAGTGAAAAGTGTGCTCGGTTGCACCCAAGGTATTATAAAGCCTACGATTCGGCTATACGTAAAGACAAGTGCTTCGGCACGAAATACGACGTCGTGTTTGAGTTCTCAATACCGGTTCCACAAGTGAGTTATACGTTTCGAGTTAAGTCTGGAAGGGCCGTAGGGCAAGTTTGGTTATGTTGCGTTGAGTTGCTGGGCACGGCCTCGCAATGCGAGGCACGGCTGCGTCGTCACAACACAAGTAAAGGCAAGACTTAGCGAGGAGGCACTGTCCCAGAGATAAGCACGAATCGAGTTCACCGCACGACCGAGTCGTTACGTCCCAGAGTATGGCACGAAAGGCAAGCACGAGGCGATAAGTCGACGTTATTGGAACGAGAAGGTCTAGCGGTAAAGTATGAGTACACTATTAGTGCAAGGCACGGTAACGGTCTAAAAGACACAAAATAGACCAAGGCATCGGTTCTAAAATCGATCCTAAGGCAAGACTAGAAAGACAATCGTAAAGGGGCTTGTATCGCACAAAGTAAAATAAACGTGTCGGTTTTGTATGGGTGGGCGAGGAGCTCACTCCACCAGTACAGTTGAGTACTGACACCCATACAGTTTCCATGTGCATGCACAGGTAGAAGCTCGTGGCGCGGAGCTCGCTTGGATGCGTCGAGGCACGGAGTTCCTTGGCGATTCGAAGCGTACGGCCGCATGGAATCGAAGACTTATACGGGACATAATGTATGGACATCGCCTATCCGAAGCATCCGCTGGCTCGAGACAAGTATTGAGAGATGAGAGAGAGCAGAGTGATTTGTAATATGAGACGAGTGAATTGAGTGATTGTAATCTCGGCCTTGCGCCCCCAATGTAACCGTTGTTTCGATATCAATAAAGAGCTTCTTTTGAATGACTTGTGTTTCGTTCTAAATTTTCGCTGCGTGTTCAATGTTCTGCTTGGGACTTCTGTGCGACGACCCCGTCGCCGCCGTTGAAATCGGCCGTTATGGAACCCGCCTTGCACGAGCGCAATCTAGGCTCGTGCGGCATCACGCCTTAGCGAGGACGATCGCTCCTACGGGTGCGGGGCGTGACAAGGATGAACTGCATGTATCCACGGGCCACGGGGTCGTCATTAGCATTGTTGTCGTCGGCGTCGTCATCATTGAATGTATTCCTCAAAAAACTTAAAGGAACTCCATAAGACTTCTTAAATTCCGGGATTGTGACAAAAGTCTGGGACTCAACACCGAGACAATTGGCAACCAAATCCACCATCTCATCATACAGGTCGAAGTCGCCCTCGGAATAATCCATCGACATTTGACGACCATCAACTCTAAGCCCTAAAATGTGGTGGACATCATCAAGGGTGATTGTCAACTCTCCGTCAGCAAGATGGAAGCTGTTAGTTTCTGGATGCCAGCGCTCCACAAATGCAGAAATCAGTGCGTGGTCCAATATCTAATACGAGTATTTTGCCAAATACTGCAATCCGGTGGGGGTAATTTTTTCCTTCATACTCTCTTTCAACTCATCAAATCCCCACGTACTACACATCTTCGCATGGTTTATTACCCTCAAAAGGCGCGAGCTTTTCTGCAAATAAAAAAACAACGATTCAATATTACATGTAACAATTATTTCGAATAGTTAATCTATATTCAAGGTAAGTAACTAACCGGATCCTTTCATATTTCATAACAAATGTGGTTCTCGATTGACGTCAAAATAGAGCAACCCATTGGGCCCGCATCTTCCTCTTCCTCTTCCTCGGCTACTTGAGAAGGACCCGATCCAGCGTCATCTCTCATTCGAGCAATGGGTACTTCATCATCATCAGAGGAATCATCACGACGGGTCGTCGCTTTCTTCGAACGCCGTGCAACATATTTCGTTCCATGGGTTCTTATTTGTGAGGCTGGTTCGGGTTCTCTGATTGCTAGCCCTTTCTCGAGAACTCTACCAGCTTCACGCGCCTTGCGATCCGATGCGGTAGGACGTTTTCTTTCGGGCCTGGCCTCAACATCCTTCTCATTTCTCTTCTTTTTATGACTATTATTGAATATTAATTACATATTAAAATGTATGGCATGCCCACAAATGTTGCTGTTCCACTAGTACAGACATTGGACTGCCTAATATTATAGCAGTCCTGACTGTATAATGGACTGCCAGTTTGAATGGGCAGCCCTGGCTCAGGAAATATGTAACAATGGACTGCCCAAATTTTTGGCAGTCCAACATACAGTTAGGACTGCCAGAAAAGAGGGCAGTCCTAACTCACATCATGTGTAAGAAAGGACTGCCCACTTTTCTGGCAGTCCAAACTTTATGTTGGACTGCCAGAAATTTGGGCAGTCCATTGTTACACATGTTATGCCAATGGACTGCTCATTTTTCTGGCAGTCCAACATACATTCAGGACTGCCAGAAAAATGGGCAGTCCTTTGCTACACATGTTATGCCAATGGACTTCTCATTTTCTGGCAGTCCCACATACAGTCAGGACTGCCAGAAGAATGGGCAGTCCTGGACGACGCCAATTTTTGCCGATCACGTATGCTACGGTTTACTTCCCTCCTCCGAATACAGTTTCATTCACATTACACTAATTGCAATTGAAATAAATAATGTAATTCATCCTTCAATTTTTTCAGAGAATTTTTACGGTTTTCGAAAGAAGTGGAGAAAGATTAACAAAGATTTCGTACCTTGTTTGCGAGGAACGTTTGGGGGCCATCGTTCTCTTTCAAAGAGAGAAGAGGACGTGGAGAAGAAGAGGAAGATGATGAAGATGCTCGGCTAGTGGTGGAGAGTGGAGTTAGTCTGTACGTAGGGCTTAGGAGGAAGAAGAAGAGAGAAGTTAGGGTTGAGTTGGTTGTCGAATGAGACAAAATTTGTGTTTGGGGGGGGGGGATTACTTTGGGACAGCCTCAATCAAATAAATGGGCTGTCCTGAGTAAAACCCAAAAATAATTGGGCTAGCCCCAATACGGACTAGCCCTGATAAAAATATGAAGTGCCCTTATAAGGAACCTAAAATTCACATGCTAGCCTCCAAGCATGTCAACCTTGCCTCACAATATTGACCCGAACGTGCGCGCGGCTTCGCATAATCAAAGTACAAATGCAATCATGGCCGACGATTTTGCATTGGGGGCAATGATCTACTCTTAGGCCTCGTTTGGTTCACGGAAAGGAAATGAATTCCCTTATATTTTACATGGGAATGGAAAAGTAGGATTCCTGTCATATTTTCTTTCCGTTGTTTGGTAAAACAAGAAAACTACCTAGCAAAGGAAAGCAAAATATAACAATGTTCTAATAATATCCTTACCTTTTCAAATAAAAATAATATTATAAAAAATAACATTAATGGTAAAATAAGTAATGTCACATGGTTACTTTTGTAATAAATGTTGAGAAAGGAGGAGGGAAAATAATTCCATGGGTCTTGAGTGGAACCATATTCCCACTAATTTTTTTCCTTGTCATGAAATTGATTCCCAAGTTTGTGGCTACCAAACAAAGGAAAAAAACAACTTTTCTTTCTTGGTTCATTAAATCCGTGAACCAAACGAGACCTTATAACAAAAATAGTTGTAAGAGCTTACAATTGTCACGTGGCCACGTGGCCGACCTCTATGTGGCTTTGATATGTCTTTTCTTTATCTTCACTTTTTAACAAAATAAGTCTCTTCCATTTTCTTTGTTATGTCTCTATGATCAATGATGCCTTAATTAAGAGAAACAAGATAATTAAAAGAGTAACTGTAACTGTATTATTGTTAACTTCTTAATTAGAAATGCATGTGGAATATTACATTGCTGATACAAATGAATGATGGATGCTTCATTTGTTGCTATGAAAAGTACCTTAAAGGAAGTGATATATTTTGAGCCTCATATAATTATATGAAAGAACGTTGTGAGAAAGTATTACGGAAAAAAGAAAGAATATCACGGCATGTTTGTCAGAATAAAAGAAATAGAGAATTGAGTTAGTATATAGATGTTGCATGTTATTATTTAATTGATGGTTGTATGTTGCATATTATACATTTATGTTGGATAACTTGTACAAAAGGTTTACTCTCTCGAACAATCCCGCGATACCGTAATCGTGTAGGCCTAGGAGAGATGGAACACCATGAAGCTCGTACGTTCTTGCGATCTTGGGGGTGTTTGATTGTGCTTATACGTTCGTATGTCTAGATATAGAGAGTAATCTATGGACCATCATATAGTTAGGTCGTATGCTGATAACAATTACCTTGCAGGCATAACTGTTTGATACAGAGATGGACCTGTCATACTTAGACAAATGTAATCTAATGATTGTTTTTCAGTGAATTTTTTTTAATATAAAATCATATGTTACTCTAACCCTTGTTTTGTAGATAAGGACAGTCAATTGTGGATAAAAATCACTCTGAAATGATGTGTTTATTATTTTATGTTTTTATCATTAATTGTTAACATACCATAGTAAAAGTATAAATATTACTTAATAATAATTGTATGTTTCATATGATTACCGTGTTGGTATGGTGAGTCAGATTATACCTCCAACCAATGCATTTTCCAATATAATGATCCTTAACCTATAGGTGTCAGAATTCTTTTGGACGTTCAAAGACACTAGAAGATCATATATCCACCCGATCGAAACACTAGCTCGGAACATCTTGAATTTTTTTTTTTTATATATTTCTAGTTGAATATTTATTTTGGATGTCTTATGTTATTTTATTTTTTAATAAAGAGATGATATATGTGACAAAGTATTTCAATTCAATCTCAAAAGTTGTAAGCCAAATTTGATATTTTCAGTTGGCCATTAAGAGCCCTTTATATTTTTGCTGAGAATATCAATAAAAAAGTTTTTTTTGCATCATATATGCCGTTTTTCAGTTCTCTGCTTAAATTTTTGTTGTATCAAAATCTTATGTTCACGTAGCCTATTCAATGTGCACGTTCATGTCTTGTACTTGTACAACATCACATTCAGTAGAGGATTGTAAGTTTGAGCCAGTGGGTATGCGAAGCATATCCTGATGGAATATATATTAAAGATGACATCTAAGAGAGAAGAAGCTATCACTCAACAACGTCAACCGGAAGTTCTACAAGTCATTCATCAATGTTTGTCCTCTGTCATAGAATTGGTCTCAAGTGTGTTCACAGCCTGGGTCGGCCCGAAGGGTTGGGTTGCCTTAGACGAAGCTAATTTTGGTTGCTCTTCATCTCTACTGAAAAGATATAGGTTTAAGTCGAGTTTGGACTGGATCAGTCCTACGAAAACCAAATGACCTGGGGGCAGGGGCGGAGGGACATTGTGGGTGCACTGGGCTGTAGCCCAGTGCAAAAAAAAAAAAAGTAAAATTTTTTTTAAAGTAAATATTGGTCTGCTGACTTAGTCCAGTGCAAAAAAGGTAGCACACTCTTGTATGTAGCCAACAGAAAAGGGAGGGTTTTTCTAAGGGCACCACAAAATTTACTTGGGGGCATCCCTTACTTGGGGGCAGCCCAAGCAGGTGGAGTTTTGCTGGAGGGCACCCACAATTTGTTTGGGGGCAGCCCAATATTAGGATTTTTCTCTCTCCTCTTTCCTCCTCCTCCTCCTCCTTCCTCCAGCGGATGTGGGTGCGGTGTGGGTACTCCAGCCGCGCGAGGAGGAGCACGCAGACGTTGGACGACCAGAGCATGAGGAGTCCGGAGAGGAAGTAGAGGACGGAGGAGAGGACGAGGAGCGGGCGGCGGCAGTATAGGTCGGAGGCGGTGCCGGAGAGGAGGGTGACGAGGGTGGCGCCGACGAGGGACGCGGCGACGACGAGGCCCTCGACGGCGGGACTGCTCTCCAAGGCGACGACGAGACCTTGAGGACGGAGGAGAGGACGAGGAGCGGACGGCGGCCGTATAGGTCGGAGGCGGCGCCGGAGAGGAGGATGACGAGGGCGGCGCCGACGAGGGACGTGGCGCCGACGAGGCCCTCGACGGTGGGGCGGCTCTCCAAGGCGATGACGAGGCCTTCGCATCTGCTGCTGCTTCTTCTTCTTCTTCTCCGAGGACTGTCAACTTGCTTGCAGTCCTAACATTATGTTAGGACTGCCAACTTGCTGGCAGTCCTACTTGCTGGAAAAAATTGGGCTAGTCCCAAGTAAAAAAATGGATGGCAAACTGTAATTTTTTTTTTAACATTTTTGGGCTAGCCCCAAGTAAAAAGTGTGGTGCCCTTAGAAAAACCCAAAAGGAAAGAGCCAACTTTCCTCCTCCAAGTTCTCTTGTGACTTGTCCCACCAAAAATTTCCCCGAGCATCCCAACTCCCCGAGCGCCGAGGCCGAGCGGTTGCTCCCCCCTTCCCCCGACCCTCTCTCGACTGCTCCTCCCGTCCCCTGACCCTCACTGTCCGAGAGAATTATTTTTGCTGCCGACTTTCATGTACCACTATTCTCTTTCAGGCCTCCCAACGAAGAAGTTCATTTATATTATGCTTAAACATGCACCAAACAGAATACTTGATTTGCATAATGTTGCAGAAACTTTGTAGGTGAGTAGATTATTATATAACATTTTCTTTTTCTTATTTTCATCATCTAAGCCTATTATACAATGTGTATTATGCAAAGAAGTTTTATCAAAGTTAACTCTTTTTGTCTCTGGAGAATCTTCAATGTTGATGTGTTAATTTCTCTTCGGAAATGATATGTTAAAGTTTATCATCGAATTTACAAAGAATTCTCTGCCGAATTTTTGACATAATTTTTTGAACAATGTCATACCTATTAGTCTATTACCTAGCCCACCCTACTTCAAAATCCTGGCTCCGCCCCTGCCTAAGGGGTTGTCCTATGGAGAGGGGTTACCCAAGCACAGTCTTGTCAGGCTTACCCTGGACCGGCCCTGTTCACGGCAATCGCCAAAAGATAAGGGGAGAATAGGTATCGAAGACACTTGGTGCTTGAAGGAAGAACAGCTCGGCCTTTCGGACTAGGTTTTGATGCACTATAATCCTTGTTAAATCACCGAGTCCTCTTGGCTGGTCCTTGCTATTTGATAATGTTTTGATGTCTGGTTTCAACTTAAATTTCCTCGTCGCTTTTAATTTGATTGTATTTGGTTCTAATGTCATCTTGACTTGTCCTTAATAAGTGATTATGCTTTCTTAAATTGTATTGTGGTGTCCATTTTGGCTATGTTATTTTAAAAAAAAAAATTCTATATGTAGGAAATAATGATGTCTTGTTCTCATTGATGAGGGCTGTTTACAATATATATAGTGCTACACGATTGGGCTTATGGGCCATATTTACATTAGTTACAAATATAATCTAACACCCTCCCTCAAGTTGGAGCATGCGCGCAAGTCACAAATGTCCAACTTGGGAAGTAAAGAATCAAACACATGCTTTCCAAGGGGCTTGGTGAAGATGTCAGCCAGTTGAGAAGAAGTAGGAACATGCGAGGCTATTACGGTGCCATCTCTAATAGCATCGCGAACAAAATGCAAATCCACCTCAATATGCTTACTGCACTCATGAAATACCGGGTTCTGAGCCAGGTGCAGGGCTGACTGACTGTCACAATACACCGACATAGCAGACTCCTGGCGAACGCCCAAACATACCAATAACTCCTTCAACCATTTCAACTCACAAACAAGCGCAGCAAGAGATCGATATTCAGCTTCAGCGGAAGATCGAGAAACAGTTGGTTGCTTCTTGGTCTTCCAAGAAATAGGAGACCCCCCCCCCAGAAACACCAACCAGCCTGTAACAGAGCGGCGAGTCAAGGGACAACTTGCCCAGTCGGAATCACACCAACCAGAAAGACGGAGATCACAATCAGCTTTCAAAAGAATACCATGTCCCGGTGCATGTTTGAGATATCTGAGAACTCTCAAAGCAGCATGCCAACGATCTTGTCGAAACTCCTGTAAGAATTGAGACAAGATATGCACAACATAGGCTAAGTCAGGGCTAGTAAATGATAGATAAATCAACCTCCCAACCAGCCTCCGATAAGTCTCTGCATCCGCCATCTTTGGACTAGTCGATTCTGCCAGCTTGTGATTGGGCTCCATGGAAAAACCAGCAGGTCGAGACCCCATCAAGCCGCATTCTGAAATGATGTCCAAAGCATACTTCCTTTGACACAAGGTAATTCCTTCTGCACTCCGAGCCACCTCTATACCAAAAAAGTACTTCAACACAAGTACTTCAACACACCAAGGTCCTTCATGTGAAAGCAAGAACTAAGGTACTTTTTGAAAGCATCTAAAGCACCTGAGTCATTACCAGACACAATCATATCATCCACATAGATCAGAACATGCAACTCTACCTTTCCTTTAAAAGAGAGAAAAAGGGAATAATCGGAATGAGATTGAATAAATCCATAGGATATCAGAAAAGCAGCAAGCTTAGCAAACCAACAACGTGGTGCCTGTTTCAATCCATATAGAGACTTACGCAGGCGACACACTTTATTGGGTTCACTATGCGAAAAACCTGGCGGCAACTTCATATATACTTCTTCTGTCAGATCTCCATGAAGAAAAGCATTGTGCACATCTATCTGGTGCATAGTCCAGCCTCTCACAGCTGCAACAGCCAAGAACGACTGAACTATAGGCATCTTAGCTACCGGGGAAAATGTCTCTGAATAGTCGATCCCCTCAACCTGATGATTATCGAACACAACCAGCCGTGCCTTTAAGCGCTCAACACTTCCGTCGGAGTTGTACTTAATTTTGTACACCCATCGACTTCCCAATGCTTTCTTCCCAGGAGGTAAATCGACAAGACTCCATGTCCCATTATCTTCCAGAGCCTATATTTCAGTTTGCATAGCCGCGCGCCAGCCTGAATCTCGCGAGGCCAGGCGATATGAAGTAGGCTCAACACCTGCAATGATAACTGCAAGAAAATCTCTGTGTCCAACAGTAAATATGTCATAACTTAGAAATTGTGTTAGAGGAAACGAAGTACCTGAGGAAATGACGGGAACAGATGAACTGTAGTGAAGGGGGAACTTTTACTTCGAACAACATTCGTCACAAAATCTTGTAATCGCACTGGCTGTGATTTTTTTCTCATTCCTCTTCCCAATACTACCTCGTCGGGTACCTCTGGCAACACTGTATCCCCTATATCATCAGTAGTATCCGTATCACCCCCAGCGAACTCTCCTGTCAATACTTCTGCAGCTACCTGTGCATCCTCGCCACTCGGTGCCGAGCCGCCAGCAACCACTCCGGCCTCTGCCACCGTAGCCGGCACCATCCCAAAAGCCTCTATATCGTCTCCCGGCACCTCAACAGATGTATGGCGTGTCGCAGAAGACATCTCACTAGCAGAGCCACACCCAGGAAATTCTTTTTCATAAAAAGTAACATCACGGGACACAAAAAATTCACCAGTCTCCAAATCATACAGTTTCCATCTTTTTTTATCAAGTGGATACCCAACAAAGCTACATTTTCTACTCCTGCTAGCAAATTTATCATGTCGGGATTTCAAATCATACGCATAGCACAGACAACCAAAAATACGTAGATGATCATACGAAGGAGCCGAACCATATAAAACTTCATAAGGAGACTTAAAATGCAAGATACTAGAAGGTGTTCTATTTATCAAATAACATGCACCCAGAACACATTTTCCCCAAAAATCCACAGAAAGAGAACCCTGAAATCTCAATGCCCTGGCTACATTTAAAATATGTCGATATTTTCTTTCCACCCTTCCATTCTGTTGAGGTGTCCCAACACAGGATGTTTGGAACAATATACCTTGAGATAAAAAATAATCTCGTAAATAATTAAATTTAGTGCCATTGTCACTCCGCACATGACGTACATCGGTCCCAAACTAACGTTTCACCATAGCAATAAATTTAAGAAACAGAGAATAAACAACACACTTATCCTTCAATAAAATAACCCAAACAGCTCTAGAAAAATCATCCACCAAAGTCAAAAAATATCGTGTCCGATTAGATGACGGAACACGATATGGTCCCCACAGATCATAGTGTATAAGTTCAAAGCATCTCAAAGCACGACTACTACTATCAGGAAAAGCATCACGAGTCTGTTTAGCTTGATGAAAAATATCACAAGTCTTATGAGAAAACACACTACTACCAGAGAGAAAAGGTAAAGTCTGCATTACTTTATCTGAAGGATGCCCCAGTCTACTATGTCAAACCTCGGAATCACTCTCTCTGCATGCCAGGATCACCGAATCCAAAGAAGCTGGAACCTCCCCCAAGAAGTAAAGTCGACCCCTTTGTTCACCTACTCCAATCACCATCCTCGTACTTCGGTGCTGAACAAAATACAAATCAGGAGTAAATAACATATCATAATTTCTGGCACCAATCAATTGTGAGACAGAAATCAAGTTGCAAGTCAATGTCGGAACATAAAGAACATCCGTCAATACCAATAAAGCAGTCAAAAATGC
Source organism: Iris pallida (assembly GCA_029216955.1). Lineage (NCBI taxonomy): Eukaryota > Viridiplantae > Streptophyta > Magnoliopsida > Asparagales > Iridaceae > Iris > Iris pallida. The sequence continues at coordinate 4,412,537 of JANAVB010014400.1, forward strand.
TTTGCCTCTTAGAACAGCCTCAATAGTGCTCCCATCAGGCAAAATCACAGGACAGACAGAGCCCTCAAAGCAATCAACTAAACAGTCACGAGAATATGTCGCATGAAGAGTAGCCCCAGTATCGAATATCCAAGTGACAGAAGAATTCTTACCCACCAGACGATCGGAGTTTGAAGAACCAGGGTTGGAAGGATTGTCGTTACCCAACAAGCTCATCAGTTTCTGCCATTGTTCACCTGAGAGTGGTGAAGGATACCCTCCATGCATCATATCCGTCGAACTCCCAGCAAGACCAGCAGGGACACCATGACCAGCAGCGGCGACATGATGAACAACCCCTGCGCCACCAGCACCGCGTCCTCCATCACATCTCTGCTGTGGTGCCGGGCCTCTGCCACCACCAGCACCACGTCCGCCCTCACGCCGAGGATGAGTCTCCCACCACTCTGGATAGCCAATCTTGGCAAAGCAAGTTGCAACATCATGACCTATTTTCTTGCAATGAGTACAGATCATACCTGATTTGTCCCTGGAATCTGAGGTTCTACTATTAGAAGTAGTAGAAAGACGAGGTGAAGTCTTGATAGCCAGCGCCAACACCTCCTCAGTAGCGGATTGGACCTGAGATTTTCGCATATCCTCCTCCTCACAGACTGCCTGGTATGCCCGATCTAAACTTGGCTGAGGATCTTGAGCCAGAAGATTAGATCGGGTATGACCATACAACTCAGCATTCAACCCATACATAAAGTCCTGAAAGTGGTCTTCATCCCTCATAGCCTGTAGCTTTGCAGCAAGTTCACCACAGGTACAAGTAGGCAATGGGAAATAAGCAGCTTGTTCATCCCACAAAGACTACAAATTTTTAAAGTAGGTTTCCACAGACATCGACGCCGTTTGTTTGCACTCGGCCAAAGCCACCTTAATTTGTTGCTTTCGAGTGCCATTGCTAACAACAAATCTTTTCTCCAACAAGTTCCACAATGGATAAACCTCCTCAAAGTACGGCAAAGATTTCTTCAGAGACGGATCAATGGTATTAAGAACCCATTGAACCAATAGCGCTTGCACACATCTCCAATCAAGCAATTTACTAGCATCATTAACAGGTTTGATTTCAGTACCATCCAGAAAGGTGATCTTTCGCCTAGAGATCAGTGAGAGACGTATCGACCGAGACCACTCAGCATAGTTCGGTCTACGGAAAACAATAGGAGTAATGATATTTCCTGGTTGATCAGCAGAACTCAAAAAATATGGATCCTTCGGATTAGGATAATTTGTGTTGTGTTCATCGCCACCCCCAGTCGCGATGGAGTAGCTGGACGCCGCATCATCAGCCATCGCCGAAGTCGGGTGTACAAAATAAAGTAGAACTCCGACGGATCGGTCGAACGAGCGGCGAATCGGCCGCTGATGTACGGGGTCAGCGGCAAATCGGCCGCTATCGGGGCGCCGAATCTGGCGCGTAGGGGTCTGGGTCGGTGGCGGGGTCAGGCGCGGGATCGTCGCGGGATCGGCCGCGTACGGTCAGGCCGTAAGGCTGGCGCGTACGGCGGCGGATCGGCGCGAAAGCGGGCCGGGCGGATCCTGACGCCGCCGGGCGAACGGGGTCGGATGGACGGGCGGACCGGGCGGACGTCGGGCGGAGCAGTCGGACGTCGGGCGGTCAGCTGTTCGGCAGCCGGGCGGAGCAGTCGGACCCCGGTATTTAGGGTTCGTCGGGGAGGAGGGGCGCCGGATCGGACGCCGGATTCAGGTGGAGATGTAGGATTTGGCGGCTAGGATTTTTCGGGAGGCTCTGATACCATATAGAAAATAATAATGCCTTGTTCTCATTGATGGGGGCTGTTTATAATATATATAGTGCTACACGATTGGACTTATGGGCCATATTTACATTAGTTACAAATATAATCTAACACTATAGTAACTCATGATATGATGGAGTTACTAATTTTTAAAGCTCGTCAATAAAAATCGTTAGATTGTATGCATCTTATTCTTTAATTTTTCTAAGGACCTAAACATAAACATAAGTACACTTTTAGGATCTAAATAGAAAAGTAAGTCAAAGTATTGATAACCATATTGCAAGTTCTTACTTTTATTTTACATGATTGAGATGGCCATTAATATGGAATAGTCAATATTATTATAATAAAAAGCAGACTTTGATTTAGGTTTATATAGGCCAAGTCTGAATCATTCTTCTTCTTCATCACATACAAAGATAAGGATAAATTTTATTTGTATCGTATATTATGTATTCACTAATTATTGTCTCATTTTATTAGGGAAAAAAATGCATTTTCTTTCAAAATTAATTAGGGCCACTAGCTAGAGACTCACCTACCTGCAGCAGTTCATTACTGAGAAAATAATGAAGCTACATTCAAGGCCGACCATGGGATAAGCCAGACAAGCTATTGGACTTGTGCAACTTCCCAGTTAGGGCAACCCCCTCCCTTCCTAGACCCCTCATTCTCCAGCTCTCCGCCTGCAAGCCTTTGCGGCCCACCCCAACTCCTCATTGTCAGTTGAACTGGCAATCTCATGCCTATATTTTGATATTCCACTAGAAAGGCCTCGATACATAGGTCAGAGTCAGAAGAGCAGCTCGAAATTCGAGTTCCACACCTCCGACAGAATTCGAAACAACTAGCTTCTTAGCATTTATAAAAAAAATATTTATAGCTTTCAGCATTTTCTAGATTCATACATGAAGTTTATATTTCGATTATTGTATTTTTTTAATATTTTTTCTGGAGTCAAGGTACAAGAGACAACCAAATTTAGCTTAGAATAGGACAACCCAACCCGCTAGGCCTGTCCTCAGTACATTGGAAATCCATAGAAAAGATTGCTTAGAAATTAAATATGGGATGGAATGTCTTCAAGAAACTGTCTTCCTCTCTAGGGGTATATATTAAAAGCGACGGTGCTAGTTGCCCGCAAGCTTGGATCACAGTTCTGACCCGCGGACCATGTGTCGCTTTTTGATTGGCTGGAGGGCGGGTAGGTCCAAAAGTTAGCAGAAGTGAGACCAATCGGATGGTGACACATGGCCCGCAGTCCATGTCCGCGGACAACAAAGTATTTTCGTATTAAAAGTCCTACTACAAAAATTCTTGCACTTGAACAAGATCGAACATTGAAGTTACTTGTACTTGAACAAGATGATGATGACGGTCGCATGGGGGAGGTACATGCATAATTAAATATGTGGTGGAAGGAACAAGAACTCATGCCTCCTCTCGCTGGCATGTCCATGTCTGAGCCACACAAACAAAACAGTCAAAACTCATGCATGCGAGGTAGTGATCGATAGAGCTAGGCATCGGCATGTGGGGGTTGTTGAGGAGTGTCGAATTGTCACTTTCTATTCAAAGTACGTACGCCCTTCACATGCCCATCTCCATCGATCCTCCTAATCCTTCCGGCCAGTGAGACCACTTGTACGTCTCTTCTCATTCAACAAGCTATGTCTATATAAATCGATATGTATGATCAGGGTCGGCCCACGATGATGGATTATTCCAGCCGGAACAAATTTTGGTTGTCCCTTATTGCAAGGAGTGACACTACATAAAAAATGTGACTATTATCTTATTAAGATGGTAGATAACCTAATTGTTGGACTCACTAGATCTTGAACTAAGACTGTTTAGTTCAGCAGTACCAAATAACATAAGAACACAAGTATTCTCAAGGTTTTATATGTTGATTTGGCTGGGAAGGGATCGAGTATGTACTATATAGACCCACATAGAACCGAGACTTTCTACATCTCAACTTTCTATAATAACTTTCAAGTCTGTAAAGTATCAAGGAATGCTTTAAACATTTAGTGGACAAACCATTGTTTCTAGGATGCTACATGCATCAGCAACTTAACAATCTCATAAAATTGTCACGCCAATCCCTTTTAGGCTGAAAAGAAGGAATACACTAAAAAGACAAAGCTCACATTTATATGAAGTAAACCACATGTTTGCACAACAACTGAACTATACTTAAGCAGGAGGTATCTTAAAAATCTAATTAGACAGATGATCAGATAGACCGATAGACCGGCACTGAAGCCACCATCCAAAGAAAAGTTAACCATATTTCAAATAAAACAATACAACACTGCTACATCAAATATCATTCTTTTCCACAAGAAAGACCAACAATCTTGTATTATCCCTCAAATAATTTGAAGATAAAGAGAATAATCCTTCAGAGCTCCAGCACATTTCCTTTCCTTTCAAGCTACTTTCATTTTTCTTTCCTTTCATTTCCAGCTCTTTCCTTTCATTTTTTTTTACTGGATGAATTTTTTTTTGTTTAATTTATGGACCGGTTGGTTGCCCTAGGGCCGGGGGGTTGTCCAAACCCACTGGCTTGTTGGACTTGCCCTAGGACCGGCCCTGTGTATGATCACGAGTATTAATTATTGTTTAGATTCTTGTGCCTAGCTCGATAAATGTCGAGCTGTCACCACTATTTGGACCGCGGTTTTGGGCCACTGGCATAGGGTAGGGGAGAAGCCTGCTCGGGCACAGCCGCGGTCTAGCATTTCCGATGAGTTAATTGGCAGTAGAAGCTAGTTTGAGTATAAGCATGGAATCTTATTGGATTAAGAATTTCCACTCTTACAATATACCAGCATAGATCATTAACTGGTTTAGGTTCTTTCTCAGGATGCAGTACAAAACAGATATATAGTCTTTGTATTTACCATTACATGACACAAACTAACAAAAAAAACAAAAGTTGCAATTATCATCCAAGCTTTTCGTTCATTATCATATATGGAGCATTAAAAAAAATTCAAATATACAAAGATTTGATAAATTTTGTAGGGTTATTTAGTTATAGGATATGACATAATATTTGATATTAGAATTTAGGTCTCTATATTGTCCAATATTAGAACTTAAGTCTCCATTTACACTATTTACCGTCCAAAATTAGTTTAAATGGAGACCTAAATTCTAACATTGGATAATATAGAAATATAAACTCTAATATTAAATATTATATGAAATCTTATAACTAAATAACCCAAGTTTATATGATCCGTAAAAACAAGAAATAGATGATAATGATTTTGTCACGGATTAAATATTTCCTTTTCATTGTCAAGTAGTACAAGTACACAAAATGCACAAGTACAAGTACGTAGTACGTATGTACGGTTAAGAATAATAGTGTCTAAAGAATATAGATAGTTGAAAACTAGTTATTGCTCAGACCTGAAAACTTCTTGAGACCTAATGGGCTATTGTAATCTCTTAGTTACTATACGATTGTAGTTTGTAGAAGAGAAAATCGCCACAATGCATACTTAAATTTTTGATGTGCATCAAGAACTCTGTAGCATACTTATAATACTTACTACATGTATTCACTTAGGACCCTGCTATTTGGTCCTTCCTTTGGGCATGATCCTCCGCGTCACGTGACGAAAATGGGATGACCTTGCTCTTCTTCTTTTATTGTACGTGCATCGCACTTGAACATGACTGGTATATATAATTTATCAACAGTGATTTTTGTGTCCATTTTAATGCAATATATAATTAGTTAATAATTCTAATTATATAACCAAATATCTAATATTAAATTAATACTTTAATTAATTAATACCAATTAACTAATATTAAATATAATGAATAAACTATTTATAAATATTTAATATTAGTTATTAACTGTATTAATTATATTAATCAATCAATTAATTTTCTGAAAAGAGCCCGCAAGCCTGTGTTTTCTTCTTCCCCAAAGGATTGTACCAACTATATTAATTATAACAATTATCAAACAAAAAAAAAAGGAAATCCCCCCCCCCCCCCCCCCCCCCCCCAACATCCAGTGGACAGAACTAGATGTGGCTGGCCGGTTTTAGGCTCCATTTTCTGTCGACAGGAATTAAAACCTGTCAGACAAAATCATTTCATGTCTTCTTTTTCGTCTTAACCAAACACTAGAAGTCTTCTCCCAGACTTCAAATCCTGTGAAATCACCTTTCCTCTTCCCACTTCTATTTTACCAAACAGGCCCTGAGTGAATACGCCTTGCCAAAGGTTGGATTGTTACGATGCAACAAGAGAAAGAAGCAGCACCAACACGAAAAATAGCACCAACAATAGCAGTACTAAAAGTAGTAACATCACGAAAAATAGTCCCTTTCTTTAAAAAAAAAAATACATGCCTTTGAATTCCAATTATTTTTTTAATTAATTTTTTTCGTCATTACCTTTTTCGTTAACTCCCTTAGAATATTAAGTTATTTATTCATAGTTAAAATATTTAGTAATATAATATAAATATAGAATATTAAGTTAAATATTATAACTAATTAAGACTATTTAGTCGCAATTTAGCCAAAATTGTATTAAAAAAATCTACAAAATTTAATAAATATATTTATTACATTTTTAATAAAAACTATAGTTAAACAATTTTAATATAATTTAAATTCTTATCTAATTTTTCATTAATATTATATTTTATTTCTTTTTGATACGTGCCATCGCACATGAACATGACTAATGTATATAATTTAGCAACGCTGATTTGTGTGTAATGGCGATTTTGGCTGGTACTTTACCAAATGTAACATCGACTTTTGTTTAATATTTTTTGTGACAAACACACTGATCGTCATAAGATTTGGCGATATATATATCCCCATTTACAATTTTGTGAGTATATCCCTCCCGTAATATGAAACTTTATAACTATGGATGTATTTTCCTTAAATTTTGATCAATTTTTTTTTTAAAAAAAAGGAAAGCTTCATGAATTAAAGGGAAACATAATTCATGTCATGTAAGACATGTGATACAATACAGTTAGGCATCTCTTCATATAAGGATATGAAGTTGGATGTGGTATAGGATGCTAAGTAATGAGCACTTTGGTAGCACTCCTATATATGGGTGTAGGAGAAAGAGATTTTGGAATTAGATTTTGTTGCAAATCTTGCGTCTTCAATAGTGTGTCGTGCTCGCCAGCCTTCAACTGAATTGATTGATTCAATCAAAGGATTGCAATCTCCTTCTATGATGACTTCTTGTAGTTGTTGTCTTTTGTTTATCTCCAGTGCTAATCGAACACCCAACGCTTCAGCTTCAATGGGGGTTCCTCCATCTTCGACCTTCGAAATAGCTAATTTGAAGTTACCAGAGGTGTCACGTAGAATAGCTCCTGCTGACATTTTTTCGTCCAAATACGCTCCATCAAAATTGATTTTCATAACATTGTTTGGAGGAGGAGTCCAAGTAGACGATCGATTGTTGATTCCCAGTTGATGTAGAGTCAGGATAGGGACAACCTTTGCTGAAAGCTTCATACTTCATTCTCAAGTTGTATGCATCTTCATATATTCGTCTACAATTGATGGGTCGATGCTCAAATATTGCCTTATTCCCGGTCTTCCATATATTCCACATTAGGTAGAAGCACATTGCAATGAAGTCTCTATCACCTTCCTTTAGAATAATAGTAATAATTGCTGAGATTGTAGTGTCATCTTTGATAAGGGAGTGCATCCCCTGGACATAATGCCATGAAGAACCTGTCATAAAACAATGTAAAAGCAAGTGGTTAGTTGTTTCAGGAAGTACCTTGCACAGTGGACATGTAGCTTCAATATGAGTGATTCGTTGATGAATATTGTCATTTGTGGGAAGAGAATTGGCGATAGCTCTCCACGCAAATAGCGGCACATTTGGACTGATATAAGAGAGTGACCAAAGCTTCCTCCATTCAGTGAATGCTACTTCATCAGAGTTAAATTTTGATCATTCAATTATATATTATTATAAAGTTCAATATTATAACTTTAGGACTGTAGCTTAATCGTTAATAATTTTAAACTAAACTGATAAGCACGAAACTAGCTTGCATGGACGAGACTGTAGGGGGTGACGTGATCCTGATGTCAACATCAGAGGCCGACATGTCACAAGCGCCGGGAAGGAATGAGCATTTGGTTTAACTACGTTGTTGCTCTAAAAATAGTGTGGTCCATGTTCGTCCCTAGGCCGTCGACTTCAAAGTTTCCCTTCCGGGCCGGTCTGCAAAAAAGCCTCCAACTCTCTATCTCAATTAGGCCCCCCCCCCCACCCCCTCCCCCGCCCCCACAAAAACTCAGTCCTTCCCCTCCTCCTTGATGTGGTCCCCTACTGATCTCCTGTTTTGAGAGCCACCACTGGTGGTCGGGGTCGGGGGCATCGATTGAGTGAATGCGCATGGCCAAAGGTTGGATTGTCCCGTTACAACAATAACAAAAAAAAATAGCATCAGCAACATGAAAAATAGCAGCACTAGCAGCACAAAAAACAGTAACAGCACAAAAAATAGTCCCTTTCATTTGTTTAAATATTTTTTTTGAAATTTTATTCATGCCTTTGAATTTCGATTATTTTTATAATTAGTTTTTTTGTCATCATCTTTTTCCGTTCATACCCTTAAAAAATTATCAAGTTATATAATCATCAGTAGCGGAACATAAGCTGAACTGTTTCTAGACCTGTCAAGTGGGCCGGGCCGGGCCCCGGCACGAAAATTGGATGGGCCGGGCCGGGCCGGGCCAAGGGTTGAAAATCCCGGCCCAGTTCGGCACGTGACCCATGGCACAATGGGCTTCGGGTCGGGCCGGGCCGGGCTGGGCCGTGCCGGACTTGATTGGCACGTGAAATTTGGACATTCAATTTTGTTTTTCTTCTCAAAATTTTTTCATATTAATTACAATTATTTTTTAAACACAAAAGATTGAACATCCAACATGTTTTCATATATTCTTTTCAACACTCACATATATTTACGTAGATTAACATACCATAATAACATGATTAAGTTTTCTAAATATTAATAACAACCATTTTTTGATATAGAAACTACTTAGATTCTTATTTATTTGGGTGGACCGTGCCGGGCCGGGCTTCGGGCCGTGCCGTGCCGTGCTTGGGCTTCGGGCCGGGTCGGGCCTATGTTATGGGCCGATATATGTGGCCCGGCACGACCCAATATATGGGGCCGGGCCGGTCCGGGCCCATGATTAATCGGGCCGGGCCGGCACATGTGCCAAATTTTCGGGCCGGACTCGTGCCGGGCTGGGCCGGCCCGGCCCAATTGACAGGTCTAACTGTTTCTGACTATAGGACACGAACTTGAAATCAAATAAATACTATGAGGTACCAATACATTATTACACGTCAGTCTTACTGTAATTGGTTGAGTCATTGGATGTTTATATTGGAAGACCATGGTTCGATTTCTATAGGTGTCGGTTGTGTAATTTTTGTATACTTCTTATTTTTTGAGTTATCATATATATATTTTTTTAACTTAGCCCCCTCTAAAATTGTTTCTGGCTCCACCCTTGATAATCATAGTTAAAATATTTAGTAATATAATATAAAAGTATAGAATATTAAGTTAAATATTATGAAATTAAGACTATTTAGTTGAAATTTAGTCAAAATTGTATTAAAAAACATCTACAAAATTTACAAACTTTCCTTCCTTCCTTAAAAAAAAAAAAAAAGAAGAAACGGTGGGTGTATACCCAAGACGATTGCCTCCCTACGTAATAGGTTTCCTTGGCAACCCCGGCCAGAATTCTCCCCATGCATCCAATTCCATCTCGTCACGTATCCCGTAAAAGGGGGCAACAACAACGTAACTGGGCTTAAAAAAAAAGGGATATTTTGTAAAACCTCCCCTAAATAATGGGCTAATTTGCGAAATACTCCCTAAAGATCTCGAATTGGTAAAAATTCCTTTCCGTCAAGACGCTGTTTGATTTTGGGTGACGTGGCAATCCGTGTGTGTTATTAAGTAAAAAAATAAAAGTTGGACGAAAATACCCCTGCGTACGTGACAGGGGTCCTCCAACGGTCTTCTCTCTCTCTCTCTCTAACGGTCATCTTCTTCCTTTGCTGAACCTATTTATACCGATCATCTTCTTCCTCTCTCCAACCTATTTATACCGATCATCCTCCTCCTCTTTCACTCGATCCTCTTCCAGCGTGCAACTTGTCTACCGAAGATCAGGTTCCTACAAGCATGGGTGGTGCTCCTTCATCCATAGAGAAAGAGGTAATTTCTGTCATTAAAGGAGGAAACACAAATTATTATATTTACAGTAAGGAGGAAACACAAATTATTATATTTACAGTTAGGAGGAAACACTAATTTTTAATTTCTAAATTTGCAGAAATCGAGTGATGAAAGTGATGAGATTGATGAAAGTGATCAGATTAAATGCCAAATTTGTTGCCAGTCGACACATTCAGCAATAGGGTGCCCATTTATGTACTCAAAATGCCGAAGATATGACGGTATAAGAAGAGTTTGGGAAGGAAACACTCGAGCTAATCCGCACAGAAGATTTTTGAGATGTCAACACTTCAATTGTGCTGAATTCCAGTGGTTAGATGAAGCTGTGAAGTTCGAAAAATAACACAGAATACTGCATGTTCGAAAAATAACACAGAATCGAAAAGAAACTTACAACGTTCGTGGATCTAGAGACTGCATGTTGGGTTCTCCTCTCCTTCGAGCCTTCTCCTCGCCTTCAGACCTCCAATTTTGCCAGAATTTTGGAAAATTTTTCCTCCTCCTTCTCCTTCTTTCTTTCTTTCTCTCTCCACTGTCGAAACGTCTTCTTAGGAGGAAATTTTTCCTCCTCCTTGTTGGATTTTGGGCGGACTTTTGGGGAAGGGTATTTTCGTCTAACTTTTATTTTCTTACTTAATAACACACACGGATTGCCACGTCACCCAAAATCAAACAGCGTCTTGACGGAAAGGAGGTTTTACCAATTCGAGATCTTTAGGGGGTATTTCACAAATTAGTCCATTATTTAGGGGAGGTTTTGCAAAATATCCCAAAAAAAAACTATATGTACTTTCAAAACTCCATTCTTCTATGTCCCTCCGTCACGTGGCCTTCTCCTATTCGCTCATATCTTCCTCCAACCTTCCTTTCTATTTGCTTCGGTCAATAAGCAAATACCACGTGGTGGAGGAATAGGAATAAAATTTTTGGAGGTACATATATCATCACTCAAAGAAAAGAAAAGAAAAAAAAAAAACGTAACCGGCCGACGACGGGATAGTCTGTAGGAGACCCCTAAACCGGTTCCCTTGAACCCAACGGTTCACCAACCCCACATGCACCCATATAACCCTCCCATTCTCCTCCCTCCCTCCCTCCCTCTCTGTAGAAATAAATAAACGTCTTAAGTAAGTACTCATCAGTGATGTTCTTCATGTCCTCCGACGAGCACGAGCTAATGCACCCCTTCGGCATGCTCCGGCCGGCGTCGGCCGAGCACCGGTGGAAGCCCAGCCGCGTCGAGACCGCGCCCAACTGCCCGCGGTGCGACTCGCCCAACACCAAGTTCTGTTACTACAACAACTACAGCCTGGCCCAGCCCAGATACTTCTGCAAGGCCTGCAGGAGGTACTGGACCAGAGGCGGCTCCCTCCGCAACCTCCCCGTCGGGGCCGGCTGCCGCAACAAGACCCGCCGTGCCAAGTCCTCCGCCGCCGCCGCCAGGCTGCTGTCCACCCGCGCAACAACTACTACTACTACTGCCACCACTAGTACCACAGCTCTGCGTCCGGACCTCGCGCTGGACGACATGGTAGGGAGCTCCCGTCAGTCCATGGTGCCGCCGCCGCCGGAGTCCTCCTCCTCCCCCTCTCCGCGGGACGCATCCACCATCGACCTCGCGGCGCTCTACTCCAAGTTCTTGAACCACTGCCCCGAGACAAGTACCGAACTGCAGGAATTACAGGGACAGTTTGTGCCGGAACTGGCCGACGGCGCCGGGGACTCCTACGAGCTCGTCGGGTCGGACGGGCTCGGAGGAGGCCGGTCGGAAGCCGAGACGGGGGAGCTCAGTTATGATCCGTTCGACGTGGGCGGTTGCCGGTCTCCGTTTGGCACCGGGGCAGCGTTGCCGGGCTTGTCGTCGTGGCAAGCGCCGGAGCTACAACCGGGGCTGTGTCCGTTTCCGGACACGGCGTGTGATTGGAGCTCTCTTGATCAGCCGAGCTTCGGAGCATTTTTTTATTGATTGACTTTATTTTTATTTTCTTATATATATATATATATATATATATATATATACACTATACTATACTTACTATACGTACCCCCTTTGTGAAGGGTAGTACGTACTGCAAAGTGTTTAGAGAATAACTCATGCTGAAATCCAATAATAAGAGCTCAAACTAGGATCTTTGTTCCATTGTTATATAAGATCATCATCTAGGAATTGAAACTCGTCCTAAATTAACAGTCATTAAATAGTCCTACATTGCTGGTTTTTTTTTCTTTTTCCTTTCTTTATTTCATTGTATAACTTGAGGGACACGAGAACAATAGCTTCGTATAACTTCGCATCGCCTAAAATATAACTTGAGCGACACGAGAACAATAGCTTCGTATAACTTCGCATCGCCTAAATTAACAGTCATTAATTAGTCCTACATTGCTGGGATTTTTTTTTCCTTTCTTTATTTCATTGTATAACTTCGCATCGCCTACAATATCAAAAAAAAAAAAATTAAAAATAATTGTTGCATATTTCAAATCCGACAAGAGAGTAAAACATAACTGAAAAAATATTTCAAAAAAATAAAAAAAAATTCCCAAAAGTTTGCTTAGTGTATTTATCTATAATGAATATCTGCTGCAGTGCAATACAAACACAACTATTGGCAATTGTCATTCTTGTCTTTCCTACGCAATGTTGCCTGTCTTGAAATTAAACTCACATGAGACTGTTGTTCATTTAATCAATCGCCAGTGCATATGGACAGTAATTGGTTTGGTAATTACAGCTGTTCACTGTACTTAGACTGTCCTATATTCATGTACCTTACCTGTCATACTTTTCCAATTTCAACCCCAACTCTTCATCACATTCTTTTTATGAAATAATCACTAAATTATATGCCAAACTAAGGTTTATGAATCCACACTTCAACTCATAATACTTTCTTATGATGTAAACATAAACTGACTCCATCAAGTTTCGCAGTACCAATATCAAAATCAGTATCAGATCCTCCTATGAGTATAGGAGCCGTATTGACAATATTGACGATTTCGAATCGAATATCGTATTTTTGGTATCGGAGAACTAATCATTATTTAAAATTATTTAAAAAATTAAATTTTTTGTATACATTTAAGAATGATTTTAATTACTTGTATTGTTTCTTAATTAGTAGTTTTAAAATTGAATAAAATAGTAGTTATCCATGTGGATTAGTTTACATTTGATAGATAAGTTTTCTTCTTTATATGCTGTTATACTTTTGCTGATTGAACTTTTTTTATTCAATTTTTTTTGCTAAATTAACTAAAAAAATTTCAATGTCGGTATCAATCGATATCGAATCGAGAGGTACCAAATCGAGACGTACCAAATTGTATTGGTATCAATCATATCGAAGTGCAAATTATGGTATCTAAATATACATCAATAGTGAATGGGTGGAAGTATCATGACCTTTCAAAACATTCTTTGTATGTTCTGACTTATTTTAAGGATACATGAACTTGTTGACACTTGGCAACTTGGAGTTGGATGTGGTTGCTATTAATCTTGGGATCGGGAAGCCCTTAGATCTAGTCAAACCCTACGGATTTAAGGGCACACACATGGGCACGATCCAAGAAGAATTAAGGTGCACCTGATCCAAGAAATATCATGACCACCTTCATTTTCCAACTCCCAATGAACAAGGAACATATATATATATAATATATATATGTATATATATAAAATCTCACTCTATGGCTAGCTCAGAACTAAGCCAAGCATTCTATATAGTTAAACTTAAATGATAACAGACCATCATAGTTTATGTCGGCATTTTAGTCTTTTATTCTCCATCGCTTGTTTAGTTAGTCTTGGCGTGTACATCAATTATTTTAAGGTGTCTATGAATTAATTTAGGGTGCACACTAGACTTCTTACTTGTTTGTGTGACGGATACCATGTGGGCTTCACACCATATCATGAAGTATGAACATAAGATGTGTAAATTGTTGGAAAAAGATAGAGAGAGTTCCATGTGCAAAATTCTGATATTTGTTTAAGTTTTTGGATCAATGTGTGTTGTGGCATCATATAAGGATAGACGTACCCAAATCCCGACTCTTAGGATCGATGCGTCTGTAAATAAACTCCGAAAAAAATGTGTTGTGTTTCCGTTGGAGTACTTTTGGAGTTAAGATAAAACTTCACATGTACCGAACTCGAGAGCCCTTGTGGTTACCGAGGAGAGGTATAAGACCATAGCTGGTGGCGGAAGATCAGTAGGTCGAGCCACGATGACGTATTATTCCTTCCTTTTATTTGGTAGGAGTTGGGAACAGTGGTCCCCGTAGACATGCAATGCAGTCTGCACAAAGTCCCGTGCGTATTGTTGGACACCTCAAAAAAATTCAAAATATCAAGAACACTATAATTTTAGTGGGGACAACATGCCCAATAGAGGGCTGTGATACAGAATAAAAGTCCCAATCGATTAGGCTCAGCCTTAAAATTACTTAGGGATATCAAGTTCTAATTTTCTTATAAGGTGTATTTTTTTTTGGCAAAGAAATAACGTATGCCAATACAATTTATATAAGAAAAAATTACTACAAACAAAGAAGACCATTTACGACCTTCCCAACTCGTAAATTTTTAGTAATGTAAATTATTAAAGCATGTTTGGGATTTTTTTTTTTTTTTTTTTTTGAAATTCCACTCACACACACAATTGGGGGGCTCGAACCTTGCCGGCCCCTCCGGGTGTCCGCTCTAATACCACTAGGCTAGAGAGCTCGGACAGCATGTTTGGGATTGTTGACAACAATAAAAGATAATATCTCGTGTGCTGTAAAAAGTTGTTTCAAAATTAAACTGATTTTAATTATTTTTAATAAACCATTGTTACCAACATTTTTTTTAGGTAAACAGAAAATAACCATGAGAATCAATAGCTAACTCATTTTAAGAAGTTAAGAAAGATACTAATGGACTAAGATTCATCTCCCTTTCCTTTTTTTTTTCTCTCTCTCTCTCAGAGCTAAATAAAATCTTAGGTGTGTTGGTCCAGGCATATCATGTTCAAGTCACTTTCTATATGTCATTTCATGAATAATAAGCCATATAGCTAACGTAAATGTTGTTCATCACAATCCAAAATATGTTAAAATGACGAAAAGTCATATCTTAATATTAATAGTTTATTGTTTGTGAAATTTTTTCATTTCCGTAAAGAAGCTTCTCACACCCAATTCCATGTATAACTCTCATAACCTCATCTTCCACCTCCATCCCTTATTTACTTCAAACTCTCTACATATTTTTTTTTTCTTCACTCACTCTCCTCAGTTGGCATTTCTTATCCACTACTCCACTACTTTGGTTACAAAAGAGGAACATTTTAATCACAAACATAATAAGTGTAAGGCAATTTTATATCTTTAAAGTCATTGAAACATTTTTTTCTACTCTCCAATTAAAGTCACTTTGTATTTGTACAAACCTAATTTAAAAAGAAAGAAATAAAAATTCAAATTATATGTTTATATGCCTTATTTTTATTTTAATACCATTAACTTTTATGTGTTTTAAGGCTGATACATATATTTTATCTACAAATACTTATAATCATTTATGTTGCGTTTAGTTCATTGTAATTGTAATGAAATTGAGTTTGTAATATAATAGAATTACGGTTACATTGCTATGATTAGATTGTATAAACTATAATCAATGTAATATTACTTGCATTCAAATATTTTGTTTATTATGAAAGGTAATCAATTTTGCATTGTAACAATTTTTTAACAAAAAACTTGAAATTTAAAAAATAAAAATAAATAAAAAAATATAACAAAAACAAAAAGTAAAAAAATTTAAACATCATTTAAAAAAAAAAAAAACAGAACATAACATATTTAAAAAAAAAACAAAAATCAACCTTTTTAGAAATTCAATTTTCTTTTTAAAAATTAAATAAAAATTTGGAAAGTAAAAAAGTAGATAACTAAAATATAAAAAATGGTTTTTAATAAAGAAAATTAATTAAATAAAACTAAAAATAAAAATTAGGAAGAAAAAAAAAAGAATAAAAGTAATAGTAAAATAATAACAAAATTGAATAAATAATAAAGATTAAAATAATAACAAAAGAGCACGAAACAAAACAAAATGAAATGAAATAAAATAAAAAGGAAGTAATTTTGTAAATTTTAAGTTGTAATGTAATTGAGATTACATGAAATTTATGATATTATGGGTTTTAAAATAAAGTGATTAATATAATCAAGTTTGTAATGACCATTGTATTGCTTCTAAATTATCCTATCAAACATCCGACTTAGATTTATAATGTAGTGCAAATTAAGTTACGTGGTACAACCCTGTAAATCAATCGACCCTTAATTTAGGACAAAAAATTGCTACAAAAATAGTTTTCAAAAGCAATAATAAGTGATATAAAAAACTTTAGATAGAAGGAAGAACTTCTTCCCATTTGCATAGAAGATGAAAAATTCCCAATCCTTACTAACAAGGAACGAAACGCCAAATGAATTGCTTTTTAGTATTGGAATGGCAAGTCCATTGGCGTTTTGGAACCAAGCTTTAGAACGCCAAACGCCAAGTGACGTTACGTCTTTCTTAGAGAATACGTGAACTTAATTTTTTTTTCACACACCAAGTGAGTTGGCATTGTGAAATAATTTTTTCTTAATTATCAAAAATTTATTCTTCTTGTTGCTGTGAATGATATAAGTAGAGTGACAAGAATGGAAGAGAGAGAGAGAGAGAGAGAGAGAGAGAGAGAGATTTATATGTGTGGGTCCTGAACCAAATGGTCCCATTTGACTAAGTTGGTGCTTGATTGGTTGCAACACGCCATCTGTATTGTATACAGTGCTTGAGTGGTTGTAATACGAAAAATGGTTGCAGTTAAGCGAGTACCTGCAAGAGCAAAATGTATTGTATATGTTAAACTCCAACTCATTTGGCGTGTGTTAAAGGTGAGTTGGAGGAAAGATGCCAACTGAGTTGACGTTTTATCATCTTTGTCTCCTATGCTAATTCACTTGACGTTATATTCCAGAGATCTTCCAAACTTATTATCATATGTATCATTAGGATGAAATTTATCCTTAAGAAAATGTGTAAGTGGTAGCAGCGTGCAACCGTGTGAAAGTATTGGTATTTACTAAATAAATGCAAGCAGCAAGAAAGGCATTTCCATCCATCTCTACTATTATAAAGGGACTTCAAAACGGTTCAAGTTTGAGCCGTCTAAGCTGTGTATATCATCAACCATTTTTTTTAAAAGAAATAAATTATGTAAAAAAATTGTTGAAAAAAGTTTAAATTTATTATATATATTCAAAATGAGGAATCAAATTCAACCAAATAAGAAGAAAACCTCTCATCTTAACCACATAAACTAGAAAAGATATTTAACTATAATTGGATAATATTTTTATTATAAGTTATCACATGTGCAAAGCACGTGCATTTACTAGTATAAAATAAAAGCCAACTCTAATATCTTTGTTTTATTTTATGGGTCCGGTTATACACACCCCAAGACTTGCTAAGGACACCCCACATAACTTAAATGTCATGTTAAAAGATCAATATATCCCCAAGGCTTTCTAAGAACACCCCACAAAAAAATAATAATTCTGCGACAAGCACGACAAAAACTTGTCGAACGGACAATGGTCTGTTCTACAAGTATTGGTCGAACATGTTTTCTTCTGTTCGACAAATACTGGTCGAACGTGTCTTCTTGTGTTCGACAAACATTGGTCGAACATATTATAATCGAACATGCCATCTTCTGTTCGACATATTCTGGTCGAACGTACACACTATAGTTCGACTGTCGTGGGTCGAACATTCCTCTGTGAGTTCGACAAACCAGGGTCGAACCTACCCGTGAATACACCCAAATTTTTTCCTAATTTTTTTTGTTTTAACAACAGTTTATGGTCGGCGGAGGGGGGATCGGAAAGCGGGAGGAGGAGGAGGAGGAGGAGGCGGGTCGCGGGGGGTGGGGGGAGGAGGCGGTGGCGGGTCGCGGGAGGAGGAGGGTCGGCGGAGGGGGGAAAGGGAGGGGAGTATAGGGTGTACTCAGCAGCAAGGGCAGAATAGGAATTTTTTTTTTTTTTTTTGAAATATGATGTCCTTAGCAAGTCTTGGGGTGTCAATAGCCGGACCCTTATTTTATTTATTTGTTTTTTTTAATAATAATATAAAATTATCTCCATTTTCTTCTTCCTCTCTTCAAGGACCCTGATTAATTTTTATAGAGTTCCATTTTGTTCAAAGAAAAACCCTAAGATCTAGCACCGATTAATCGAAGGAACGATGAGGCCGATGGAGTCGCTGCAGGATCTGCTCGACGAGGCGAAGGCCCGGACCGTTCTCTGGGCCATCTGCATCTACGCCCTCTCCTACTTCCTCACCCGTGAGTTTTACATTCCATCGATCGATCAATCAATCAATCAATTTCTCGGAATTAGTTAGTTGGATTCTTCAATTTCTTTATAAGATTAGTTTTGATTCTGGGATCACCAGGAAACGAAAGAATTTTATTTGCTTAAATTGGTCTATGCCTATGCTTGATAAATTACTAGATTAGAATTGTTTCTCTGTTTATTTTGCAAAAAGTGAAACCGATGTTTATTTTGCAAAAGATGAAACCAAATGAGGCAGGACATGGGCTACATGCTAGTAATTACTCAATAATCCTTATTAGTATTAGTAATTACTCGATAATCCTTTTTAGTATTGGAAAATGATGTGATTACTCGATAATCCATTTTAGTATTGAATAGTGAGTTCATTTTTCTTCACCCACCAAAACTGATGGGGATGCTCATCCTTCCACTCAAAGGTTACCACGTGTGGTCAAACTAGTGGGATGTTCACCAAACCACTCCCAAAGTAGTTTTAGGTTGGATGAAAATGATGATGTCTTGCTAGGGCGTGATGCTGCGCGAGCCTAAGTTGCGCTCACGCAAGACGAATATCATAACGGCCGATACACTTAGAACGAGGTCATCGCACATAATTCCCGAGCAGAACAATTGAATCAACACCATTGTATAGAAAAACCAGTCATCTTTATTGATATTGAAAAATAAGGTTACAACGGCTCAAAGCCAATATTACAATCACTCAACGCTTACTCTCTCTGAATACAATCACTCAACTCTCATTTTTATGTCACGTCCCGGTTTCGTAGAACCGATCGTCCTCGCTAGGGTGTGATGTCGCACGAGTCTAAGTTGCGGTCACGCAAGACGAATATCATAACGGCCGATACAACAGTTTAGTGACGGGGTCGTCGCACATAAGTTCCGAGCAGAAAAATTGAATTGACGCCATTGTATAGAAACAAGACATCTTTATTAATATTGAAAACATAAGGTTACAACGGCTCGAAGCCAATATTACAATTACTCAACGCTCACTCTCTCTCTGAATACAATCACTCAGCTCTCTGTCTCATCTCTCAATACAAATGATCTCGTCCTTCGGCTTACGACTTGAAGAAGGCGATGTCCATCATTATGTACCGTATAAGTGAAGACTCCATCGAGGCCGCACGCCTCGAAACGCCAAGGAACTCCATGTCTCGACGCGTCCAAGCGAGCTCCGTCTCGAATGAGTAAGTTACCTCTAACCTGCATGAAAACTGGTGGGGTGTACCAACCGTATTGATAGGAAGCATCTTGCTCACCCATACAAAATCGACACGTTATTTTAGTGAGTGCAACTTATAATCTTGCCTTAGGATCAGTTTCAAGACATAGACTCCTGGTCTACTTTGTGACGTAACGACATAGTCGTGCTATAAAATCCATTCGTAAAACAACATCGAGGCCGTGCCTCTCCTATTTCATCGTACAAATGGCTCAATCATAGACTTGTGAACGACTCAAAACACGACACTACATCTCGTGCCGAAGTACGTGTTTCTGCTATAGCCAAATCTTAGGCTCCATACTCGTGTTGCAAACCGTGTACACATTTCTTGATTTCCTTCGTGCCGTTCATACACTTTTTGACTCAATCTAAGGCATGCATGCGGATTGCCGCTCTTATGCCGACTCAATCTATATGAAAAGGGTCATAGCGTCGCAAGCTATCCTGAACTATTCTTGCATATGGTGACAGTTCGAGTGCGAGGTGCGATCTCCACCGAAGGTCCCGCAGCTTGTATTGCAACGTACACTTCAGATACCGGTCGTACCGCCATTGAAGGACGTGCAATACATGCAATTCCTCCTAGGCCGACACGATTGCCCCAGTGATTGTTCGAGGAACCAATACCTTGTGCACAAGTTGGCCAATGACCATGCAAGACTCAACTCAACTTACCATTTTTAGTACCATTTTTCATCTTTACTTTCATACTTTCGTGCAGTTCCTGAACCAGGGAGTGTCTTGGCGACCTACAGTCCCGAGTACTTTCAATGTTTCCATCTTCTTTTTGACTCAAACCTAGGAACGACTATTTGATAGCCCTCCTACTTTATATTGAACCAACCGTATTTCGTGCCAGAAACTAATCGTGTTCCATGCAACACTAACGACCAGGTCATACTCTATATGACGACTTTTGAGACCGTGAAAACGTGCATGTTATGACATCAAGTTGATAGTCCGTTGCAAAATTCTGCTTAACTCAACTGTGCGGTCGAAGGACCGAGTGCCAACTTTGAAAACACTTCGTGGAGAGACAGCTAGGAACATTGAATTAAAAAGCGCGCCTAGGCGCAAGGCGCAGCGATGCGCAGGGACATCGCCTAGGAACAAGCCAGGTGCACCACCTTAAAAAAATGCGCGCCTAGTGTAGAAAGGCGCAGGCTCCAGGCGCTCAACAAGGCGCGCCTATGCGTAAAATTACTTATATATATATATATATATATATATATATATATATTCCAACCTTCTATATACATGTTGTATAGTTTATGGGCTTTATTGGAATGTATAGAAATTATTATCATTAATATTATTGTGGGTTTTAGATTGTTTTCTAAATTAGAATATACTTCTATATTTAAAGGCTTATATATATATGTGGTTTGTATATTATATGTATATAGTTTGGGTTATTTATATCTAATGGGCTATATATATATATATATATATATATATATATATATATATATATATATATAAAGAATAATTTTGGGCCTATAATTAGTGATATTTTCAAGGAATTTGGACTTCTATGTAGCTAAGTTTTTAAATGTAGATATTTTTTACATATAAAGAAAAAAGTGCGCCTAGCTTTCAAAAGGCGCGCCTTGAGCCTAGCGCCTCAGGCTCCAGGAACCTTTGCGCCTTGGTGCGCCTTTCGCCTTTTAAAACTATGGCTAGGAAAGAAGTTGACATTCCATGTTCTACCCACTCTTGACACAGTGGAACTATTCTCTTAGCTATGTGGTTTCATCTATTTTATTATCAAATCTACTCGATGCTTATGAAACATCATTGTTATTAGTGTGAAGGGCAAGCTGAGGCAAGTTCATCGAAGCCACCCACCTGAGCTAGGAGTTGTCTCGGCCGAGTGGGACTTCGAGCAAGCCGTTGCATAGCCAAGCGTTTCGATCCATCCGGTTGAAGTGAGCGGCGCAGGGCACTACAAATGACACGTGACAATCTTTGAGTGGAAGGGTGAACATCCCCACTAGTTTTGGCGGGTGAACAAAAATTGTAATGTTATGACTACAACCTCCGTACAAGCGGTTGTTAATTCGATCCCCTCTCCAATTAACAACCGCCACATAGACAGTTTGTAAGGAGATGGTTGTATAGGGGTTGTAAACTTAGCATTATTCGAACAAAAATGGACTCATTGTAAAATATTTGTTTACGTTTCGCAATTATTAAAAGAAGAATGCTATTTTGCAAACATTTAATTTTGCATATACGTCATGGAAATTTTTTAGTTTAGGGAGGAAGAGTGATTCTTTGTTCATTAAATTAGAGTTATAGGCAGCATCGTATGATGGGAACTTTCCAAAGAAACCTCAAATTTAGTACATATTTGTTCACTACTAGTTTGCTCTTGCATTATGGTCATGATGTGAAGGAGTGACATCTTAGTTTGAAAGGGGGGGGGGGGGGGTTGGAGGGGAGGTGGTTCCCTATAATATACTTATTATTCAATAAGTCTTCCCTTGTCATTTATATAAGTTGAGATCTTTCAAAAATCAATGGTTTTGGTTCCTTCTTCTTACGATCCTTGATGTTGTGGTTGTAAACTTCACCATGATTGTTTGATGCATCAACGTAGTAATATAACAAAGAGACATGAATTTATAACATCACGTAGAGATACTTAGATTTTAATTTAAATATATGAATTCTAGGTTAGTACATCAGCATGAGTATTTTAAAGCTTTTCTTGCAAATAGTTGTTGAATTATCACAAAACCGCATATTCTAATTTCTAAATAGTATGGCTTGATAAAGGACTAAGTCATGAACAAATATATGGTCCTAATAATTTGCTACATTTTCTGATGTTGGATATATTTGTAGTTACTGTATCTGACAGATGTTTTACTGTTAACTAATGGGAAACCGCATACACTGAAACCTAGGTTGTCAAATCTAGATAAGATCTTGTCGATTTGCTTCATCTTTGTATCGTGTATCTTAATTCTTAAGATACATTGTCAAATAGGCAAATAGATTGTAAAGATAACCAAAGGCAAGAAATTCTAGAAAAGTATCATCTTTAATTGTAGTCATATCCTCCAAATAAATCATTGCCACTTCAACCGATAAACCATCTCATTATTTTCTCTTATTCTCTTCTCTTTCCACAAACTTTTCCCCTACGTCTGCAACTCTGCCCACACCCCCTCCTGGGTATCTTTCTCAGAAGCACAAGCATTCGAGTAACTTTGTCGTACAAAGTTTTGTCGTCTTAGTCGGTCTTACCAATAATGTGATGAATAATTCAATAAATCCTATAACTTAGTGGGGGCTTGTTTATAAAACACACCAAGGATAATTTGTTTTATGGTTGTATTACTGTCTTCTGACGGTTGTCTCCTCCACAGATACAAGCAAATCAATGTGGATGAATATCCCCATATCGATTCTCATCCTTGCAGCCTTTCACTATCTATCTCATGTGGTGGAACTTCGCTGGCGGGTACCACCGAGCAGTAGGCAAACCTATTTGTCACGCTTGGTGAAGAAGCAATTATCTGTAAATGATTCCCGCCTTTCTTCTGTTCCAGCTACTTCAAAATGGAGGAGGAAAATTGATTCGTCTCCTGTGGAGGCAGCCATTGATGATTTCACCAGCAAGATCTTACAGGATTTTGTTATAGATCTCTGGTATTCATCTATAACTCCTGACAAGGAGGCACCAGAACTTATACGCACAATCATACTTGTTGTTATTGGTGAAGTATCTGGAAGGGTCAAAGAGATCAACCTTGTCGACTTGTTAACAAGGTGCTTTCATGTTACTTTTGTAAGTCGTCAACAAGCTTTCTATAACTTAAGTGATGTTGTTTGAGTTCTACTGTCACAACCAAATTGTTCTCCATGTATCAGGGATGTGATTGATTTAGTAGGAAATCAGTTAGATCTTTACCGCAAAAGTCAATTGGATATAGGTGTTGATGTTATGGGAATCCTATCTTTTGAAGAAAGAGACGAACGTCTGAAACAACACTTAATTGCTTCAAAGGAACTCCACCCTGCTCTTATTTCTGCTGAGAGCGAACACAAGGTGCAATGACATGTTTAGAATGCATATTGATTTCGGTTAGTTGTCTATATTATTTTTATTTTTGAGATGAATTGTCTAATATTGTTGTTTTAATTTTATATTACTTTCAGGTTCTTCAACATATTATGGGAGGGCTTTTGGCTTTAGTCATGAAACCACAAGAAGCAAAATGCCCGTTAGTTCGCTGCATCAGCCGGGAGCTGTTGACCTGTTTGGTCATGCAACCTGTCATAAATTTGGCCAGCCCTGCGTAAGCATTTTTTGTAATTATTAGCTCATCACCAAATTTATATTTTGGGTTTGTCATAATTTTCTACCTTTTTGGAGGTTGCAATGAATTGATCTTTCATGCAGTGATTTGATAACTTAATATTAAATAGTGCCGTAGTAGGAACATCATTCGTGAGTTTTTAGAGCTGTTTCTGATAAGGAATGAAGAGAAATTGTAAGGTTTTAAAAATGAAAATTTTATCCACATCAAGGTAGCACTGAGAAAGTAAATAAGAATTGAAATTTGAAAGAAAAAGCAGAAGAAACAAATTGTCATCTTTGAATTTCGTAGTAAATTGCAAATGAATAGTTCTACATACTGGAGATTTTACACCAAGGATTTGGGTATACACTGAAACAAGAAGGTTTTCACCCGTTTCTTTTTGGTTTCAGCTGAATCCAATCCAAAACAGTCCCCCAAAAGGGTCACAGTGCAACACTGGATGCTCGACCCAAAACAATAGAATAGTCAACCTGAAATCATTAAAAGTAGTTTTGGTATGAATTCCGTTTATAAAACTTCAGAGACAAGGAAAAAAGTGTTGAAGTTGAAAAAAAAACCTACCCTTAAGATCTCTAAAACGAGATATGAGTATAGGGAGGGGCTTACCTTATCCTTTGCTGCTGCCAGATATGTCTCCTCCCTATAACTCCATTACTTTCTCTTTTTAAAACTATTATAGATTATTAAATGTGTTTTGGGTTTGTATGCCCATAATGCCAATTAAATTAAAGACTCGGTACCTTATTTAAAGTTAAACCTGTAATTTGTCTTGAAACTCAAACCCCATTTAGCTAATCTTCAGGAACCCGGTTATGTGGATTAAACAATTAACACATGGACCACATATTTTGATTAACTTCAAATATTCCAAATATTTTTAGGAGATTTGAATCTCCAATTTACATCTCTAATCATATATTATCAAAATCTATTTAAAAAGTAAAGATAGTTTAATGACCCTTAAACGGATAGTTAAGGGCTCTATATCTGTTTATGGGTGCATCTATATTTTTACAGAGGACATGGCCCTTAAGAGAACCGAATGGAAGAAGAGAATTCAAACTGCCGACACCAGAAATTTGCGATGAAGGCTTTATTGTTGTTGTTGTAATTTACTCTCAAGAAAAAAATGGCATGTTTAAACTTTAAACTCAACTTATTGTGGATTTAGGAGGAAGTTGTTTATCATCTTTACTTTTTTATTTAACTTTACATAATGTAGAAGATCCTAGCACCTCCACTGTGCACACTCTCTCTCTGTATATATGTGTGCTTGCTTCACATGTGCGCTCATCTTGCTCAAATCACATAGAGAAGATTAATTATAGGCTTGTAACAAAATGATGTTGCTATAGCCTATTGGCAATTAGGTATATTGTGGCATGAGTTATAGTAAATGCTATAGAAAACAACTTGCCTTTTGATGTATATGGGGCAACGTTCAATGGACTATAAATTATGATTTCCATAATTAACTTCTGGCCTGATTTCTCTGCTCTTATTTTACAACTGTGGGCCATAGATCGGTTTTGACTCTCTCTCTCTCTCTCTACAATTCAAGAAGAACGCAAATAAGCACTTGGTAAACTCAATATTTATAAGATTAGTTCATCCTCAACTGTAATTATACGTCTCCATGCCTCAAATTGTGTTTGCTTGCTTCTTTGCAATTTACTTTTAAAAAAAAAATAGTTTGTTTATTTATTAATTTTGTTAGACCTTTTACTTTTCATGTGCAATGCTTCATTTTTCTCACTGGGTGGCGTAAGCTAGTCCCCGGATTTTGTTTAGGTTTTCGCTCATCCTTTTGAGGAGCTTCTTCTGAATTGAGCTCATCTCCGTGTTGTTGTGTATCTTCGTTCTTGTAGACTAAAGTGTTGATTAGATTCTCAGTTACATAGTATGTTGTTTTCTTTTTCAGCAACTGTGTGAGATGGGAGGCTTCTCATTTACAGGACAAATTCATTTCTGTTTCAGGTACATCAATGAGTTAATTGAGTTCGTCTTCCTTGCTAGCAAGGATAACAACAATGAAGATACAACCTCTGTCCAGGATCCTTCTGTTTCTGTAGGCTGTTCTCAGAGTGCTGAACCTGATTCTAGAAGGGTTACAGTTTCCAGTCAATCAACTAACCCAGCGGTGGTCAGAAGTGGTGGGGAAACATTAGATGGTTCTGAGGATGGTCATCAAAATATATTGCAGAAAGATTCTGCACTCCAAGTGCAGCCTCGACCGGCAGACTGGGCGTTAGTACTGGAAGCTGCGACGAAAAGGAGATCTCAAGTTCTTGCCCCTGAGAATCTTGAGAACATGTGGACAAAAGGGAGAAACTACCAAAAGAAGAGTTCTAAGCTAATGAAAGCAGGAATTTCGTCAGGGCCTGCTGGAAGCTCAAGGAAAGAATTGGTGACTAATTTAAATCAAAGTACTATAGGTATGTATCACAGAGACATGCTCACAGCCATCACTATAACCTCCTGTTTAGAAAATATGTTTCTCTATTTCTAGTCAGGGAACAATCTACTAATGGGGGTTGTCTTGATGAAGCATGTGAAGATGAAAGGACATCTGGTGGAAGCACTAAAAGACAGCTTAAACGATCTAATAGTACTCCTGACATGAATAGGTCACTTGTGAGCAAAACTGGTGAGAGAAAAGAACCAAGTGGTGAATTGTTATATCATAATGATGGACCCTTGCAAGCTCCAAAGCATAGATGCCGCGTGAGTATGTTTTTTCACAAAGTCAATTGTACTAATCCTAAAAGCAAGATGTTGATTAAACTTATAGGAATGTTTCTCTTCTTTTCTTATTTTAAATGCATATGCCTCTGCTGCTTACTATTCCATTGCTGCAATAGTAGTCCCTTAAAGGTTGAAAATACACATTTTTTCAACTTGCTCGCTTTTCATGCTTATACTGGGTATTATCCAGAGAAGTACCACCTCTTACTATTCTCTGGATACCATCTTTCTGTGATTTATGAATTCAAATTCTACTAGATCGTTATGTTGGGTTTTTATGTAGAGATCCGTCTGTCCTCAACTAACCCCTACTAGTGTTCTGTTAGTGTATAGTTCGTCAATGCAATACTATATGTTGCTTCAATAGCCAGTGGAAGCTGGTAGTTATCAGGTCTAGCTCTAACTCTGTTATGATGTTGTTAAGTTTGTACTTGCTGAGAAGATAATATTCAGTGAATCAGTGGGATCATCAGCATAGAGGTTTGGACTGTTTTCTGTCAAGCCGGTAGTGGCAAGAGGGAGGGGAGACAAGGTCTTGCTGGTTACCATATTTGTTGGACCTTTGCAGTATACAGCTGAATAATGGAAAGGGACCATGACAATGCTCCAAGAAACTTATTCTCAGAAACTTGGGTGGCCATGTTGCGGCAGTTGCTCCTGTATCTTGTCTGTTTTCCTTTATCATTCTTTCATGGTTGTCTAGATGATTGACTTCAGTTGTTCAAATGTTTGTTGGGCTTCTACTCTACACGAGCTATACTCTTAAGTAGACTAACTGGTGGAACTTGCTACAGTCTGACCGACTAGCGAGTAGGGTGGCTGGTTGAATGTAATTAGGAGGCTAACAAACTTAATTGGAAATCTATTGCTGCTGCTACTGCTTCTGCTTCTGCAACTGCAACTGCAACTGCAATTTCTGCTGCTGCTGCCTAACCCACTGATATTTCTAACAAAAGCAGTAGTCTCTTTTGTCACGCCCCGACCCGGAATCACCCGAATCATCGTCCTCGCAGGGGGGCGTGATGCCGCACGAGCCTGAAGTTGCGCTTGTGCAAGGCAAGATGACAAGTTCTCAAATGGTTATCTTTTGATTCGATATTAACAACGAAAGGAAACAGAGTATACAAAACAATTCTCTTTATTAATATCCGAAACTGAGGTTACAATGGCTTTCGATAGCCTAACAATATATGCCAGATTGGCTACAACACTCAGGTTCTCTCTTGCCCACAAAGGATTTCTCCGTTCCATGCATCATGCCTTCTATATCTCGGCCGCATCAATCCAGCTGCGTAGTCCGAGCGTCAATGCGATAGCACGCTTCAATGCGCTTCGGCATTCCAAGCCTTAACACGTTCAAGCAACGCTTCGCCGCGAGCAATCCATTCCCTGCACCCTGCATGAAGCTGGTGGGGGATCAGTACGTTCGTCCTCGCATGTACTGATATCAAAGATCATCTTTCCAAACCGACATTTTAATCTTTACGTTGAATCATGCAACTTAGCTTATGATCTTGCTATGTTCTCCTTAGGGTCAATTTCATGGCAACTTGAAAGCGTAAAGCATTTATCATAGCATCATGTTATCATATTGAATAGACAAGCAAACAAGCAATCTCGTGTTTGATTCGTGGCTTACCAAGTCGACGCACTCGCCCTTGCGTCCCTTGCACTGACGCAAGGTGAATACGCCCCATTTCTTCCCTGTCATGTTATAAGTGCAACTCTAAGTAGGATCTATATGCGGGACGCATTCGCGCCTACACTTTCAACCCATCGTTCCTTAACTATATGAGGGCCGTTGGCGTATCCGCGCCGGAATGGACTAAAGGAGTTCCTTTCTTTTCTCTCCTTCTTTTCTCACTATTTGGTTGGGCTGCCCGGCGTTTAACGGGTTGGGTAACAATCCCAAAACAACCGAAACGTTCCCGCTGCATACCATCATTTGCGGCATTTCCCATCTAGTTTTGATGTGCGCCTACAAAGATTATTTGAATCCCTCCGCGGCCAATCGGTTCCGGGGCGCATCCGGTAACTATCCGATTGGGGGAAACACCCGTGCACGGGCGATATCACATTTTATCTCGAGCCCATTCCAATCGACCATGCAACGCCCTATCATTCAAGTATCAATTTCAAACAACCAAACATAGTCTTGAGTCCGAGACTCAGACTTATCATCTCGCATCTCTTTCTTTAGCTTTCTGTGTTCTTACGTTTCTTGCTTCGTTTCAATGTTTCAATGGCATCGTGCCTCAACTCAATGCTCGTCAACCGAACGACCCGAAGGTCTTGAACACCTTTCGAGGCACCATGTCATATCCGACAGTTCCGCCACATTCATGCCACAACTGTATTCTCTCGCAACGAAGCCATCTTTTATTATCCCGTGCACGTAGGCACGTTCTGACCATATTCCCATGTTCCATAACTTAGCATTCAATGTTCGGGGCTTGCGCGCTAGGGCGCTCGCCTATTGTCTTTCCATGTTCTAACCGTCTAACTCGTGCAGCAAAGGCACGGTATGGTTCGTGCACTAAGGCACTCGCCGATTACAGTTATCCCATGTTCTTGCGGCTTGCGCACCGAGGCGCTCGCCTTAGCGATATCCAATGTCCCATAGCGACTCGTGCATATTGATGCACGTTTCATTTCCATTGTTCTAACTTAGTGTTCGACTCACACTATGATTTTATCTCCGATCGGCCACGCCCGTGGCGTCGATAGGTTAACTTAGCATACAATGATATATTTGACTTATCGAATGAAGGAGTAAAAAGAAGTCAATCCTCCCACCTTGAGTCGATATGCCTTCGTCGTTTCGCCGAGCCGATGCGGCTCGATTCCCTAACTTTGTTGCACGGCCACTCTCCTGACTTAGCCATTTGAGCACTTCGTGCTTCGTTGAGTTATACGCCCAATTCGCCTTAGCATGCCCAAGTCTTAGCCCGTCGCAAGGCGACGTTTTGATTTCGCGGACCCCTTACTAAATATTGCAAAAGATCGACCTCTAATATTTTCCCGTCAAAGTATGACCTGCACACGAAACCAACTAAAATCAGTACTTGCTTCGATTCGGACTTGCGCCTTGGTCGATTCGATTTCTTAGAATCTTCGAGCCGATTCAATGCACTCATCCTTCGGGGCAACGCGGCGCTTCGCATCGATTCACTCGATGCATTCTTAGGGACAAGGCAACTCTTCGCATCGACATAGTCCGATGCATTACTCGGGTCGACGTAACTCTCCGCATCGACTTAGTTCGATGCGTTGCTCGGGACAACTTAACTCGCGTATCATTTTGCATCGATACATTTCCTTTGCGTCAACGCGACTCGTTGAGTCAACGCTTCAGCGTAATGCGCCGTGCGGAGCGGGGCATTACAGAATATACCACTCAAAACAAGGTTCGTCCTCGAACCAAAACCAACACTCCGACTAAGTGTTTTATAGATCGTTTCACGATCTCGCCCCACAAATGATGTTCGATTTCATAACATCTCGCAAGCTTTCCATTAACATTTCATAGTCTTCCCTGCAGCTCGATTTGAATTTTGTATACAACTCGATTTGGATTCGTACCTATATTCAAGGCGTCCCGAAGATATATGTATTTCGACCAAGCCCAGTCGTAGCAAATTAGAACAAAGCTGACAGGTAAATTTCAATCCTATGCTTGCCATCTCGTACTCTCGATCGGACTTATCCTTAGCAACTGTTCTCGAAATTTCATCGCATATGCATATTGATACACATGCGATTCATTCAACAAGGTCATTGCACGCGACGCGATTCAAAATCGCATTTCTCATTTCGTATGTTTTATCGGGACTATCAATTCTACGCATTGCGTCAAGCCGTCGCGCATCCAATCACAACGAGTCTCCGCAACGCCTTGCGTTCGAAGTCGCTATCCAACTATTTTCGAAGTCTCGCTCGCAACTTGTCTCGATACGATTCTCTTTGTTGACTTGCAATTGCATCAACATTCAGGGCTACGCCCGCTAGGTTACTTTCCAAGGCACCGTGCTTAGATTCTCCCGACGCAAGTTTAAATTGACATTGCACAAAGGCCACAATCTATCCGACACGAAAGTTTACATCAAGGCGATGGTGCTCAAGGCAACGATCGCCTTGACACGAATGTCTTAACGACGCGTCTTACATTTAATTTCCTAACGAGTAGGAAATCACTAGCCAAATTCCCAACTTATCCGTCTCGCAACATCGAACATAATTTCGATTCACGCAAGCTCAATTGCAAGGTGAATCCGAATCTAACGACATGACTCGTAAGCCATTCCCTTATCGTTCCCTCTCGTGCATAGCACGTTCCTCGCAATCGCCTAGACTTATCATCAACATGCACCATGTTATATTTGTTATCGGTGCAATCCCATATGCGATATCGCATGGGTCATCTTACGGTCTGCAGCATTCAATTTGATTTGGCGGTCAAGTCTTCTAGGGTCAGCTGCCCCGAAGCTACGCTCGATAATTGTGGATCATTAACGAAGGACAGTTTAATACGAACCATGCTATATCTTATTTCGGAGCCAAATCACGTTCCGACGATTCTATGCGACTATCCAATTTCGGACAAAACCATTTCTATCGGCGCAACTGATGCGCAACTATCCTCCGAGTCAAGTCATGCACTGCCGTCGATGACTTTGCAATTTACGAAACATCTACTCGTATCGAATTCGAGTCTATCTTATTCGCGGGTCGACACACGAGATGCTATACGCATCGAGCAATCGTCGATAACTTATAGTCTCGTCTTGATCAATCACAAAATTTACGATCAACCAAGTTCGTTCATTCTCGTATCCTTACTTACAAAATTTTGATAGCGCAAGGCGCACTCCATTTTGCATTCTCACATCGCCTACGTTTCCTTACGTATCGATCTCGATACGTCGTATCCATTTCGATAACGTAAGGGTCAACTTTGAATCTGTTTCAACGTCAACTTAACTCGCCTCGCATACATCCAAGTTCGCAACAAACTTTTCCATACGCATCGAATCATTTTCCGATTCACCGCATCCCGCTATACTTTGATCGCGTATCCGAGTTACCGATTATCCAACATCGTGCCCTCGAGTTATACGATCTCGCCCTCTAAGTTTCGCGTGTTTTCAATCGTACTCAAATGATTGTCGTCGTAACTTAACCAACTATTTCATAGGCACGGTTTCTCGCGTCAACCAACTTTCTTACCGAAGTCGCACATCGTGCGATACGATTACAATTCACATCGCCCAACATTTCTATCGAGATCGCAAGTCGTACGATTCGATTCGTCTCGCCCAACATTTCTACCGAGATCGCAAGTCGTGCGACTCATTTGTAAGCTCGAGTATTTCTTTCCCGTCGATCCGATTATTGCGTCAAGGCAGAATCGTTTTTGCTAGTCTCGGTCGTCCGACCAACTATAACTTCCGTCCGACGTATCGTTCATCGATACGAGTCTCGCCTTATCGTCCCAACCGAATTTCGAAGAACACTTGCATCAACATACCGTCATACAAATTTTCAATCGAGTCTCGGTACTCCCCCGTCTGTTGCGGACAAACCTTCCGCAATTCTCACAATACGCCGATGCAATTCATCGCACAAGTGGTATCCCATATACCACTCGGAATCGAGTCATTCATCGCCTACGTGGTATGGCATATACCACTCGGAACTCAAGTCATTTCCCTCGCATTATATTTAGTATAGGCCAACGTTCTCTTCCGACTTACGGTTTCCGCAGTGATCGTGCTTGATCACAACCGTAACTTTTGATTCTATCAAATCCGACACAACTCGGTCAATGTTCTCGTTTGCCAACATAAGTTTGGTGTGCAACCGAACGATTTGTTCTATCGATTTACAATTTCAATTCTTTCCTTACGTTGCATCTCGTGCAACAATTTATTTAGACACGCGTTGCACCACGTGCAACAAATTTCACTTCCGATACGCGTTGCACATCGTGCTACGATTTTATTTTCGACACTTTCATTTCACTTTGTACAACGATTTATTCCCAATTTCCTTTGCACTTCGTGCAACGATTAATTTAATATGCGTTGTACCACGTGCGATAATTTTACTTCCAACACGCGTTGCACATCGTGCAACGATTATTTCCAACATTTCCCGCACCTCGTGCAACGAATTACTCTCGACTTTACAAGTCAATGCACAATCCGTTTAACACATCGGTATTGGCTATCACTCTTACTTTCATTTTAACGCATATTCACATTAACTCGCTGCACATCGTGCATCATTTTATTTCTCATTCAACATGTTACATTGCCACAATATCTCAATTTGTATTTCACAATTCGTTGCACTTGCAACAACTAACATTTTTTTACGGCTCGTTTGCATTCAATGCAATATACCCTTCGCGACTTTCTTAGCAAACATCATGAAATTTCCAAAACACATGCGGCAAAATTTCATGATTTGTATTAGACTTATTGTATGGAACATCCAATGCGGCATCGAGTAGAGTCAAGAGTGGTATCAAGTGGTGGTGGGCAACTTTTAGAATTGTAATGAAGCGAGCGTCCAGAGGAAATTGAGCCTAGAGCTCTGATACCAATTTGTCACGCCCCGACCCGGAATCACCCGAATCATCGTCCTCGCAGGGGGGCGTGATGCCGCACGAGCCTGAAGTTGCGCTTGTGCAAGGCAAGATGACAAGTTCTCAAATGGTTATCTTTTGATTCGATATTAACAACGAAAGGAAACAGAGTATACAAAACAATTCTCTTTATTAATATCCGAAATTGAGGTTACAATGGCTTTCGATAGCCTAACAATATATGCCAGATTGGCTACAACACTCAGGTTCTCTCTTGCCCACAAAGGATTTCTCCGTTCCATGCATCATGCCTTCTATATCTCGGCCGCATCAATCCAGCTGCGTAGTCCGAGCGTCAATGCGATAGCACGCTTCAATGCGCTTCGGCATTCCAAGCCTTAACACGTTCAAGCAACGCTTCGCCGCGAGCAATCCATTCCCTGCACCCTGCATGAAGCTGGTGGGGGATCAGTACGTTCGTCCTCGCATGTACTGATATCAAAGATCATCTTTCCAAACCGACATTTTAATCTTTACGTTGAATCATGCAACTTAGCTTATGATCTTGCTATGTTCTCCTTAGGGTCAATTTCATGGCAACTTGAAAGCGTAAAGCATTTATCATAGCATCATGTTATCATATTGAATAGACAAGCAAACAAGCAATCTCGTGTTTGATTCGTGGCTTACCAAGTCGACGCACTCGCCCTTGCGTCCCTTGCACTGACGCAAGGTGAATACGCCCCATTTCTTCCCTGTCATGTTATAAGTGCAACTCTAAGTAGGATCTATATGCGGGACGCATTCGCGCCTACACTTTCAACCCATCGTTCCTTAACTATATGAGGGCCGTTGGCGTATCCGCGCCGGAATGGACTAAAGGAGTTCCTTTCTTTTCTCTCCTTCTTTTCTCACTATTTGGTTGGGCTGCCCGGCGTTTAACGGGTTGGGTAACAATCCCAAAACAACCGAAACGTTCCCGCTGCATACCATCATTTGCGGCATTTCCCATCTAGTTTTGATGTGCGCCTACAAAGATTATTTGAATCCCTCCGCGGCCAATCGGTTCCGGGGCGCATCCGGTAACTATCCGATTGGGGGAAACACCCGTGCACGGGCGATATCACATTTTATCTCGAGCCCATTCCAATCGACCATGCAACGCCCTATCATTCAAGTATCAATTTCAAACAACCAAACATAGTCTTGAGTCCGAGACTCAGACTTATCATCTCGCATCTCTTTCTTTAGCTTTCTGTGTTCTTACGTTTCTTGCTTCGTTTCAATGTTTCAATGGCATCGTGCCTCAACTCAATGCTCGTCAACCGAACGACCCGAAGGTCTTGAACACCTTTCGAGGCACCATGTCATATCCGACAGTTCCGCCACATTCATGCCACAACTGTATTCTCTCGCAACGAAGCCATCTTTTATTATCCCGTGCACGTAGGCACGTTCTGACCATATTCCCATGTTCCATAACTTAGCATTCAATGTTCGGGGCTTGCGCGCTAGGGCGCTCGCCTATTGTCTTTCCATGTTCTAACCGTCTAACTCGTGCAGCAAAGGCACGGTATGGTTCGTGCACTAAGGCACTCGCCGATTACAGTTATCCCATGTTCTTGCGGCTTGCGCACCGAGGCGCTCGCCTTAGCGATATCCAATGTCCCATAGCGACTCGTGCATATTGATGCACGTTTCATTTCCATTGTTCTAACTTAGTGTTCGACTCACACTATGATTTTATCTCCGATCGGCCACGCCCGTGGCGTCGATAGGTTAACTTAGCATACAATGATATATTTGACTTATCGAATGAAGGAGTAAAAAGAAGTCAATCCTCCCACCTTGAGTCGATATGCCTTCGTCGTTTCGCCGAGCCGATGCGGCTCGATTCCCTAACTTTGTTGCACGGCCACTCTCCTGACTTAGCCATTTGAGCACTTCGTGCTTCGTTGAGTTATACGCCCAATTCGCCTTAGCATGCCCAAGTCTTAGCCCGTCGCAAGGCGACGTTTTGATTTCGCGGACCCCTTACTAAATATTGCAAAAGATCGACCTCTAATATTTTCCCGTCAAAGTATGACCTGCACACGAAACCAACTAAAATCAGTACTTGCTTCGATTCGGACTTGCGCCTTGGTCGATTCGATTTCTTAGAATCTTCGAGCCGATTCAATGCACTCATCCTTCGGGGCAACGCGGCGCTTCGCATCGATTCACTCGATGCATTCTTAGGGACAAGGCAACTCTTCGCATCGACATAGTCCGATGCATTACTCGGGTCGACGTAACTCTCCGCATCGACTTAGTTCGATGCGTTGCTCGGGACAACTTAACTCGCGTATCATTTTGCATCGATACATTTCCTTTGCGTCAACGCGACTCGTTGAGTCAACGCTTCAGCGTAATGCGCCGTGCGGAGCGGGACATTACATCTTTGGTCCAATTTTGGCACTAACCCTGAAGATTCATATGAGGTCGATCCTTGTTCATCAAATTTTGTCGCCTTTCAAGTTTTAATGGAGCCATATTAGATATTAACTGTGCTCTACGAAGGACCTAATATTGTGTAAAATTGTTCAGAAGAGCATGGTGATAGTGATGATAAAGTTGTTAGATCGAGATACTAACCCTAGAGGCGTTGGGGGTTGAATAGGCTTTGTCAAAGTTATCTTATTGCTACTTGTGATGAAATGAATTATGTAGCGGAAACAATCTCAAGTAGTTAAACATGCAATAATATAAGCAAATATAACAATATTAGGCTTAGTCCACTAGAAACAATTGATCCCGATACAAACCTCATACTGTTGGCCAACAAGCCTGTTACAAATCTAACTAGTCCTTAGGTCTAATCAAGTCCGTCGTTGTTCTAATCCCAAGAACAAGCCCCCCCCCCCCCCCCCCCCCCCCCCCACCCCCCCCCCCCCCCCCCCCCCACACACACCCTCCCCACCACCACAACCACAACCACAACCACAAATTCGTTGGCTTAAACCCTTACAAAGTAGGTAGAAACTTTCAATGATTACAGAAGTAGAATTGAAAAAGTAAAACTATCTCACCGTCCTTTATGGGAACTCCTCTAGATGGAGCCAATGTTGAATGTGCTTGGAGAAGTCTCTCGTCAATCGCTTGGGCCTCCTCGGATGATTAAAACAATGGCGTACATGAAGAGCTCTTGATCTCCTTCAACTTCAATGGCCAACTCCCTCTTGTTGAAGGATAAGATGTATGATTGGAATTGTGGTGGTGGAGAGGCTTGAAAACCTATTTATGGATAAGCACTATTTTTATGGCTTTAGGGTTCTTGCTCTTGCCATGTAGGTCTCCCAAAAAACTCCTATATTAGCCCTAAAATGCTACCAACCTCTTTGACTAGATCAAAATCGGTTTGACCAAGTTAGAGACAAATTCCTTAGTTTAGATCCCAAAAGCAGCTTTTGGGCTGCTCATTTAAATAACTCATGGTTTAGCCACCCTGTAACCTGTTTATAATTAATTTTCCAATTAATTTCCGACTGGGCTAAATCCTGAAACTGGTCCGCTCTTGTGTGATGTGGGTGCGCTCATCGGAGTCAATCCACTCCGCCTCTTGCTAACACGTCTGTGCCCAACTCTTCACCCGAGTTTCTACGACCTGGGGTACGTACTAATTCCTTTCCTGGGTTGCTTCTGCAGCTTGTTTAATTCCTTTTTTTAAAATATTTTTTTTTCTCCCTTGTATTTTCCTTTCCTTGGCCTTAATTTAAATTCAGAAGACAAGAACAACAACAATAAAGTATTTATCCCAAACATTTGGGGTTGACTGTTTGAATCCTTTTATTCAAGTCAATTATGCTAAGAGTCATGTCCTCTACAACAGTAACAAAAACCATATTATCTTTAAAACATCAATTTATGTTCGTTTTGGCCTACCTCTTCTCCTACCAGCTCCTTTTACTATTAACTTATTGCTCATCCTTACCATAACATCTATTAGCCTACGTTGCACATATCCAAACCACCTACGACGATTTTCTATCATTTTGTACTCAATTGGTGCCACCTCCAACTTCATATAAATATGCTTAATTCTTATCCTATCTTTTAATTTATTGCCACTTATCCATCTTAGCATTCTCATTTCTGCTACACTAATTTTTGAGACATGTTTCTTAATTGCCCAACACTCCGATCCACAAAGCATGACCGGTCTTATAATTGTCTTATAGATTTTTTTCCCACTTCAAAGGTATCTTCCGATCACAAATTACACCAGCAGCACTCCCTCATTTTAACCATCGTCTTTTAATTGTATGCATGCCATTCTTCTCATTCTCTCCGTCATGATGACGATTGATCCTAAATAAATTCAAATATATTTGAATTTATAATTTTGTTCAATCTGTGACCTCCACATAATGTGACATTTGTTACAACCTGCACATGCTCAAAACGCACATCAAATACACAATAAGGTTGTTAATTATCAAACTGAGCAAGACTGACTCAACAAAAAGGAAGAACTGTGAACGAATGTTCTAAAAACAGGTTTAATTGGATGTATAATCATTTTGTCATTGACTGAGCACATAATGAAACTGCTTAATATAACATGGTATGATTGAACAAAGAGCAGACAGGTTCATTTGCTTGTGATTTCTTCTTTTTAATGTATGTTCGTCTTTGCATTAGAATATGAGGATGATGGATGGAAATCTGTGATGGACAAAAGCATGACAAGAGTATATGTTGACGTGAAGACACTATAATATTGAGTGGGAACTCGCAGTCGTGTATTGCTCTCTGTTATATTCAACTTGACAATATTTTCTGATAGTAAGGAGTTGCTAACACAAATTTCATTGTAGATTTTTTTGTTCTCCTGATTGAAAGACATGCTGCAATAGACATAATGATCATCCTACCTAAAAATGCTCGTCCTGGTGACCAAGCGAATTAGAAGTTTGTCATCTTACCTCGAAGATGCTTGTATTCTGGGGAACAAAATAATAAAAATGAAAAGTATCTTCCTTGTGAACACCAATTGGGAAGTAATATTTAGATGTTGGTAAACATTTGGAAGAGCTTGATTTCCTTTGCCCATAAAGAAACTCTTGAAGTCTGAGCCTTCAGTCTGCAGACTGAACACATATCAGCGAAGTGAAAAGTTGATTGTATTGATTAGGATCGTCTTAGAAGTTGGAATATCCCATCATTTCTTGTAGCGTAAGCAACAGCTCACTTGTAAGGACAGTGTTAGCTATTGCCTATAATGATGGTTAAATCTATTACCTAACTGTCACAGCACAACACTGAGGTTACTTGTCTCAAGATTTGCCAATAATCACCACCTACTTACTCTATTCTTCTTATTTGCCAACAATTACTTATGCTTTTTACGGTTGCCACCCTAAGAAGACTATTCCCAATTGGATACTCGACTTCTGTAAGAGAGTCTGTCTTATACTTCATGGCCATAGTATTACTGTATTCCAAGTGTCATATACAACTACGTGCATGAGCCCTGTTTTTAATCTGACTTTCCTTTCCTGTTTGTTCTTTTATGTTCTCACTTTAAATTCTTGGTGTGTATAATGTTTCTACAGGTTGTTGGTGCATATTTTGAAAAGACTGGATCAAAATCTTTTGCGGTTTATTGTATTGCAGTAACGGATGCAGAGAACAAAACCTGGTTTGTCAAAAGAAGGCATGCAGTCACTTAAAACTTGTTATACTGTTCATTTAATCATAGGGTACTATTTCTTGATTACATTCTCTCCTTGTGTCTGTGGTATTAGGTGGGGGAAACTGTGTAGTGTGTGCTTTGGGGGAAGGGGTGGGGGATGGGGGATTTGAGTGGAGTGTTGATGCGGTGGGTTTTGGTTGTCCTGTTCTATAAGCTCAAAACTGTCAGGTCATGAGTGGTCTCCTTTTTCCTAGTCATTTGACCTTAAAGGCTTTATGGAAAAGCGTTCTCTTGCCTAGAATTATTTTTGTGGAACATCCAAACATGATATTAACTCATAGAGGATGATTAAGTTGTTGGCATTTTGTGTTTTTATGTGTTGGGTTACTTGGGTATTTTTTTGTAGGACCTTCCTACTGTTTCCATGTGGGTTCAAATGTAATGACAGTCATGCACATAACAGTACCACCCACTTGGTCATGATTTTGCTTGCTCTGGTCTGATGCTACTAGATCATGGATCTACTTCCTAGTTGCCTTTCTTTAAACATGCTTGAAATGTAAGACGTTCATGCATAGTCAAAGGCACCACACATCTTTTTAATTATTTATAGGCCACCAGATGCTGGTCCAGTCTGTAAGACTGGTGAGCGTTTAGGTAGGAGTCTGGGTCTAAAACCATGTCAATCACAAATTCCTGGAGTTCGAAAAACAGATTCATTTTAATGTGGTAGCTAAGAGACAGTCGGCCTTCAATTTTTAAATGGTTCAATATAAACTTGCAGTTCTTTGATATTCCATTTGATTGGAAGCAAGTATAAATCATCGTCTTGGTCATCAGCATCATCTAAGATTCTCCACTAAAAGGAAGTTGGTTATGAATTGGAGCCTTCACTAGAGAAGGCTCCATATAGAGATTGAGCAGAATATACGACTGGTGTCAACCAGATGCCAAAGCTGAATAGGAACCTGCAATACGCTAACAATAAGAATTAGAAGAACGCTGGAAGGTAGGATTCTTGCCTTATTGATCACCCAATAAGCACACGGATAATGGAGCAGTGGAAAGTTGGAACTTGGAAACTAAGGTGAAAGAAGGTTTAAATTCGTCACAATTTAAGCTATGCAATAAGGTTCAAAATTAGTGTACCCTTGACATTGGAGATAGGTAGGGAGAGTGGGACAGAGGGAGAGGAAATAAAGGATGAGAATTTTTGGTTGCTAATGGTGAAAGTAACTGTTCATATCCATGGATAGCTATTCACATGTCTGTTTCAGCTAGAATAGTGCAAGGCTATGCTATGTCGGATGTCCCATGTGGATAGAGTATACGTCAGGGACAGTTGCTATCACAGGTTTATAGAAGATTGTTCTGTAGTAAGTTCCATGGTGTGCGTTGTTTTTGTTTACTGACGATAACTCATCTGTTAATGAGACTAGAGAAGCATCAGTCCCCAAGATAGAAATGTAGGAAGAAACTTCTATAATATTTAGAATTTTGGTTGAATGCAAAATATATGAAAGTAATGATAGCAGGACTAGGAATCTATTGTAATATTTAACACTAGAGGATGTTTTCTTTTTTCATTTGAGATCAATGCTTATTCATCGTGTTAAAGATCCACAAAGTTGTTATGAGATGGTTGTAACACCTGTCAACTATGTGTTAGGGACAGAACACTTGACCAAGCTAAATCCTAAGAAGGTTAAGTTACTGAAATGATCAGAAATACGTACACTAAAGGATATAACAAGATGTGAAGGTTCTGTAGAAGTTCAGAAGTAGTTTCTAGCGAGGATGAGAAGGTAATTTTTTAGCTGATTTGAATGTGCAATGAAGGTTGATATATGTACCAGTTAAGGAGTCAAAGCAGCCTGATCAGAGTTGCTAGAAGTAGGGCAAGCCAAATGGAACTGCATGAGGCGCTCTAAGTGGATATTATAGTTTCTTACATAAAATAATAACTAGCCATCAGTAGAGCTGAGTGGAGATACAGAATTCACCTAGAAGGCCCCTAACATTAATGACGACCCATGTTGAAAATGGTCTTTGTATCCGTGAGGTGTCATTACCGATATTCGTGTAACATAGGTGTCTATATTGTACCAATCCAAAAATGTTTGTATCCCGTATCTATATTCATGCGACATTGATGATGACATTGCTGTTGAGGTGATTCTCTTTTGGCATATAATCCATTTTGTGAGTGGCGAGGCTTATTGTTGCGCAAAGCGATACCAATCAACCTTCATCAATTTCAAATAGTCCAATTTTGTTTCTTCATATGGACACATTAACAAATAAGCTTAAGATTGTATTATGCCTCTCACGTGAGGTTGCGTGAGTCAATGGTTGAGGCCTTTGGTAGGGGACGGAGAAATCCTGGGTTTGAATACAGGTGGGACAGTTAAATTAACTAGTCTTTATTTTGAAAAATTATTCTGTCTGTTTCGACTTTCGAGACAAGGTAAAATACTAGACTGACCTCAGCTTGCACAGTGTAATGTGTAAACCAGCTGAAATCAAGGTGAAACTTGCCTTTGCTGCTTAGTCAGGTTCGATTCAAGCTGAAACCAGGCTCCTACTTGGAAAATATAGGAGTCAAGCTCAAGCAAACTGTGTGTTCTTGGATCGACTCATTACCACCATAGTAAGCAACTATATGCTTCAACCAGCAATTGCAGTATATGTGGTTGTAATTCTATTCCTTGTGCTGAACCTTTCTTTCTAAAGTTACATATTCCTCACCAATTTTAAGAACCATCTACGCAGGGGCGGAACCAGGATTTTGGAGTAGGGTGGGCTAGCTAATAGTTACTATAAGGTTCTAAAAATTTATGCCAAAAATTCGGCAGAGTTTTCCTGCACATAACTATGATGAGTGCAATACATGTAGAAAAGTTTATCCATGCCAGGCTTTGATATTTAAGCTCTAAGTCTAAATATTGCACAACAATTTCCAAGCAGAGAATAGCAAGTAAAGAACACAAAAAACATTATAAACTAGACTTCCTCTGATATAATAAAAGTGAACACACATATATATTAGTGCAATACAGAGAGTAGCAAGTAAGACAACACAAACCTTACTGACAGGACTTCCTTTCATAGGGGCCTTATTTTACAAAAATTTATGATGAACTTTCAAAGCATGATAATATATGGTTCAAAGGTATCTGCATTCAATTTTTGAGCCTGCATAAACATTCAACACAATTGTTAAGTACAATTAATCACATAAGGTAACACAAAAATCGGAAAAAAAATACTTAGGACATTTATGGTACATGTGGTGACTCCAAAGGCATGCAGAGTAAAAAAGTGTAACATATCATAAACTATGTCAAGTATGACATGTACAAAAAAGTATATCCCAATCCATTTCAATGAAACGATGTCCTATTGCCCTGTACCCGTCGATTCTTGAATTTAAAGAAATCATCTATTATCAATTCTAAGTCGAGGTCTTCAGCAAGTTCTCTTTCAATGTAAATCATCAAACAATCTGAGAGAAATCCATCTTCCATCTTGTTACGTAGTGACGTTTTAACAAGTTTCATAGCAGAAAATGCACGTTCTGTAGTTGCGGTGGAAACAGGAAGAGTTAAAACAAGACGAAGCAATCTATCAATCAAACCATAGCTCTTCGACTTCTTTGTTTCAACTAGCTTTTGACATAGTTCTGAAATAGTAGAGAGATTCTGAAACCTTGGATCAAGAGGAATATCTTGCTGATAATGTTGCAATTGGCCTCTCAATATAAGTACTTCTTGTTCGGTAAAAGTTAGGATAGAATTTTCTAGCAAGACTACAAATATCATCAAGTTCAAATGCCTTGTAGTCATCCCTTGGATCCAATGCCGAGCTAAGAATTAGAAGTTCCATTGCACCTTCAGTGAACCTACTTTCTAATTCCTCAAGTTGAAAATTTATAGCCTCATTAAAGATATCAAAATTATAGTGATGCTCAAATGTAATGTCATCCCGTTGTTGGCAAGAGCGACCGCTACCCATAGTATAACGAGCACTCATATCAGGTTTATCAATCGTATGTTTCTCGCAAAATAAATTCACATTCATAAACAAATCATTCCATCCATCTTCTTTTAACTTGTGAAGGAGTTTCTTGGTAGTGGAAACAAGACTCATAGCATTCACAATGTCTTGAGATTTTTGTTGCAAGGCTTGACAAAGTACTTCTGTGATTCCTATTATTGCATTCATCAAATGTAACATGAATACAAATTCAAAGGATTTCATTGATTTCAAAGCACCCTTAGCTTTCCCACGTTGAGCTCTCTTTGTAGCATCCCTAGCAATGTTCTCAAGAACTATACAAGTTGCATCAAACGTAATCATCAAGCGGCTAACTGAACCAAAATGGGAACTCCAACAAGTAGCTCTAGCTCGTTGTAAAATACCAATTTGATTACCCCCTCTACTAGTTTGAAGTTCACCGATAGCTATTTTGAATGCAACTTCATATGCTTGAGCAGATCGGAACTCGCTTTGACGCTTGGGAGAAGAAGTAATAAGGTTGACAATAGTTTCCACCATTGAAAAGAACAACCATATATCCTGCTCATCCTTAGCTGTCTCAACTAATGCTAGTTGGAGTCGGTGGGCAAAGCAGTGCACATAATATGCATAAGAACATTCTTGACGAAATAAAGCTTGTAGACCATTCCATGCCCCTCGCATATTGCTAGCACCATCGTATCCTTGGCCTCTCATATTGTCGATAGAAAGATTGTACTTAGTAAAAATCTTGCATATCTCTTCTTTAAGAGTTAAAAGTTGTGGTATTTTCAACCCCCACAGCACCGAAAAACCGCTCACGTAAAATACCATCGTCATCAACAAATCTCAAGATAATAGCCATTTGTTCTCTATTGGACTCATCTTGTGCTTCATCAACAAGAATACAAAATTTTTTGTCCCCATTTTGTTCACGAATCTTACATTTCACTCCATGAGCTATAATATGCAAAACCTCCTTTTGAATCAATGGTGTGGTATATGAAGCATTTTCCGGAGCATTTTCAAGAACAACTTCGGCAACTTTCTCATTCCAACTTGCCACAAAGTTTAGCAATTCAAGAAAGTTTCCTCGGTTTCTTGATCCAATTGACTAGGGGTGAGCATTCGGTTTATTCGGTTTAAACCGAACCGAATAACCCAAAACCGAATTGGACCGAAACCGAATAAGCAAAACCGAAACTGAACCGAATTGGCCCAAAACCGAATCAAACCGAACCGAATTAAATCGGTTCGGTTTTCGGTTTATTCGGTTTATTCATATTTTTTTGATTTTTTTGAACTTTTTTTTGTTAATATATATAGTAACTAAATATACATAGACATATTTAGTATATACCTATATATATTTAGTATGTACCTATATATATTAATACTTATATATAGTACGTACACACACACACACACACACACACACACACATATATATATATATATATATATATATATAAATTAATTAATTAATTAAATTTTCTTATTCGGTTTTCGGTTTTGGACCGAAACCGAAACCGAAAACCGAAACCGAAACCGAATAAGAAAATTTAGTATTTTCAAAACCGAAACCGAACCGAATTTTTTTAAAACCGAACCGAACCTCTTATTCGGTTCGGTTTGGTTTTCGGTCCAAAACCGAATAATGCTCACCCCTAAAATTGACTCATCATGACCTCTAATGGCACATCCTTGATATGCAAGCCATAAGACACA
The DNA here is from genome assembly GCA_029216955.1 of Iris pallida. Taxonomy (NCBI): domain Eukaryota; kingdom Viridiplantae; phylum Streptophyta; class Magnoliopsida; order Asparagales; family Iridaceae; genus Iris; species Iris pallida. The sequence goes on from JANAVB010014400.1 coordinate 4,457,383, forward strand.
ACGAATAGTGGCCTTCACTCGCAACCTATTTTTCTCCACCAACTCTTGAGATTGCACTTTAAACATGTTTTCTATGCCCCTTGATAGTCTCTTTAAATTTTCATGAGACTGAACATGAGCCATGTGAAAGAAATTTGGACCTCCCATGTGTTGCAAAAAAGAACAATTTTTTCTATCATTCACCCTCTTCCAACTTCCAAATCCATCCTTTGTAAATGTAGGACGCTTAGGAGGATATGTTTCAAAGAGAAAGCATGGAAAACAATACACTTTATCCTTCGCGGGAGAATATTCTAACCAAGGAAAGTCTTTAAACCACGAAGCAATAAATCGACGATTTTGTTCTCCGGATGATTTAGAGGATGGATACCCTTGTAGTGGTTGATATGGCTCCGCATTGATAGCCCGTCGAACTTCGTCCCGTTGATTAACGGGGTATTGGCCTATTTGAAGACGTAACCCCGGATCCCGTTCGAAAGAAGCAACATCAAATTCTATAGGCTCCACTCTTTGAACTTTAGAACGATGTACTTCATGAACGTCAACGGAAGGAGGACATCTTCCATCAACTTCATTTAAAGGATGTTGCTCATCGTCGTCATTGGAAGGAAGTTGCTCATTCTTATCATTGGAAGGATGTTGCTCACCCACTTCTCTAGATGTATCCCCTTTTGATTTTTTATTATTGTTTGCCTTATAGAATGAAAGCATAGTTTTTAGTGGCTTGGAATCCTTGGATGCTCAACTCATTTTTAAAGATACTTGATTATCTAGATAAACCAAAGAAAATCATGTATCAATAACTAAACAAGACTACTTCAACAAACCAACACATGAATATACAAAAATCAGCCAGTTCAGTGCAGAGCTTACCTCAAGATCAATCTCAATTCTCAAATTGATCGAGCAAGTGCGGAGCTCAGTCTCCTCTTTGTAAACTTTCGTCGAACGATTGGTGAGCACTGAGCGAGTTACAAAGAGAAGCTCAATTAGTGATCTCTTCAGACTTCAAAAGACCGAAGAGATTGATCACAACAAAGAATTAAGACTTGACGAGAAGAAACAAAAGGAAAAATTTAACAAAGAAGAAGAAGAAGAATTAGAAGATCTTTGAATCGTACCGTTGTTTTCGACAACGACCGGAGTTTGGAGGGAACAAGTCAAACTCGCCGCCGGACGCCGGAGAAGAAATGATCGCAGGTCTTCAAGGGTGTCGAGATTGGGGTTGGGGTCGGCTGTCGAGATTGGGGTTGGGGTCGGCTGTCGAGATTGCAAGTCTCCATGGGTGAAGGGACCAGATGCAGCGGCATCAAACAACAGATAAAGATGGGAGCTTAGAAGGGGGGGGGGGGGGGGGCGCTTAATTGTATATTACTTTACATTTTTACCCCTAGTAGGTAAATTTTTTTTTCCGGAAATGACCCCGGGCTACAGCCCGGGTGGGGTTGGACTTAGTTCTGCCCATGCATCTACGCAATCCTAATCTATCACTTTTTATCTATAGGTTAGGGCTCGCATCCATATATTAGCTAGAGAGGAAGGGAGCAAGACCCAATTGGGATACTATTAGCAAAACCTCTCTTTTACAATTATGAAGATACAAAATTACTTTTTACTTTTTTTACAATTATGAAGATACATACAAAATTACTTTCTACTTATCAATTTCCTCATTCACATGTTGGCACTTGAATGTCCAACTGCTGGAAGCAAAATATGGTTGTATTCCATCACAATGTATCTATATAAACTAATCCTATATAAAATTTGGAAATAGATGTATCATGTTCTAAATTACTAATGTTGATGTTGTATTTTTTCAAGTAAATAATTTCCTTTTTTGGCATGCAGATATAGGAACTTCGAGCGATTGCACCGACATCTTAAGGACATACCAAATTATTCATTACATTTGCCTCCAAAGAGATTCCTTTCATCCAGTATCGATGACTACTTTGTTCACCAAAGATGTATTCTTCTAGACAAATATTTGCAAGTATGATATGAGTTTCTGGGTCACATTTATTAGCTTGGACATCTTTTTCGACAAACATTAACTCTGCTCTACCTGGCCAGGATCTTCTGGCAGTTGCCAATATTGCAGAACAACATGAAGTGTGGGATTTCTTGAGTGTTTCTTCAAAGGTATGCATCTTCTATAACACTACACAACCTTAACTCTTGCTATAGTGTATTTTGATGTTCATACAACAGACTCTTTTCAGAAAGTTGATTTTGATGCTTCTGATTCATGTAGAATTATTCTTTTGGAAAATCTGCATCGGTTATGAAAACTTTAGCAGGTATGTGAACTGCTTAAGTTTCTACTTTTATAGGTTAGTCCCATTTATGTCTTGATTTACCAAAGTAATAATGCTTTGTTACCAGTATTCCAAGTCCATCATGTTTATTTGCTCATCACTTTTTTTCTGGAGAAACATCTGATTCAAGATATTACCACTTTTTCCTATCTGGCTAACTGCTTTCAACATGCTACTGCTGTTTAAATTTTTTATTGCTAGAGGTACTTTAGTTGGTGTAATATCCATTTCTTCTTGTAAAGTCACCACTGTAGGATCAATACTGGCATCTTAGTTACCGCATAACAGTACATGCCAAAACAGGAGAAGTTCGGTTTTGTTGTTTGAGGCAAGGATGGTTAAGCTCAATCAGGATTGTTTAAAGGACCTATTGAAGTAAACTAGATCTTTATTCTACTGAAAAAAGATGGAAGAAATGCCATGAGTACAATCAGTACAATGGGTATGATCACATGTGAACTACGTATTCCCCCAAATCCCCGATAATGAGCAATGAGTACAATAAGAACAATAGTACAATCAATATTTCCGTGTAGCCTACGTGTCCAATATGAAATGCCATGCAAGACAGTTAATTAAGTATGAAATTCAAATCGTACTGTATTTGCCTGGATTTGTCGTAGGGTCAAGTCCAAAATCCGGAGAATCTGTGTCAAAAAGACAATATTATTTAGAAAAGTATTCTAGAAATTTATCTAATTATTCCTAAGTTATGTCTAAAAACTTATCAATCTATTTCTCCATTCTTTACAAACCTAACTAAATAATTTTCTATAAATCCAATTACTAACAGCCTTATGTTTAGAAATTTAAGGCCAAATTCTATGGACCAACCTGTAAGTCCGACCCAAGTCTAAAACTTCTCCACCTAACAAAATCTATTGGAATAACTTGTAGTTTATAACTATCAACTTAACTATAGACTATGGACCATTAGCCCAATTCCTGGCACAGTTACTGCCAGTAGCCCCAAATTACACTAGTTTGAATCATGCCAACGTAATTTAGTCTCCGACCCAGTGGCCCCAAATTTACTGAACCGGACTCAGGATCCTGGAGTGCCCAAATATATCATGGACTGAGCCCAGAGCCAACAGACTGTTTATTAGATTAAAAGCTTACGGACCTCTGGCCTGGTCCAGTGAAATCCAGTGTTTATAAAAGAGACCAAGTCTACTGATTATTACTTATAAGCATGACCTATTAACAAGGTTAGCCCGTCCCGAAATCCAACTCGATCCAGTAAACTGAAACTCTTTTGAATAGCTGCTAACTCCAATCTAGAAATCAGTTTGAATCTAAAAACTCCCGCAGTCACTATCCAGTTTAGACATAAAAATTCGAATGCTGGCGCCCTTGCCCCGTGTCCTACTGCTCAGCATGTCCCCTGTACTCCTCTGTCGGACACAAAATGAGGTGTTCAGTCGAAGAGTGATAGAAGCTATACCTGAGAAGTGCTAGAACTGGACTCGGGCGTGAAGACGCGATCTCTTGGAGTAAGACACAGCTTCTACGTGTCCAGATACTGTTTGGCGTTTCTCAGAGGTGATCTATCGAACACCTTGCGTGCAGGAAGAAGAAGAGATGTTTAGAATGATCCCTTGCTTTCAAGCAATAAAAACAAATAAAAATCAAGAAGAAGAGTCCCCCACCGATCGTCAAATGCTACTATTGATCGGTTAAGTAATCTGATCTAGAATTGGATCAGCTTAAAAGAAGGAGAAACAAACAATCAAGATCTGATCAATTGATCGATCAATTAATTCCTCAAGAAATCAAGAACCAAATAGACTTACGGATTCTTGATCACGTCGTCGTTGATGTCCGGGGTCGGGGATGATCACCGGAGTGAGGAGAACAGGCAGGGAGATCGTCGTCGTTCTCGACAGCGTTCCGAGAATTGTGGATACAATCAACAGTAAATTTAATCGAGAGCGGAAGATGAAGAAGGAAGAATGCGGCTTACCGGTCCATTTGTCGAGTGGTCGGGGTCTGCTGGAGAACCGTTCGGAGAAGACGACCGTCAGAGCTCGTCGTCGAAGAGCGTCGTTGCCGAATCAGCGTGATCGGAAAAGGGAGGACTCTCGCGGCGGAGTCACCGAGCTTTGTTGTGATGCCTCGCCGAGAGGGATGCCGCACCACCGGTAGACGAGGATGCCATGGCCGAACTCTGATGAAAAATTTAGGATTTCGGGAGAGGAGATATGAGGAGGAAGAAGAAGAAGAGGGTTCAGTGAAGAGAGGGCAGGGCTTTGCCGTAAAATTGTTGGTGAAGAACTCATGACCTTGGGGTCTTATTTATAGATGGGTGAGACGGTAGCGGCCGTTAACATCGAACGGCGGAAGCTCGCGGGAGTAAAACGGTAAAGAGTTGACGGCTAAGATGATGAATGGATTATGTCGGTGGAGAGATGGCTCTGGATCCTTCTGGAACGGTCGTTGTTCCCGTCGGGAAGACGCGGATGAGCTCGTCGTGGCCGATCGTCTATCTTCGACTTAAGAAGAAAAGAGGAAGAAGAGAAGTTTGTGCTAATGGGTTTGCTGGTTCCCCTCCCCCCCCCCCCTCCCGGACTTGAGTACAGATTGTGGTGGGCTCGGCCCAATAAACTAAACATATTTAGTCCAAGCTTAATTCCAAGCCTATAGAATCCAAAATATTTAAGTAGAAATGTAATAGTTAAATAAATTAATATCTAAATATTAATTAGTAAAAATAAGATTTAATTATAATATAATAGTTAGATGAATAATGCCAAAAATCTTTATTTAGGGTAAAGTGGGGTTACAACCACACAACTGAATATTATTGAACTACATATGAAAACATTATCTTCTTCTTACTCCAAGCCTTGCTATTACAATGAGGTGTGACTGAGCACGATTCAAATCATTCAACATTGAGAAATCTCCACAAAACTTAATGAAGATTCTATAGTCGGTTGTCAACTTGGCATGAAGCATCTATGAGTGGGTGTCTAGTTTGTAGGTGATATAACTCCTAGTGAGAAACCCTGCCATAAAACCTTGAAGGCCAGCTGGCAAGTAAGTAGACCTACCTATTTGATTATATTGCTTTAGATTTTGCTATCAAAACCAACTGTCTGAATTCTTCTCAAATAGGAACACTACTACCAACAAGCTTGACGCATTATTTCCTTCAACGGTATAGGAATGAGCCTTATTTTTCAGCATAGTACTTTCTCCTATAAAGTGTATAAACACTGAACTATGTTAGCTAATGTGAAACACGTACTAAACATTTGCAAGGCATCTCATTGTCAATGTTTTCATCCAAGTCTTCTCCTATTATAATGGGTTTTATGGAGCATGAGAAAGCTCCACAAAAATGTTGACAAAGTTCTTATGAAAGGCAGTCAAAGATGTGTTATGGTGCCAAATTCCTAGCCAAGGTAGCAATGTGCAAGTGTCTTTGTTGTAAAACCTAGAAGGCCAGTTGGCGGGTAGTTGACAGGTAGGTAGACCTACTTTTTATGTTCCTGTAGTTTAAGCTTATGCAATCTAGTTCCCCTATCTATAATAGAATCTAAATGAAGAGCACTTTGACATAGAGAAGTGTATTCATCATCCAAAAAGCGAAAGGTCATGATCAATCTCATATTACAACAACAACAAAGCTGCTAACCCAACTTTTTAGGGTCAGCTATCTGAATCCTTTTCTTCCATACACTTCTCTAACAAAATGATCAATCTCATATCAGTAAGGCAGTTAAATAAATAAAATAGACTAAGAACTGTGATTAAATCTATGCCTTATGCCTTAACGACCCATATGATAGAGCTGTGGGAGAGTGTAATAGAGTAAAGATTAAGAAAATAACTAGACTTTAAATGTTAGAGAATTAATTTGGTTCTATGTTGGGAACATCTACTATGGAAGCCATTTACTTAATAAGAAGATTATTGAAAAAATTAGAGACATAGGGAGGGATTTACATTTTATTGACTTATAAAAAGCTTATGTGGTGAAATTTGGAGAAATATCTAGTTGGTACGTTGGGGTTATACATGATATCTAAAATGGAGTTATGACTAGTGCAGAAAATTGAAAAGGATTCTATATCATTTTTTTTCATCATCTTTGACTTATATCAAGGACTAGCATTAGGCCCTTATTTCTCTATGCTAACTATGGATGAAATTACTTGCCATATACATGATGTTGTTCCATGATTTATGTTTGTTTATGATATTGTGCTTGTTGACGACAATTAAAGATGTTTACCTTCTGAAGTAGATTTATGGAGAGAAAGTTTGGGGGTGTAAGAGTTTAAAAAGTTAGTACGCAAAAGTTTAAAAATTTAGTATGACGAAATAATGTATGAAATGTAACTTTAGCCAGAAGTAGAAAAAAGAGGGAGGAGCCCATATTGATGGACAAGAGATACCTAAGTTTGACATTTTTGGGTATTTAGTATCAATCATCAATTATAAACATCATGATAGAGAGATTGAAAAGAATGTTGTTTGTGTAATTAAATCTTGATGGTTTAAATGGAGGAGTGTTTTGTGATGATGGTTAAATATATGAGTGTTTTGTTGTTGCAGAATATCCTTGAACTTGAAAGAAAATTTCCATAATACAACTATTAGACTGACCATACTTTATGAATCCAGTGTTGGAAAATTAAAAAAACATGTCCAATAAATGAGCATAGTTGAAATGAGAATGCTAAAATATGACAAGTCACAATGTATTAAAAGAGCAAATAAGAAGTGTGTACTCGCAAAAGTTGGAGGTGACACCAATTAAGGAGAAGATAAGAAAAAATCGTTCCATATGGATGCATCAACCAGGAGCAGTAAGATATTAGTTAAATGGGCAACTAGAATTCGGGTATGCCTTAAAAAAACTTGAATTGAAGCTCAAAGAAGGAATAGTTTTTGTTAATGTTACAAAGTATGCGGCGCCTAATAAAGCTGAATGCAAGAAAATGATTCAAGTACCATGCCATAAACTTGGGATAGAGGTTTTGTTATTGTAATCTAGAACTTGCTTCAAACTCAATCCGTTTAAGTAGCTAATCACATCAAATTACCGGACATATGTAAGTACATATTGTAGTACTCGTTGTTGTTATTGTTACAAGCTCTCTGACAATAATACTCGCATGTTTGTCCCCGGGTCTCCCTACTCCCTACTTCTTTTAGGAGCGTAAGTAACACTTACCTTTAGAGAAAAAAATTGTCCGTATCGGTTATAAAATGAAAGGACTTGAAGTTGTTTGGTCGCCAATGACGAGAGTTTCGTTTTTGGAAGAGCGAGTAGTATAAGACGACCTAGCCAACGAGCCTTTCTAATTAGTATTGGCTTTAAAGACTCAAGGTGAATCTTTGGAAAAAAAATAGCAAGGGAAAGAATACGTCGCAAGTGCGTCTGACTGATTATCCAATTTGCTTCAACATAGAGACATGGTTCAATAGTCAAAGCAATTTTCTTACTTTTGTATACCTATCGGACGATAGCCCTTTCATGGTTCTTATGGACTCGTTCACTTTGTAAATTGATTGAACATACAAACCTTAGATTGTCATACGATCATATTTTTTACAGGATTTCTCATTACTTATGTTACCATTCACACTTCTGGTATCTCTAGGTGTCACGTCCCGGTTCCGCAGAACCGAAGAGTCGCCACTGGAAGGATGATCACAATTGGAATTGTACATTGCAAGAATGATCACAATTGATAATAAATCTCGAAACAAGATTATTATAAGCAGATAATTAAAATCACAACAGAATATATAGTAAGATATCTTTTATTGATAAATGCAGCGGAATACAAAGGCTGTCACTGGCCAACTGAAATATGTCAATTTGGCTGACAACTTACTGATACAAAGATTTACAATGTTATATACATTATGCACTTTATAAACAAAAGAATACATTTTCCTAAAGAAAAGCTCCAGTTCGTCAAACGATTACTTCGACTCCTCAGAAACTAAGCGACCCCCCGCACCTGTGGAGGAGGGGGTCAGCACATTAGAAAATGTACTTGTGAGCGGTATCAACCCAACTCATCTAAACCAACACATTATTCGTGTGAAAGTATACATGATTATTACTGATTTTTCTCTCTTTTTCTTAGGGTCAGTTAACAATTCATATAACAGGAATGCAAAACATAATACTTATCACCAAACGGTAATTCTTACCTTTAGCCGATTGTCCTTCCTTACAAACAAGGATTACCATACTCTTCCCTACAAAGATCATCATTAGTGATGCAACATGTCTATATGAAGGTTACCGGTGAACACACCATCTTGGACTATTCATAGGAACTATGACGTCCCTCCTAGCGCAAGTAGCTATCCTCGTTCGAGTTCCACATTTCCTGTGCATTATACATTACCACAAATTATTTATGTTTCTCTTTGGCCGAATCGATTCCATGACCGTGGATACCATTCGAGAAACTAATCCTTGTGCACCAGTTGTACATGACCATGCATGCATATGCAACTTAGCTATTAAAAATATAACATGCATGATAACAGAACTTGAAATAACTATGCAACACATTCTCATTTGTATTTCCATATTTTCTTGACTCATCGTTCGTAATTTCATTATTCCTCGACCTATTGCTCGTAATATTCTTCCCAATCCAGGAATTTTCATAATTGGTAACTCAATGGTCCCAAAACCTTTTTTCACATTTTTATTTCTTTGTAATGACAATACAACATTTTCATCATTCTTTTATAACAAGTTAACACCAATTTGTTTACTTTCTTTTATCTTGTTTCTCTTATTACAATATCATTGATCGAAGTACACAAAAAATAACAAAATGATAGAATTCCTTTTTGTTAACGCGTGGAGACAAATGAGCAACAGATCAAGCCTCTCACTATGATGAATTGCCTTTCTGACTCAATCTTCCTCAAAGATATGATTTGATGTGATGTACGATCTTCTTAATTGATATAACCATACTAGTGAGCATTGCTTAATAAACCATCCCATCTGACAATTAAGCAACTCTGCATGATCGTTTAAATTCCTCAATTTCCGCATACCTAAATCCAATCAACCTACTCAAGCCAACAAATCAGCACAATGCCTCTGCTCGGAGCGGGACATTACACTAAGTGTAGTCACCAAATTTTTTTCCTAACGATTGAGAAAACGTTATGCTACTAACACTTGGAAAACTTCAAGGTCTGATCGCTTCGGTGAATTACTTGAGCCTTGAGACATTTTTGTTGCCATGGAGATAGACTGGTGAGCTACTACTCTTTCTTCAAAGGATGACTGCTTCAAGTCCACCTCATGGTTGTCATTACTCGATTACTTCCTTTTACACTAAGTGATTGCTTAGGATCATAGTGTAAGATCCGTCTCCCTTTGCTTTGGATCTTGGTACCCAAGAAGTCTGTTTATACAAGTTATGAACATATGTACTCAAAGTTTCCCTCGGGTTGGTATGGGGCCACCCTAATCCGTTGAGCGCTCTACCTCGGCCATCGACATCATACGCTCTACTGAAATAGATTTTAAAATACCAACTATATACGATCTTTGATTGTCTTTCATCCCTAGCCACAAGTTATCCTCGTAGTATGCTATATATGTGGGTTTGGTCCTGCAAGGCTTGTTAGAGCTCTCTTCAACTTGCTCATCACTAGATTGCACTTTCGGGTCAAATAGGAAGAATTATCATGAAAGGCTTTCACCTAGTTGCTTAAGCCGCACTTCCTATTTTCTCAATGAACAATCACGCGAAAGATACATTGTTAGAGTGAGTTTGCTCCTTCTACCATTTGTTTGCATTGGATCTTGGACTCTCTATTGCATTCCCCGATTGATGATTCTTTTCACCTCTCTCTCAGAGTACGTGTACGCCATCAATCATTGAAGAATGATTGGGCTTTAGAGGATAAACACCCCCCCCCCTCCCTTCTCATGTAAAAGCAATCATTATTCAAACACACCGTCTTTTACTAGGAAGGAATGAACCATGAGAACGAATCCACGGGACTATCACCTTCTTTGCTCAGATCTTCCAACCTTTTCAGAAAATGATTCGTTGTGCCCCACCCCACAAGTACTGTGTTGCCTACACTTGCATCTCAAACTGTTGCTGACTAGTACAGGTCATCTATGTGTGCTACGGCAACACAACCTACGGTTGCTACTTGCTGGATTTTCTATCAATCTATCCACAACAAATCGAATGAAGCTGCTTCCTCACTACGCTCGTTGCTACTCATGGTCTCTCTTTCGGTTTTCCTTTTGCTACTCGCATATTTCAGTTCTCTAAGTTTGAGAAGTCCAAAGAGTGCAGACTAGCCACGGATCTTGAATATCGTTTTCCGATCGGAGATCCATTTATCACAGACGCTCTCTCTCCTCATGGCCTTTCGCCTCTGAAAGCAAGTGTCCTTATCAATGCCTGGGCATCCAACCCATGCATGATTTTTGATAGCGAGAATGGAGGCTACTTGACACCCACCCAATCTTGATTTGACAGAGACAAACTTTCCTCCCCTATTCTTGACTTGAATTGCTATTTTCAGGTGCTTGTAACTGATTATTCCAATCATTTCCTCCACAGTTCTGTTGACTACATTTACTTGCACAATTTATGCAACCACCAACTTATAAGAGTGCTACTGTGTTTTTAAATATTCTGTTTTAATTAATATGCTGGCCTCCGTCATCTTTTACAGATAATATTTGATTATTTTTCTTTCATAAGCAAAATGCTTCTATTAGCTTATTAGATCTTAAGGTGTTGCTTCCATTTCGACAGTCAATGTGGATGATGCCATGGATGATATAGTTCGCCAATTCAAAGGTGTGTCTGATGGTCTGATGCGGAAAGTTTCTAGTCCTTCACCAACTCATCTGAATTCTCTCTCTTTATCGGAAAGGAAGTTGGGTTTGACATGGAATGAAGAAGAATCAAATAGGCAGAGTCCAAGTTGCAGTAACATGGAAACTTCTCGTAGCATGTCCGATGATGAGGTTCATGATGAAGATCATTCTTCTGCATTAACTAGTGGATGGCACTCAGATAATGAATTGAATGCTAAGGGTTTTCCACCTCGGATTGTCAAGCGAATTGATGAATCAAGGAGTTTAGATTCCCAAAGGAACCAAAGACCAGATCAAGATGACAGAATTGGTCTGGATAAGTTCTTAACCTCAAATAACTCAGTACCATCTGACCTTTTCGAAGATCCACCTGGAATGCCACCAGAGGTACCACCAAGATATATTTGGCTACTTGCTCACTACTTTCTGCATTCAGATTAATATTATAGCTTCTTATTCACTTGTTTCTGCCAGTATGTAAAGGCACATGCATTTTTTCTCCCATGATTGAGTTAATACTTGCACTAGCTATATATTTGTTTAACTGCATATGCTGTACACTGGAAGAATATGAATTTTATTAAGTGCATATGTTTCAACCTAATGGTTGAGTGATTCATTGCAAGTTTTGGGATGCATCAGGCGCCTCCAATTTTTTTTTAGGGAAAGGCTCTTGGTAAAGAATATGTTTCATTATATTTATGCTTCTCTTCTAACTCGTTTATTAATAACTTAAAACTATGTAATCTTAAGAGTAACATGATTTTATATTTTTATTAATGTGCCATTGCGTCATCAGTGGACTAAGTTCTTTACTTTTCGCAATTGAGTGAATCTCACCCTTTTCCTCATTTTAAGATCATCACGGAGCATATATACCACGTGTTTTATCTTCTCAACAATTTCATGGCAATGCCCGTGCTGTATGCTATTCTTAGAAGGTCTTTAGCCTAAACATGTGGACTATTTACTGACCAGTGGCGGATCCACATGGAGTTCGCTGGGGGCTGGGGGGGGGGGGGGGGGCAGTGAATTTTTTTTCCTTCCAAATTTTTTTTATGAAGGATCTTCCAAATTTTAGTATTTGTTGTATGTCCACTCCAAATTAATTTGTTGGGGTTTTAAATTGGAAGAAATACATAGAAGCATACATACTATTGCATACTTTAAATTTATGCTTCTAAAGTATGCTAAATTAGAATAATTGTTTGGACAAATAACAAATACCTTAATTCCTTCTAATTAACTTACAAATTAGAAGCATACTTTGGAATATAACAAATACTAAATATTTACAAACACTTGGTATTTTTTTATAGAAAATATACTTCATAGAAAAAGAGTTGCTTATAAGTAGTATTACAAATGATGTTGTAGTTAAACACTTTCAAAGTATAAAAATTCGTAGAGAACAATTATGAAATGTAATATTTTATTGTATGAAAATAGTACTATTTAATATAATATTGTATTATTATGCCCGAAAAAAAAATTAGGTGTGTTGCACCCGAACCCCCTTATGATTACAAATGATGTTGTAGTTAAAACACTTTCAAAGTATAATATTCGTAGAGAACAATTATGAAATATAATATTTTATTGTATGAAAATAGTACAATTTAATATAATATTATATTATTATGCCGGAAATTTTTTTTAGGTGCGTTGCCCCCGACCCCCCTTATGATTGTGCCCCCAGTGAATTGTAATCCTGGATCCGCCAATGTTACAGACTACAAGTTTCATCGTCTTTTTTTTTGATGAAATCCTAGTGAAAGGAGTGCTTAAGTTAGCAAGTTTCCTCGTTCTCCATCATGATGTGTACTTAAGCTAGCAAGATGGTGATACTAAGGATTCTGCTGTTGGATATATTGCTAAGCAACAATACTGGTGGATAAACTGTTAAACTGATTTGATTTTGTCATTGTAATTGCAAAATTTTGTATATTGTTGAACATATATCTTACCTCCTACACTCGTTCTCCAAGCTAATCTTTTTTTCTACTTTTAAACAAAAGACTGCCAATATGATTTGAGAATTAACTTCACAACATATTAGAATGCTACAAAGAATTAGTACTTAAGTGCAGTATCTAGAGGAACCAAATTTCATACATCAAAGATGGTTGAGTGGCAATTTGTTGGAAAAAAAGGATAAGAAATGAGTTTATTAGTAGGAAGTTGGAAATGGCACTAATGGAGGAGAAGATGAGATAAAATCGTCTCAAGCGGCTTGGACATAGGCAACTTAGACCAATAAATTCACCGGTAGGAGGAAATTTAAGATTTATTAGTTACAAGGAGTTGCTAGAACTAGGGATAGGCCTAAACGAACTTGGATTGAAGCTGTGAGAAAAGGATATGGTTTTTTTAGTGTTATGGACGATATGGCCCTTAACATAAATGAAGAAAAGGATTCAAATAGTCTAACCAAAATATTTGACATAAAGGTTTTGTTGTTTCTCTAGATTGTCCTTGCCAACCAGCTTTCATTCTTCTACAGGGATACATTTTCTTTTGAGCGTTTTGTGTCTAACTTACAAGAACAGTGTCGTCAAGGATTCAAATAGCTGACCCAAAATATTTGGGATAAAGCCTTTGCTGTCTCTCTATATTTGTCCATGTCAACCAGCTAACAATTCTTCTACAGGGTTTTTGTTTTGTGGCTAACAAACCTGAGCAGCATTGCTAGTTGATCGCCAATTAGTGTTGGGACAAATTCAACTTCTCTTGACATCTTTGGAGTTTATATGTAGTGTGTGCATTTCACATCTTTTACCTCTAGTCCTTATTCTATTAGTGTTTTATCTATGTTTTCTTTTATGTCTACAGTGGACACCTCCTAATGTTAGCGTCCCGCTGTTGAACTTAGTTGACAAAATATTCCAACTCAAGCGGAGAGGTTGGCTAAGGTGTGTTTATCATCTGATTTGATTTGTTTTCCTTTTGTGAACATGCCAGCTATATGAATTCCTACAAGATCATGCTACTCTCCTGATAGAGTTATTGATCTACTGCGCATCTTTGTATAGTAGTACATTCTTTCTTTTCAAGGTACATTGATCTTTTAGCATTTTTTTTAAAATTAACTTTGTAAACAGCTCCTACCATTGTCAGTTTCAATTGTATATTGCTGCACTTCCCAGTCTGGAAAATAGGAACAATGACAACGCGTAATAATAACTACAGAGTGGAGCCAAATAGAGTCTCTTGTTTATTTATTTATTTGAGGTAAAGCGGTGGGAAAACACCCCCGTGTTTCATTAAAGAGCAGTTAATGAAACAATTTTCAGTAAGGAAGGTCTGACAAACAACATACATAGTACATCCCCCAAAAATACAAAATATATTGTGCACCACAACAGCAGAACAACATCAACAAAAACATACTAGTCACACATGTGAGACTATCCCATGATAGAGTTATCCCGTGAACTCTGGCACCTCCTCTTCTGCATCAGGTGTCCGCCTTGCGCTGTGTTCAATCTCTTGACTTGTCGATTTCTCTAATATAAAATATTAACAGTAATTCAGTTAGACAATTGTTGTGCCTTTCTAAGTTCTTTGTTGTTAAAGATGACGTTTGTCACGCCCCGCTCCCAGAATACGGCGAGCCGAGTACGTACAACATCCCCAGGCTACGCGACCATACAACATGAACCCAATTGCACCCCGCGATTGTCGCCTGTAAGGTCCTAGGTAGGCATAGAGTTAAGGAAATAATACAATTTTTTTTTTCCACAAAAGAGCATAACATTCATTTATCCCAAAATGTTACAACATAATTCAAGTCTCATCATCAAACACATATATACATTTTGGATTCATTGTTCTTCAAAATACATAACTTACATATTGTATTCATGTTTCTTCAAAATACATAAGTCACATAGCTATGAAGTTCCCAGAATAAAGCTACAACCCTCAGTCCTACATCATTAATAAAGTTCTGCCTCAGTGTATGCCTGTTCCCCATCCTGTTCTTCAACAATCCCTAGTGAACAAAACTAGGTCGTCAATACGACGAGCAAGCCCTCAGTCAAAGGAGAAGTATGAATACGTAAAATTAGACAAGTGAACAAGATTTAGTATCTAGAATGATTAAATTCATACCATGATATTAGTCAAAAGTAAGTGAATCTCAATTAATGTCACAAGGACACGACAAGATCTTTCTAGACCTAAATGCAAATTTAGAGAAACTCCTGGATCACACACACACGCCTAGCATCTCAACAATAACCCCATTTGCCCGGGATCAGGCTCGTACAAAACGGGTTGGTGCTTAGATACTCCAGCCGTCTGTACTATCACATATTGATGTGATTACAAGCAAGGTAACATCATGAGTGGTTTCCGAATCATCTGGGTCGAGTCATCGCATCATGTGTTATAATCAAGAAGTTCGTATGACTTGGACTTTTCCAAGAATATCGAACCCATTCATTAATGAACCAAGTATTCTGAGCTGAAACTCAGGGTAAGGTGCAAATGGATAGCTGAGCTGAAACTCAGGGCCTGGATGTCCAATTGCGATCAAGAAAGTGAGCTAAGCCTCACCCCGGATATTCGCACGGCCGTACGAACACCGTATCAGGGACTGATCAGTACGAAAATGAAAAATTATATTGCAAAGAAGTCAGCCGGGTGTGATCCAACGGTTTCTCTCCCAAATCCCATGCAACCTATTCTAAACATTTAGACTTCAGAGAAACTATCTCCCAAACGGGAGTCCTAGAAGTCAAGTCGCATTCAAATATTAGTTTTCGTCTTTTCTGAAACTAAAGTAGTCCAAGAAATATTGAAAACAAGGTAAAATTCCGAAATGTCCAAGTGGACATGATTCCAAGAATCCCTCCGATATTATAGGTCGGAGATGGATGGTTCAAACGGTCTAGAACTAGAGTCAAATTTTCCAAGAAATCCGAGTTTGTCGAAAATAGACCAACTCTGGAAATTCTCAAAAATTTCGGCAGAGTCTCCTTTGTATTTACTGACCCGAAAATTAATCCGATACAAGTAAACGCAAAGAATCAATATACGGGCACGCCGACCCCTTCGGTGGAGCAACCCTCAACACCGGCAACACGCAAATATAAACGGGTACGCCGACCCCTTCGGTGGAACAACTCAACACCGGACCACGCATTAATAAAGTTATGCAAAAGAAGAAATGAAAACTTTCTTACCTTAGCAAAACACGCATACATCTGATTCTTGGGTTGCAAGTGCAATTCAATTCGTAGGAACATAATTATTAGAATAGGAGGTAGTCAAAACATCATTACTTGCTAATAATCATATTTAGCTTCTCAAGGATGCAAATAATATATCAATTTACACTTGAAAAGTGAATATAGCTATCATAGTACCTTGATATCCATAATTAATCATTCTTATTGTAATTTCATGACATTAAGGGCCATTTTAGCTATATTAAAAATTCTGGACAGAATCAAAATATTAAAATAAATTGATAAATAGACAAGTTTTCATATGAAAAGGGTTATTCAAGGATATATTGTATATATGTTTTTATACAAGAACTTTTAGGTAGGTGCATATATATATATATATTATTATTATTATATGCATAACCTTCTACATGCATGTTGGATATAATTATACTAACATGAAGGTGTTGGCACACAAACGTACATATACATCTATGCGTGTACATACATATATCAAGTTTTATGATTAAACTTCTTCCTAAAATATATATATCCATAACCAATTTATGTGTCCAATTTCTACGTATATGATTTTACACATTCATGAGTATTTCTATCAATTGACTTTCAACACTCAATTTAGTAATATCACAAGTTTGGATGAATTTCCAATATTTCAGAAATTCATATATAAACAAACTAAAGAATACAGAGATTATACTAATTAGGTTTTTCAAGAGGAGGAAGGGGTGAGGGCTTGCCTTGCTTGAGCCTTGCTTCTAGTTGTGCTCCTTAGAGAATCTCCCCAAAACCCAATTCAGAAACCTAGGCAAAATTTGAAATTGAGTTAACCAAGTAACCTAGGAATTATTTTGGAACAATTGAAAAGGAAGGGGAGGAAAAGGGGAGAATGTAGAGGAGAAGGAGGGGTAGAAGTAGAAGAAGATGGAAGGGGGGGGGGGTGGTCGGCCGGCGGCCGACCGCCGGCGGCGCCAGCGCCGCGCCAAAAGCAGCGGCAGCAGCAACAAAAGCAGCGGCAGCAGCAGTAAGGGGAAAGAGAGGGAAGAGGGAAGAAGGAGAAGGAAGGAAGGAAGGAGAAGATGAGAAAAAGAAGAAAGAGAGGGAGAGAAGCTTACCAGGAAGAGGAAGAAGGAGAGAATGGTTTGCTTCTCTCTCCTCTTCTAAATAAAAGAATGAAAGGAGAGGGGAAAAGACCAAAATGCCCATGGGGCATTGTCATGAGAAGGGAATGCCATGTGGCAATTCCACCATGCATGAAAGCCACATACTCTCCTATGCAAGGATGCAAAATAAATTTTGCATGGGGGGTATTTGAAAAAGTTGATTTATCCAATTTACACTATATAAATTATTGAGAAATAATTTTTAGGAAAATAGTTTTTTTTTTGAATGGTTAAAAAAAAAAATTTTAAATACCAATAATAAAAATGAAAATTTAGGGTTGTGACACCCTACCCACCTTAATTAAATTCCGTCCCCGGAATTTAAAGAAAGAGAGGTAGAGAAGGATAGGTTGCTAAGTACCTCAATCATCAAAGAGGTAGGGGTATAGTCGCCGCATCTCATCTTCTCTTTCCCAAGTAGATTCTCCCGGTGAGTCCTTGTTCCAAGATACTCGTACCAAAGAGATGGTCTTGTTCTTAAGAATCTTCTGTCTTCGATCCAAGATCTCTACTGGCTTCTGTTCAATGCGAAGAGTTGGGCCAACTGTGATTTCTGAATGATCCAGTATGTGACTGGGATCTGGCACATACTTCCGTAGTTGAGATACATGGAAGACGTCGTGAACTCCTTCGAGAGATGGTGGCAAGGCCAATCGATAAGATACGTCGCCAACTCGATCCAGGACGTCGAATGGACCTATATACCTTGGGCTCAACTTTCCCCTGGTTCCAAACCTGATTGTTCCCTTTGTTGGCGAGATCTTCAAGAATACATGATCTCCTGGTTTGAAATTCAAAATTCTTCGATGCTTATCTGCCCACATCTTGTGCCTGTCCTGCGCAGCTTGAAGATGACTTCGAACTGCCTTGACCATGTCCACAGTCTGCGTAACGAATTCTGGGCCCAAGAGTTGCCGTTCTCCGACGTCACCCCAGCATATAGGTGATCTGCACTTCCTCCCATACAGTGCTTCAAATGGCGCCATCTTGATACTGGCCTGATAACTGTTATTATAGGAGAATTCTATCAGATGCAGATGATCATCCCATGATCCTATGAAATCTAGGGTGCATGCCCTAAGCATATCTTCTAAGATTTGTATCATCCTTTTTGACTGCCCATCGGTCTGTGGATGATATGCTGAACTGAACTTCAGGCGACTGCCAAGACTGTCTTGCAAGCTTCTCCAAAACTTGGAGGTGAACCGAGTGTCCCTGTCAGAGATGATACTTACCGGCACCCCATAGTGGCTAACAACTTCCCTCATGTACATATCCGCTAGATGTTCCGTAGATTGTCCAACTCGGAATGGTAGAAATCTTGCGGACTTTGTAAGCCTATCCACTATTACCCAGATGGCATTGTTACCCTTTTGTGTTCTTGGGAGTCCTGATACAAAATCCATTGTAATGTGCTCCCACTTCCATTCAGGTACTGGGAGTGGTTGCAGTAGTCCAGCAGTCCTTTGGTGCTCAGCTTTCACTTGTTGGCACACTAAACATTTCGAGACAAATTTAGCTATCTCCCGCTTCATTCCATGCCACCAAAAATTTTGTCTCAGATCCTGGTACATCTTTGTACTCCCAGGATGAATGGAGTACTGAGAACTATGTGCTTCAGACATCAGTTCAGTCCGGAGTTCTCCAAATGGTACACACAAACGACTTCCGAATCTCAAGGATCCATCAGGATGCTTTATCAATCCAGTTTGTACCCCAGCTTCAGTTTGACTCCACAGTTTTTGCAGTTTCACATCCTTCTTCTGTGCCTCCTTAATTCTTTCCACTAAAGAAGATTGAACTTGTAAACTTTCCCAAATTCCATCTGCAACTGGGCATATCACTTCAATCCCCATCTTTCTGAGATCATCCAATATCTCCTTGGGCGTGTTCATAAAGAAAGCTTCAGGCCTCCTACTCAAAGCATCTGCCACTTTGTTTGCCTTGCCTGGATGATACTGCAACTCCATATCAAAATCCTTAAGTAACTCAAGCCATCTACGTTGCCTCATATTTAACTCCTTTTGGGTGAACACGTATTTTAAACTCTTATGATCTGTGTAAATCTTGATCTGTTCACCATACAAGTAATGCCTCCACAGTTTCAGTGCAAACACAACAGCTGCTAACTCCAGATCATGTGTTGGGTAGTTTCTTTCATGAACCTTCAACTGGCGCGAGGCATAAGCGATCACCCTTCCGTGCTGCATCAACACACAGCCCAAACCCTTGCCAGAAGCATCACTGTAAATCTCGTAACCTCCTGATCCTGAGGGTAAAGCTAGTACTGGTGCAGTGACAAGTCTTTCCTTTAATTCCTCAAATGCCGCTTGACATTTATCAGTCCAAACAAATTTTTCATTCTTCCGAGTCAATCTAGTAAGCGGCTCAACAATTCTTGAAAAATTCTCCACGAATCTTCTATAGTATCCAGCTAAACCAACAAAACTTCGAACTTCAGCTACATTCTTGGGAGTAGGCCATGATTTAACTGCTTCTATTTTCTTAGGATCTACTGTTATGCCTTCTCCACTGACTATGTGTCCCAAGAAAGGAATTTCTTTTAACCAAAATTCACATTTACTTAGCTTCCCACACAGCTTCTCCTGTCGTAGAGTCTCAAGTACTATCCTCAAGTGTTTTTCGTGCTCCTCCTCGTTTTTCGAGTAAATCAATATGTCATCAATGAACACTATCACAAATTTATCCAAATATTGATAGAATATCCTATTCATCAAATCCATGAATATGGCCGGAGCATTTGTCAATCCAAAAGGCATGACTTGAAACTCATAATGTCCATATCTAGTTCTAAAAGCAGTCTTTGGTATGTCTTCTTTCTTAATCTTCACTTGGTGATAGCCTGATCTGAGATCTATTTTGGAAAATACAGTTGCTCCTCCAAGTTGGTCGAATAATTCATCGATCCTTGGGAGTGGATATTTGTTCTTGATTGTTAGTTCATTCAGTGCTCTATAATCAATTACCAATCTCAGACTCCCATCCTTTTTCTTTACAAAAAGTGCAGGTGCTCCCCATGGAGAACCACTGGGTCTAATGAATTCTTTGGCTAGCAACTCCTTGATTTGTTTATTTAACTCAGCTAATTCCTCCTTGTTCATTGGATATATCTTCTTAGCAATAGGGGCTGCTCCAGGAACTAGATCAATACTAAATTCAACTGCCCTATCCGGTGGCAATTCGGGTAATTCATCAGGGAATACATCCTTAAACTCATCTACAACTCTTGGCCATTCCTCTATCACTTGACCCTGGAGACTCCTTAGTTCGAACCTTTCTAACTCCTCTTTGTCAAACTCCTTCTGGGCTCTAACAAATTCATGCGACTTCCTACTGGGTAAGGAAAACTGTACTTTTCCTTGTCCACAATCAATAATCGCCGAGGTTGCTATTAACCAATCCATGCCAAATACTATATCATAGTTGTCCATAGGAAAGACTAATAGTTTTGTTCGGAAGCTTGCTCCTCCCATTTTAATTGGACAATTTCTACAAATTCGGCTTACTTCTACAATTCCATTGCCCGTAAGGATTTTCAATTTTCTAGCCAGAGGTTGTGTCTCTATTTTATACTCAGATATGAATGATGCAGATATAAAAGAATGAGTAGCTCCAGAATCAAATAGCACTGATGCAGGACTAGATGAAGCAAGTATAGTACCTGTCACCACGTCTCCTGGTATTCCTGCTTCATTGTTATCCATCATAAAGGCTTGGCCGTGATTCTTGTTCTTCTTCTTGTTGTTGTGGTTCTGATTAGCCCTCTGTGCCTGGTGGAATTGATGTGCTTGAGGTGGTAAGACTGGCCTCTGCTGATATCCTGTAGTTGCATTAGACCTGGGCTCATTGTTCTGGAAGGCAGGCCTTTGTTGAAGTCCCTGGTTTGCAGCTCTTGGTCCCTGTGCATTATTCTGTGCTACCGATCTTCTATTGTTCTGGGGACATTGGTTCAATCGGTGGTTGGAGGATCCACACTTCAGGCACTTCCCTTGAAGTCTTCTGCAATTATTCTTTGTATGCCCCGGCCTTCCACAGTAAGAACAACTTAGTACGGGTCTTTTCTGCTCATGCTGGGCACCCCTTAGTTGCCCTTGCCCCGAAGTCCTTCCCTGGGCCGAACCAGTTTCCAGACTCCGCTTTTGCCCTGCAGTCTTCGCGTTGTTCTTGTCATTTTGCATCCTTTCTTGGTCTCTTGCAGCTTCGACCACTTCAGCATAAGTTTGACATTTATAAGGGGCCACCTTCATCTTCAATTTATCATCCAGTCCTTCCATGAACCGGACTACTTTCGCCTTCTCTGTAGATACCAAGCTTGGAGCATACCGGCTGAGTCTGGTAAATTCCGCCGAATATTCGTCGACAGAGGTCTTGTTCTGTTTCAGATGAAGGAATCTCCTTTCCAACTCCAACTTGGCACTTGGGGGAAAGAATCTCTCTTCAAATTCTTCCTTAAATTTCTCCCAAGTCACAACTTCATCAGATTCTTCTGGATGTAATGAGCTCCACCATATGTCAGCCATATCTTTTAATTGAATCCTTACTAATGAAACTATGTCATTTGGCGGGGTCTTCGCGCCCTTTAGTAACGCCTCTGTGGTTCTAATCCACTGCGCTGCTTCCATAGGGGTTTCAGTTCCTTTGAATTCTGGGGGCTTGATTGTCCTAAACTCTGAAAGGGTCCCCGTCTTCTGCGTAGGAGTGACATCCAATCTCTCTAGTAGTTTTGTTGAGGTGGCTTGGGAAAGTTGCATTTGTTGGGTATTGGCCTCCAAGACCCTTTGAAAGAATTCAAAGGCATCAGTTGGTCGTGTCCCGGAGGCTTCCACTTGTGAGGTATTGGGGTCCGATTGAGAAGCCATTTCCTATATTTAAGAATTGGAAATTCTTAATACACAATTTAAAGAGAACTTAATTTACTAGAGGAGATTGAAAAGATAATTGCAATATATAAAGTCATAACCAAAAGAAGCATATTTCATTTATTTCACAAAAGACGATTACAATATGCTTCACTAGGAAGTCCGTACAACTTCTATACTCTAATCCTTATACAAAACTATTTACATCTGTTGTAATTCCAAAATGTTGTACAACAGACAAAAATTTCCCTTTTTCTTCCATACATCATATCTATAAGCTATCTGCTGATCCATCAAAATGCTGTGCAGCAGACAAAAACTACCCCAGTCCTAACTGTCATGCGTCACCATCTCAGCTTTATGTAGGTGATCTCGCGGATCCTATCATGAGGATTGGCCTCTACCCATTCCTCAATGGTCCCTTCATATCCATGAGTAAATGGAGATGGACCGTCCTTCGCAAGGAAGAACCTAAGTCGTAGTTCCTTTTCCCAATATACTTCCGCTCCATCTTCCACATCACGGATTCTGGGGCATAGGCGCTCGAAAAATACACTGTTCACCGGAAGGTCGTCGTCGGGCAACACCTTCCAAGCCTCCCGAGCAAACTGCTCGTATCCGTAATGAGTCCGGTGGCTCCCGTCCCAATAGATGCTCGGCAGGAATCGGGCCATGACCTATATCCGAAAATTTCCTCGAATGAGAACTTTATGACATAAAATGATTACCATAATAAAATCATCAAATTCTAAATAAATTTTGATCAAGATTCATATCCCCAAACCTTAGTAGATTTTTTTTTTTTGTTCAACCTTCAATTGTCATCTATTCCTATCCTAGTGAAGTCCAAGTAAATCCTTAAGATAATATTCGATATCCACCTATACCATCTCCTTAATCTATACACTACCCTTAAAGAGGGGACCTGCATGGGCCACCAACCGAAAGACGTGTCACGCCTCGCTCCCAGAATACGGCGAGCCGAGTACGTACAACATCCCCAGGCTACGCGACCATACAACATGAACCCAATTGCACCCCGCGATTGTCGCCTGTAAGGTCCTAGGTAGGCATAGAGTTAAGAAAATAATACAATTTTTTTTCCACAAAAGAGCATAACATTCATTTATCCCAAAATGTTACAACATAATTCAAGTCTCATCATCAAACACATATATACATTTTGGATTCATTGTTCTTCAAAATACATAACTTACATATTGCATTCATGTTTCTTCAAAATACATAAGTCACATAGCTATGAAGTTCCCAGAATAAAGCTACAACCCTCAGTCCTACATCATTCATAAAGTTCTGCCTCAGTGTATGCCTGTTCCCCATCCTGTTCTTCAACAATCCCTAGTGAACAAAACTAGGTCGTCAATACGACGAGCAAGCCCTCAGTCAAAGGAGAAGTATGAATACGTAAAATTAGACAAGTGAACAAGATTTAGTATCTAGAATGATTAAATTCATACCATGATATTAGTCAAAAGTAAGTGAATCTCAATTAATGTCACAAGGACACGACAAAATCTTTCTAGACCTAAATGCAAATTTAGAGAAACTCCTGGATCACACACACACGCCTAGCATCTCAACAATAACCCCATTTGCCCGGGATCAGGCTCGTACAAAACGGGTTGGTGCTTAGATACTCCAGCCGTCTGTACTATCACATATTGATGTGATTACAAGCAAGGTAACATCATGAGTGGTTTCCGAATCATCTGGGTCGAGTCATCGCATCATGTGTTATAATCAAGAAGTTCGTATGACTTGGACTTTTCCAAGAATATCGAACCCATTCATTAATGAACCAAGTATTCTGAGCTGAAACTCAGGGTAAGGTGCAAATGGATAGCTGAGCTGAAACTCAGGGCCTGGATGTCCAATTGCGATCAAGAAAGTGAGCTAAGCCTCACCCCGGATATTCGCACGGCCGTACGAACACCGTATCAGGGACTGATCAGTACGAAAATGAAAAATTATATTGCAAAGAAGTCAGCCGGGTGTGATCCAACGGTTTCTCTCCCAAACCCCATGCAACCTATTCTAAACATTTAGACTTCAGAGAAACTATCTCCCAAACGGGAGTCCTAGAAGTCAAGTCGCATTCAAATATTAGTTTTCGTCTTTTCTGAAACTAAAGTAGTCCAAGAAATATTGAAAACAAGGTAAAATTCCGAAATGTCCAAGTGGACATGATTCCAAGAATCCCTCCGATATTATAGGTCGGAGATGGATGGTTCAAACGGTCTAGAACTAGAGTCAAATTTTCCAAGAAATCCGAGTTTGTCGAAAATAGACCAACTCTGGAAATTCTCAAAAATTTCGGCAGTCTCCTTTGTATTTACTGACCCGAAAATTAATCCGATACAAGTAAACGCAAAGAATCAATATACGGGCACGCCGACCCCTTCGGTGGAGCAACCCTCAACACCGACAACACGCAAATATAAACGGGTACGCCGACCCCTTCGGTGGAACAACTCAACACCGGACCACGCATTAATAAAGTTATGCAAAAGAAGAAATGAAAACTTTCTTACCTTAGCAAAACACGCATACATCTGATTCTTGGGTTGCAAGTGCAATTCAATTCGTAGGAACATAATTATTAGAATAGGAGGTAGTCAAAACATCATTACTTGCTAATAATCACATTTAGCTTCTCAAGGATGCAAAGAATATATCAATTTACACTTGAAAAGTGAATATAGCTATCATAGTACCTTGATATCCATAATTAATCATTCTTATTGTAATTTCATGACATTAAGGGCCATTTTAGCTATATTAAAAATTCTGGACAGAATCAAAATATTAAAATAAATTGATAAATAGACAAGTTTTCATATGAAAAGGGTTATTCAAGGATATATTGTATATATGTTTTTATACAAGGACTTTTAGGTAGGTGCATATATATATATATATTATTATTATATGCATAACCTTCTACATGCATGTTGGATATAATTATACTAACATGAAGGTGTTGGCACACAAACGTACATATACATCTATGCGTGTACATACATATATCAAGTTTTATGATTAAACTTCTTCCTAAAATATATATATCCATAACCAATTTATGTGTCCAATTTCTACGTATATGATTTTACACATTCATGAGTATTTCTATCAATTGACTTTCAACACTCAATTTAGTAATATCACAAGTTTGGATGAATTTCCAATATTTCAGAAATTCATATATAAACAAACTAAAGAATACAGAGATTATACTAATTAGGTTTTTCAAGAGGAGGAAGGGGTGAGGGCTTGCCTTGCTTGAGCCTTGCTTCTAGTTGTGCTCCTTAGAGAATCTTCCCAAAACCCAATTCAGAAACCTAGACAAAATTTGAAATTGAGTTAACCAAGTAACCTAGGAATTATTTTGGAACAATTGAAAAGGAAGGGGAGGAAAAGGGGAGAATGTAGAGGAGAAGGAGGGGGAGAAGTAGAAGAAGATGGAAGGGGGGGGGGGGGGGTGGTCGGCCGGCGGCGCCAGCGCCGCGGCAGCAGCAACAAAAGCAGCGGCAGCAGCAACAAAAGCAGCGGCAGCAGCAGTAAGGGGAAAGAGAGGGAAGAGGGAGAAGAGGGAAGAAGGAGAAGGAAGGAAGGAAGGAGAAGATGAGAAAAAGAAGAAAGAGAGGGAGAGAAGCTTACCAGGAAGAGGAAGGAGGAGAGAATGGTTTGCTTCTCTCTCCTCTTCCAAATAAAAGAATGAAAGGAGAGGGGAAAAGACCAAAATGCCCATGGGGCATTGTCATGAGAAGGGAATGCCATGTGGCAATTCCACCATGCATGAAAGCCACATACTCTCCTATGCAAGGATGCAAAATAAATTTTGCATGGGGGGTATTTGAAAAAGTTGATTTATCCAATTTACACTATATAAATTATTGAGAAATAATTTTTAGGAAAATAGTTTTTTTTTTTGAATGGTTAAAAAAAAATAAAAATAAATTAAAATACCAATAATAAAAATGAAAATTTAGGGTTGTGACAACGTTATTCCTTTCTACACAAATGTGCCAACACATGGCCGCAACAATGATATCCCAGGCTCGTCGGAGGTTTTCGGGATCTGTTTAAATTTTCACTCTTCCCATAGTGATTTAATCAAGGGAAGCATCTAAAGTTCGAAGAAAATACTTCCAAACTGTGTTTGACCATCTTACAATGTCATAGCACATGCTTAATGGTCTCTGTTTTCCTTGCATAAGGGGCAACATTTGTTCCGGTCCATTTTCCTTTGATAAGACTCACAAGTAAGGGTTGGATAATTGCATGGTAGCCATAGAGAGGCTTTTACTTTGTGTGGGGCCTTGATCTTCCAAACCACCTTATTGAATAATGGACTGTTTGTTCAAGTATTAGTAGATATTAGTAGAATGATTTAACAGAAAAGCTTCCTCTTTCCCCATCTCCACTTACAATGGCCATCTGGCTCCTCGACGGTTTCCAGGTTCCAGAAAAGTCACGAGATCGGTAGTGTGCACAAATGTTGACTAAGAGGTCGACGGGACTAAGGATGTAATTTCCCTCTTCTTCATTGTAAATTCTCTGACCTTCGTGTAAATTTGGATACTTGTCGCTATGCACAATGTCCCCGCACCAAGGGTCTATCCATAAAATTGACATGACAAATCGTGGAAGTAGTATTGGTGTAAAAGAAGCATATACACTTCATACTTTTGTAAACCCCTTCAGAACACTGGGAAACACTTTTTGTTGGTGGCATTCTTGAATTTCCATATTCCCTACTTTGAGCATATTTGCGGTGCATCATATGGGTTAGGCTTGATCACTTTTGTGGCCAAACCTTCCACCACTATTTGGTGAGCAAGGCCTTGTTCCTTTGTAAGTATATAATTCCCGTACCCCAAAATTCCTAATCCTTGCAGACTATTCTCCATTTAATGAGGCGATGTCCTTTGCCCTGACTGGAAGTTCGTCTCCAGGGAAATATTTTCCTAATCTTGCTGGTTCTTCTGATTAACTATTTTTGGAAACTCATACAGTGACACGGTGTAGCAAGGTATAGTTGGTGATATGGAATTCAAAAGTGTAACTTCCCCTGAGAGACAATAGCCTGCCTTTCCAACTCTCAAGTTGTTTCTCAAAATTTTCAACAATGAAACATCGATCGTGTTCAAGAAGCTTCACTTTCTCATTTATTTGCTCTGACTTTTCTGACATTTCTCTGTTTATCATAAAAAAAGGGTCAAATGCTAACTTCTATATTCATTTCAATGACATTTGGTTAACAATAAAATTAGAAGGAATTGTAAAATGTCTTCACTTTCTAGGCTAATAGAAAGAACTCATGGGTGACTGTGCTAACTTCTATATTTATAGTAATTTAAGTGACATTTCCTTCACGATATGCATAGCAAGTAAGCAATGATGTTTTATTCTAAATTGATTTCTTCAGCATCTTGGTTCCTCTAGAAGTCCCATGACATTCACCCGAAACCGTGTATTTAATCTGTAGTTTGATGTTGCAAAAGATCTACTCAATTCATCTAATAATTTGTTATACTTATGATTTGCAGAAGACAGGTCTTTTGGATTTCAAAACAGATTTTACAGCTAATGATGGAAGATGCAATTGATGACTGGATAGTGAGGCAAATCCATTGGCTTCGGAATGACGAGATCGTTGCTCGAGGGATTCGTTGGATCCATAATGTAAGAGAAATGCCTCATGCTTTTCCATAGGCATTGTATACAATTATGCCTACTAACAACCTGTTTAATACCAATTGTCAGCAAAAGAGTAAAAGTTGCATAGGGTGTATCTTACTGCTATTCATAACTTTGCCTATAAACGAGGAACATTTCTGTAACAAACTTGTTTTATACTGTTATAGTGGTCAAATCTTTTTTCTTTTCTTTCTCTATGGAGTTTTAAAACCTTAGTAACATTTATATCTCATGCTTTACCATAGGCATTGTTTATAATTATGCTCTACTAACAAACTGTTTAATACCAATTGTCAGCGAAAGATCAAAAGTTGCATAGGGTATATCTACTGTTATTCATAACTTTGCCTATAAACGAGAAACCTATCTGTAACAAACTTGTTTTTACTGTTATAGTGGTAAAATCTTTCTCTCTTTTTCTACGGAGCTTTAAAACCTTAGTAACATTTATATCTCATGCTTTTTTACTGTTATGTGCAATTATTTTTAGACCTTATACTTGTGAAGTCATTATATTCACAGATCCACATCTTTAGTATAGATGTGATTGCTAAGTTGAAGTCTCACAATTCTGATGAATACATCACTAGGAAGTGACAAGGGATCCTTGACTGACACAATCATACAGAATCTGCTATATTCCATGCTACATTATTCTAGTGTGGCACCTATGCCGGTAGTCATCACTTTAGATGACTCTTCTCTTTTATTGACTAAAACATGCCCCAAAAAGTTTTATGTGTAGACACACCTGCTGGTATTTGCAATGTCTTACCTACTTATGGCATCAGAGTTCAAGCTACTAAAACATACACAAAAAGGTTTTAGGCGTACACACACAATGTGTTACCTACTTATGGCATCAGAGTTCAAGCTACTAAAACATGCCCAAAAAAGGTTTTAGGCGTACAAACACTTGCTGGTACTTACAATGTGTTACCTACTTATGGCATCAGAGTTCAAGCTACGTTATTTGGATATAAGTTGTATTACAATGTGTTACCTACTTATGGCATCAGAGTTCAAGCTACTAAAACATGCCCAAAAAAGTTTTATGCATACACACACCTACTAGTTGGTTTTCATTACAAAAGAAAACATGCAGAAAATCTTTCAACTTCTCACCTAAGTTTTAAAGACGAAATATCATTTTGCCCGATGACAAGTGCATTTGATGTGAGTTAATCATGGAATGAATCTTAAGACATCTATGTCTGTAAAAGTGCATTTGCTTTGAAGAACATAATGATAATTATGTAGTCAAGTCCTTAATATTTTTAAAAGTATTTTATTTTTCATTGTGATGTATTTCCCTTAACTCTCTTTTTTCCCTCCCTTTTCCCAGTTGTCTAATTTAGCATTAGATTAATGTAGTCTATCCTTCTTCAGGATACAGTTATGTTCAGACCTTTTAGCGCCTTGCCGCATCTCAGTTTGAAATGCAAAACTGTCACTCGTCTGTAGAAGTTTGAAAACATCATTAGTCATTAAAGAAACACTTGGGTTTTTTTCCCTTAGCACTTTGTACTAGATAATGCTTCACTGACTGGGACCACCCTGTAGAAATTGTAGTAACCAAATAAATATCTGCTTTGTTTATGTTTTCCATATCCATAGTATTCTTCATCCAGTAAGTTGCACAAAAGTTCACTCTCATTTTTTCTGGTAATCAGACTCTCTGGCCTAATGGTACATTCTTTATAAAGTTCGGAAGCAGTCAAGGAAAGGTTGATGATATTAATTCAAGTCAGAAAGGTCAAAATAGTAATCGGACATCTGGTAATGGATCAAGCTCCTTTGAGCTCCATCTCGAGGCAGCACGAAGAGCAAGTGATGTTAAGAAAATGATCCTCGGTGAGAGTTTTCTTTGACCCTCCAGTTTCTTCTCTTTGTACATTGGAGTTCTAATTCTATTTTTATTTAGTTTTAGTGATGAACATCTAATTAATCTTCAAATCTTGTGGCCTTATATTTGCCTTACAGTTACTATTACTTTGGATCTCCCCCCTTTTCCTTGTATTGTCATGATTATTGCGAAAACTAATGTGTTTCCTTATATATATATATATATATATATATATATATATATATATGCAAATGAAGTCTAGCCTAATATATATATATATATATGAAGTCTAGCCTAGCGGTTAAGACCGATGCACCCCCTGTGAGGTTGCGGGTTCGAGCAAGAGGGGTGCTGTGCGGGTGTGTGTGGTGCAGTGTGACTCGGGAGGTGCATGGATGCAACGCGGGTGCATGTGCGGCTCGGTGCGGTACGGCTTTGGCTGCATGAGGCGTCAGGGCCAGATGTAGCCTTCGGGCTTTTCTATATATAGGCCTTCGGGCTGGATTGGTTGCCTTCGGGTTGAGTTGTAGCTTCTCGGAGGGGCCTGAATAAAATTACCTTCTTCAATTTTTTTTTTTTACCTTCTTCAATACACACACACACACACACACACACACACACACACACTTGTATTTGGTAAACGTTTAGTATATCTAAAAGATTAGAATCAGAGGCGGATTAGATTTTCGGTGAAGTGTTATATATTTGTTCTATATTTTATTAATTGCAACCCTACACAACTAGGTAAAAAGGCTAGTCTTATTTAATATAAGCTGGGAAAGTGTATTTAATGGTGGATGGTGAAATAAAATGATCACAGGAATCTCCATTTGATGCGAAAATAGACACACAAATCATGCGAAATGCAGACATCTGCTCGTCTCTAAGTTGGTTAAGTTTCAATGGGCCGGTCATGGACCTTATAATTTATTAAATGAATCCATTATATAACCAGTCAAGTATCTTTGTTGATGGAAAAGGAAGATAAATAATGACTGGTGCTTCAACCTATATCTTGAAAGGTCTTGCATCCCATACCCAAGCACTGGTTTTTAATACGACAATCACATATTTTGATATGAGCTTTAGTTAAACTGACGATACATGAGGTGTAAAGAACATGTATGTTTTTAGTGTTGTAATATCTGTTTTATTCTTCATGGGCTATGGTTAACTTAAAATGTTCTAATCATTGATAGTGGTTAGGTACCATCGGTATGTAGCACTTGGAATGTTTTAAGCCATATGCAACAATGCATGAATCTGGGTTGTTCGATCTCTCATTTGGTTTTACACAAAGATCTTTGTACATGTGTATCACTCTTTCGGAGAGCATGACTTTCTCTGTTTTTTAATCTTTCAAGCACAACTAACAGAAGATCTATCATGGCAGGTGGGGCTCCTACTGCCCTGGTCAGTTTAATTGGACATCGTCAGTACGAGCGGTGTGCAAAAGACGTCTACCACTTTCTACAGGTAAGCATCCTCCTTAATTTTAGATCACATTGGCATTGTTTTCTACTCTTGAGTGGCTTCCAAGGCAAATTTATTGTGTTTGCAGTCTACCATATGTGTGAAGCAGCTCGCATTTGGTATATTGGAACTGTTGGTCACCTCAATATTCCCAGAGTTGCGTGATCTAATTCAAGATTTGCATGAGAAGGAACAAACTTAACTTCTATGGGAAAGGTGTCTTGAGACTCCTTGAGACTCTTCTCCTCCAGGTGTCATCCAGCAGTCAGGATGGCTTGAAACTTCAGATAATTTACAAGATCGACGGTCCATATTCTCGTTTTGATACATCAACATTTCCTCGACTTGGATGTTTGAAAGGAATGGAAACAAAGAAAACAAAAGAGGGTTTTTTGGAGGAGGCTTTGTGTACATTATTTATTCTGTACAGTTGTAAAAGTTTTACAGTTTGTACATTGTATGAGAAGAACTATATTCTCTATTCATTTATTTGTCAACACACTATCAAATTTCTCTCTTGATGAGCACAAAATGTGGTTGTTCTTACATCTGGATCTCGTCTCTGTAACATATAAGCATGCGTATTAGATATGACTAATTCTAAATGGCGGTGCAGGTGTTGAATCAGGCTGAGAGAAATGTGCACACTAAAGAGATGTTATTGCATCACGGTGTCAAGTTTATTCCCCATGAAGTTTATTCCCCATGAAGTGCACAACCAAGAAAAGAAAAAAAAGGGTTCAAGTTGACAGAAGGATATGCGGCTTTAGAGGAGGATTCAAAGCTTCCAATACAGCTCAAGTTTGACAAGAAAGATGCAGAGGTGCAGATACAATGTCACAGATTTCTGATACGTTCTCTTCTTCTAAAGCGCCGAAGTCTTTGCTAACTTCTTCACTTACATATTTCTTCTTTCCTTGGTACATTGTACCTGAGAGTTGACAAATAACTTGAGTGTACTTGGATTGCAAGATAATGATTCTCAGTTCATGTGAGTTAGTAGGTGCAACATGTTCAGAGATTTAGGGCTAGTCACTTACTGTTCCTGGTCATCAGTCTATGATTCCTATAAGCACAACTGTTAACCATTTGATTGTTCAACCTTTGGAACAAATCTGAGATTAGACGAGTTTTGATTATATAAATATAGCCATTTTTTCAGTGCTTCTCTTCAGCTCTTCCCAATTCTTGAGTGTTCTGCATATCCCACCAACCTTTTAACACATGTTTTCAATACTTGAACGTGTTTCACAATTCACCCACCATGAAAGAGAGAACGTGGTCCTGACCAATCATTTACTTGGTAGTTGGGTGTACATTAGACTTTTATTTTTCATCTTTTATTTTTTATTTATTTATGACAAAAAATAATTATATATACTAATATATATTAAGAAAAATTTAGCTTCACCGTAAAATTTTTCTTTTTCAAATATACATTTGTTGCATATGCTTACTAATAAAAATAATCCATTAAAGTTAATAGAAACATCTAGGTAATTACCGGAATTGTCCTTACAATACTACTATAATAATAAATTTAAAATGATTAAGACAAATATCTTTTAGTTTTTCTAAGTAGTTTTAATAAAAATTAAAATAATTACAATATTTGTCTTTTATCTTTTAGTCTTTCTAATAAAAACCTATAAAATACGTATATAATAGAATAATTAAATTTTCAGTCTACTGCTATTACAAAATGCAAATATAAAATTATAAGAAAAAATAGCACATCCAATAAATATAAATAATGAATTTGTAGAACATGTTCCTCAAACCCTAGAAATGGAATAACCTCGAAAGTTTTGACATTGGTGGCCTAGGGAAGCTAGCTTTGACATGAAGATAAAGCTACTAGCGGATGCTAATCCAAATGACCAAACTTATCATGAGTGGTCAGCATTATATGTCGGTGGTGCGCGCTGACTTTGATATGGAGATAAGGAAAAACTAATTATGGATGGCACTAAACGTTGACCATCTAAATCTTCACCTCCAATTTTGGGCTGACTTTCACAGAAGAATAAAAATAAGAGAAAAGAGGAAGTCGAAATAGAAATTTGAGGCTAGAGTAATTGTTGGTCTATGAAATTTCAAAGTCTCACTTTGAACCCCCTGAACTCTTAGCATTCTTTCAACACGTATTCAAATATTTTATTTTATCAGATAAATAGTAATAAACAAAATATTAAAATAAAGTACATTCCAAATAAATTAAATATATAAACGATAATACTCAAAAGAAACATATAAACTACAACAAAATATATTTAAGATTTAATTAAAGTTTTTCAAGTTTTAATATAATTTAAAATTTTAAAATTAAAAGGCTAAAAAATAGAGAATCAATAATCAACTTAAAAATAAATTTATCTATTAAATAATGAAACAAACTACTAATTAATTGTTAGAATAATTAAACATAAATGGAGAGATGGTTATTAAGTAACAAAAAGTTCTAAACCATTAATATTTCAGTCCTGGCCATTATTTATTATTTATTAGTTATTTTTTTAAAGAAAAATAGCACTAAAGTTAAAGAGGAACTAGATATACAATAGAAACAACTTGTGTAGTTTCTACTTACTTGAAACTTGCATATGAAAATGTGTACTAAGAAACCGTCTGTATTGTGTTCAATTTTAGGCTTCATAGAATTTGTTACCTTTTCATATTGTTATTCTTCATTCTATTTCTTTAACCTTGTTCTAGTACTCTTGACCTCTTCATAACTTTGTTTACCTTCTTTTTCTACTTTTTTTACCAATTCATATTTTTATTATTTGAACAGTCGATATTTAAATTAGTAATGATACATTAAAGTAAGGGAAGATTATTTTATCCTTTCATTAAGAATTCGTTAACCAATATGCCAAAGTTTTTGCAAACTTTTGAAACAAGAAAAGTGTAAAAAGAAGAAGTATACACTGCATCAAAACACTAGAGTTGAACTTATAGAGATTAAATATGTATAATATTTTAACATGTATCATGTATGTAGGACAATTTAATTTTAGAGTTCGACTACGTACATGAACTCAAATAGAAACAAGCAATGTGGTTACGACACATGGTATTATTTTTGCATTTAGGTCATTACTTTTTTGTTTAGGCCCATGAAGAAAGAAATGAGATGTATGTAATCCAACGGCTATTAATGACCGGGACGAATTTGACCACAAGAACTCAAGTAGAACTTGCAATATAGTTATGTTTTGTTACATTATTTTTGCATTTAGGCTCTTGACTTTTTCTAGTTAGATGTTTCAAAAAGATTAAAGGATGAGACGTGTATTCCAACGGCTATTATTGGCAGAATTTTTAAATTCAAGAACTCATGGGTTCCTCTAGGAATTTTGTCATTATTATTAGAGAGAAGTTGTAGTCTCCAGAAAGTTCGTGATAGGGATTTGGAACCCACGTAAGTAATTATCTAGAATGTGGCTCGATCATACTGGGTCTCTCTCTGGCTGGCTGTTGCCAAGCTGAATGGACACGGCTAGCTAGCCCATCTAGACACAGATACAGATGCAGATGTACGCTCAATTTGGCCAACTAATGTTGACTGATCAACTGAACTCATGCATGCCATCCACACGCACACAGTCTTTAGAAATTTCCACATGCCTTAAAATTGAATGAGTGAATTGAAGAAACAAATGATAGTTTGAAAGTTCAACAAAGCTGGGAGTCCATCCTGACCAATTAAGAAGAGTTACTTGTTTGTCCGGTCCACAAAGTTACAACATGTGCTATAGCTTAGTAAAGAGGAGACTATACTTTTGGTTGACATCATCACACATTTATTTGGTCTCCAATGATCAGAATAATATTTTAAAAAGTAGAAGAATGTGAATATATTTAAGACCATATATTCCATACTGGTATTGTCTAGTTTATAAAGGTGACATATATTTTTTGTAAAAATACTAGAATGTTTAAGAGAACGTATATTGGTTTGACACTTTCCAACATGTTGGAATTAATTTCGTTGAGTTATAAAATTCTGAGAGTCCAAAACAAATGTGTATATAGGCAAAAAGAAATACATTAGGGTTTTATGACAACTTAACTCACCTTCTTAATTAGCAAAGACAAAAAAGGGTATAATAAAAATAAAATATATGTCGTATACCTTTGAAAACGAGTATAATAATTTTTCGGAAGTGTATAGCAGTAATATCTTCAACACTATACATAAAGTCGAAACCAGAAATTCAAATCGTCTTGGATTAAACTAATTTTTATATTTTTATTTTCTGGAACAACGAGTTGTATGTGGATTGGATAATTGGACAATAGGCTGGGATAATAATGTTGCGATAAATTTGGTGAGACGCAGATTGATGACACATGATTTTTTTTTTTAACTAACTTTGGAAAAAAATATACCCATCTTGACCCAACCAGGTTCTCAAATGTTGTACACATTTTAACTAGTGATTTTGGACAAATTCAGGAATATTTGTTTGGTTAGGTACTTTTTTTATTTGAAATTATTAATTTTGATTTAGGATTAAGACAAGAATCAGGATTAGGTATTAAAAAAAAAACTTCTAATGGTTATAAATATAGCATTCAGAAGTTTCCTGTCTTGAGAAACATCAAATAAGAGAACAAAATTAGTTTGTGTATGATTGAGAAAATATCAAGATAATAATATAGGAAGAAACAGCTCAAGAAAGGGCTTTATACCATTTTATATACTCTGCCCAAAAAGCCCCCAGCGTGGACTTTTTCATTAAGTTGAATCCCTCCATAACCCTCTCTCTTCCCTTTCCCTATATATATATAAACAAAATCTTCAACTTCTCAATAAATATATACTCCTTCCTCTTCCTCTTCCTCTTCCTCTTCCTCTCCAAGTGCTCATTAGTTACTAAATAAAGCAAACACCTTAAGCTTGAATCTAATTAAGCTCTTAACAATGGAAGGGATCGAAGTGCCATCCTTCTTCCTCTGCCCCATCTCCTTCCAGATCATGAGGGACCCCGTGACGCTCCCCACCGGCATCACCTACGACCGCCACAGCATCGACCGCTGGCTCTTCACCGACAACCACGACACCTGCCCGATAACCAAGGTGCCGCTGACCGGCCGGGACCGGGACCTCATCACCCCGAACCACACCCTCCGCAGGCTCATCCAGGCCTGGTGCGTCGCCAACGCCTCCGTCCCCGACGGCATCGAGCGCTTCCCCACCCCCCGCCCGCCCGTCGACCGGGCCCACGTCGCCAAGCTGATCGACGAAGCCAGGTCCCATCCGCAGCAACCCCTCCTCCTCCTAGCGTCCCTGCAGAAGCTCAAGTCGATCGTCGGCGAGAGCGACAGGAACAGGAGCTGCGTCGAGTCGTCGGGAGCCGTCGACTTCCTGGCGTCGGTCGTAGAGATCAACAGCACCGATATGCAAGAAGAGGAGGCTGCAGCCGCAGCAGCTGTCGTAGACGAAGCGCTCGGCATCCTCCACTCCCTCCAGGTATCGGAGCAACGCCTTGTCGATCTCGTCGGGAGCAGAGGGGACTTCGTCGACACGTTGACCGCCGTGCTGCAGCATTCGAGCTACCAATCTCGCGCCTACGCCTCCCTGATGCTCAAGTCCCTGCTGCCGGTGCTCTCTTCCGCACAAATTATGGGGCTAAAGGAGCAACTCTTCGTCGAAATGGTGAAAGTACTCAAGGACAGGATCTCGTACCAAGCGACAAAGGCCGCGCTGAGAGTCCTGAGCACGACGATCCCGTGGGGGAGGAACAAGGTCAAGGCGGTCGAAGCCGGAGCAGTGCCCGTCCTGATCGACCTCCTGCTCGACGAGACCGAGAAGAAGGGGTGCGAGATGACGCTGGTGGTGCTGTCCCGGCTGAGCGAGTGCGCGGAAGGGAGGGCCGAGGTCGTGGGGCACGCGGCGGGCATCGCGGTCGTGTCGAAGAAGCTGGTCAGGGTCTCGATCGTCGCGACGGAGAGGGCGGTGAGGATAGTGCACTCGGTGGCCAAGTTCTCGCCGACGAGCAAGGTCCTGAAGGAGATGCTGGAGTTCGGGGTCGTGTCGAAGCTGTGCCTGCTGGTGCAGGTGGACTGCGGGAAGAAGACCAAGGACAGGGTGAAGGAGATCCTTAGGTTGCATTCTAGGGTTTGGAGGAACTCCCCATGCATATCTCCTCAATTGCACACTTCCTATCCAGCTTAAATTAGGAGTTAATGGTCAATTTTGTACTTGATGAACAACGTTAACTATCCAAATCATTGGGGCATGTAAACTTATGCCTGAAAGAGTATACATACAATATATAACACACACAAATTTGTCTTTTTATTTGTTCCAAATTACATCTTCTTCTTTCTTTTTTTCAATATAAATCCCTTTTTTTTAGTTTCTCCACAATTTGGGAAGAGCATATATATATATATATATATATATAT
Organism: Iris pallida; assembly: GCA_029216955.1. Taxonomy (NCBI): domain Eukaryota; kingdom Viridiplantae; phylum Streptophyta; class Magnoliopsida; order Asparagales; family Iridaceae; genus Iris; species Iris pallida. Next base: position 4,495,250 of record JANAVB010014400.1, read on the forward strand.
ATATATATATATATATATATATATGAAGTTGCTAATATTTAATTATAGAGACTACAATTGGAGATACCATTGTTACTGGAAGCGGAAGTAACCCATCAGGTTTATGACAAAATCTAGAAATCAATAACTGATCCAATTTGTGTACCTCTGGGAGATAGAGATTCAAGTTATTCGGTATTGGCCAATGGCCAATGACCTCTAGCCTATTAGTGCAGAGACATGTGCAGGGGCGGATCCAAAGGGAGGTGGGGTGGGCTGGAGCCCACCCCAAAAAAAACATTTCATTCTTTTTTTCCTTATATTTTTGGTTTTTGGTTTTTTTCTATAAGCTAGTCCACTTCTAGCCCACCCTAATTCATTGTAACCCATTCCAACTTCAATTTCTGGATCCGCCCCTGGACATGTGGCCCGAGAGGACGGGTATTCGACTCCCAGGCAGAGCGTTCATGGGATTATTTACCTTCTTAAAAAAAGTTATTCGGTATTTGGATTTTTAGTATCAAGTGTCTAGAGGTAATTATCTTTACTATTATAAAGAGGCTTAATGGTTCAAAATGAGTTATATAAGCCGTACATATATTCTAAGGTAATTAATATTTTTTTCAAATCCATCTAACTATTTGAACATATATCTAAAATCCTATAAATATATCTATAACATATCCAAATTAAAATACATTCAATATTCCAATTATATTTAAACTAACTATACAATATCATCTAAACTTGCATATATCATTTAAGTTCTAAAAACATATCTATATAACAATTTCTTTTAGTATATATTATATTTAAATTATTTTGATATAATTTAAATTTCTATCTAATTTTTCAGTAATATCATAGATTTTCTTTTTTGTATCGCACGTGAACATGACTAGTACAATTAAGGAGAGCTTATGTAATCACTTTTCCAATCAAGAATTTATCTCCAATGAGGTCTGTAGTTATCTCTACCATTGAACATTTTGGGCATAATCTATTAGTTGTTTTATTCTTCAGTTATATTTCATTGATATACGAACATATTGTTGTGGTCAAGCTTCAAGATGGATACATTGTTATTCATAAGACATATAAGTTCAAGATTTGAACAACAATTAATATGCGCTCAACAATTAATATTCATAAAATTTCCTATTCCATATACTGGACTAAACCTCAAAATTAGGGGAAGCCAAGTTATGATTGACAATATATATAAACAGAATTTGTGGATGTGCTTCATCGAGATAACTATGTGAACTGTCTTTGACATCAGTTCATGTGCATGTTGTTTGATCCCATGCATATTTTGTAGGATCTCACTTGTGCTCACAAGTTAGAGTACTGAAAACTAGCCATAATTTGTATTGAATATTGACATGCATGTAGCTATAGTCATGGGGAACCAGTTGTACAAAGAAATGGGGAGAAATTGAGAATCTCAAGTAATGGTCATCACTATCGGCTGCAAGTACTTGGATCTTGATTTTCTTGTGATTTGGTGGTAGTTAGTTGTTCATAAAATACGCACGACACATGGATGCCCATGTGCACAGTCTTGAGTCTCTTGACATTTATGTGTTTGAGCATACAGACAACTTTCAGCAACCAATTAATTTTTCACTGCAGTTGTAAACCTAAGAATCTAACAAACAGTTGTCATAAATAATCTTGTCTCCAAGGTTTTCAACTATCCATTTATACTTTTCATATTTGATACATGATAGGGATTAGGTTGGCATCTAGTCAGCTGCTCCGACAAATCGTATCAGTATTGTAAAAACAAGTTCCCACAAAAGTCAAAGAATTTTTTTTTTGAAGCAATGGGTACTTGTGGCGAACTCGCCTCCACTGAGGCTCGAACTCCCGACCACTTGGGCCGCATGCATCTCTCTTAACCATATATATATATATATATATATATATATATATATATATATATATATATATATATATATATATATATATATATATAGTTAGAAAGAATAATTAGAAACATAGTTTTTTTTTTTTTGAAAGCAAGCTTCATTAAATTAAGGAGTAAAACCCATATCCAGATGGATATGAGGAATCAGAAAAGACGGTATCTCTTGATACAGAGATGTAGAAACATTGGTTGAGTAAAGAATAGAACTTGAAGCTAAAAAATGAGCACACTTGTTAGCACTTCTATGCACATATGAAAAAGATAATGAAGAAGTTGATTTAACAGCAGATCTCGCATCTTCAATTGTATGACGAACTCGCCAGAGGATAGTAGACGGAGAATTGATTGCATCAAGAAGAGGTTTGCAGTCCCCTTCGATAATCACAGTATGTAGGTTCTTCATGTTGCAGATATCAAGAGCCAAACGGATACCCATAGCCTCAGCTTCTAGAGGTGAGCCACCATTCTCAAATCTTGTCAGTGCCATCGTGAAATCGCCATGGGAATTACGAAGTATCGCACCTGCCGACATCCTCTCATCTAGGTAAGCCCCATCAAATTCCTAATTTTTATAATATATATTGTAGGCTTCTTTTTTATAATCATAGTTAGGTGTATGAGTAGGTTTTATAATATATTGTAGGCTTCTTTTTTAGATTCTGGCAATCAGAGCACATGCTGGCCTAATGTTAGTTACTTTGAATTAATCAATGGATCAGAGCAGACTAATTATGGCCAGATGGCAACTGCTAGTCTAATTCCTAATTTTATATAATATTCTCTCTAATTAATTAGGGACCTTTTAATTAAAACTATAGTTTGTAGCTAGACTGCTCTTTGGTCACAATGGCTTGACTTCATGAAACAAAATGCAAGAACACTGACCTAGCATCTGCTTTGTAAAAGAAAAGTTCTCACGTTGAAAACTTATGAGTAGCAAGGAGCAATATTTGTAGAACACAAAAAAAAAATAAAAGCACACACACAGATAGAGGAGAAGAGGAACAGAGAACTTTATATTTTATTGTCCTTCCTCATACTAATATTATTTATTACTTTCATTTAAAAAAAGTTTAAATAAAGAAAAATAAACAAGCTTGATCTGGTGCAACTAAACTCCTATTCTAATGCCACTTCCTCCATTTGTGGCTTGACCAAGCACAAGCAACGTCATACACCTACAAACGTGTGTATGTGCCATGCATTAACAAAGATAAGTCAAAACAAAATATTCCAACAATATTTACACTCAACAAAATTGAATAGAAAATTATATTATAGAGCCCATAATTGTTCATCCTAGCTAAGTTGAATTGCAAGTATAAATCTAGTTTTCTAGCTAGAAAGATGGTATAAATCAAGCAATGCAACAACATTTGTGACAAGTACTCTTACAATTAATACAATATGTAAGGTTAAATTAATACTGATTGCCACTTTTTATTTTTATTTTATTCTTTTTTTTTTTTTTTTTAAAATGTTTGGATTTGGAAAGAGGACCTTTCTCTTATTTGACATCAGCCCGAACAGCTAGATCATTTATAGTTAGCTTTATGCTTCCCACTAGTACTGAACAGTAAGATTATATAATGAGTTTATATTGATGATAAATAATTTATAAAAGCTATTAAATATATAGCGCTTTTACTACAGTAAAAAAGGTGTACAAAGTCTGGAAATGTTAAGATAAACATAGTTATAATCTTATATATATGAAGTGGTTATGACAAATATTTTCATATATATATATATATATATATATATATATAAAAGTTAGATGAGAGAAAAGGAAAATAGAAATAATTTGTAGTGGAGGAGAGGGATCATTTGTCATTCTGTTGACCAGGTCACTGGTCAGTCTGCTAAATACCACGCTGCATGGATAATGAGAATGGGCTGACTCTTCAACGTCTAATATGTCTAATATGTCTAGATGCCATGCATGTAATTCCCCATGAAACGCACGTTGTTGACGTCACATCCGACTACAAAGCGGGAGAGACAAGGATTGTGTCGGCCCGTACGTGTCATGATTCTATTGGCCCGTCAGCCGAAATTATTTGTTGGTCTTGGAAAGGGGATTGGAGTAACTGATATTTGGAACAATTATCCTATTTGACTTCCAGAATATATGGATAATATCATCTTTTATTATGTAAGATCTGACATAGCAGTATAATAGTATAATAGCTGATATAACAAATTTTAATAAAAAAGTTAATTATTCAATTTTTTGATGTTAATATTAATATTAATGTTAATATTAATATTAATATTAATATTAATTTAATATTAATGTTAACATTAACATTAACATTAATATTAATATTAATATTAATTTTAATGTTAAGGTTAATTTTAATGTTAATTATCATGTTAATTGAATATTAATTTAATGTTAATATTAATTTTAATTTTAATAACTAATTTTAATATTAAATTTTGACATGTCAGCTGTCATGTCAGCAACCATGTCATATGCCACATAATAGGATATAACATTATTCAAATATTTTGGGAGTCAAATAACATTTTTATATTTGAAAGCCTATGATGCCGAAAATGGAAGATTTTTTTACTTTCTCTAATACGAAGAGACAAAATATGGTGGGTACCAAGACCAATCGAGAAGTTTGGATTATCATAGTCGTAGCTAATTTGGGTCTCTCTTAACTTTTGTGGAGGTAGCTATAAGTTTAAGTTGAGTATGGCCTTAATCGAAGTTAAAAAAAAATAACCGAGAGGTTGTTCTATGAAGAGAGTGTCCAAATTCGAAATCTTGTCAGACTTATCTCTCAGTCGGCTCTTGTGGATACATAGGGAATGAATTTATACACGATAACTAAAAAAAGTCGTGGCATAAGTAACCACTGATATAGAATATCAAGATCATATTATTGTAGAATTATGTCTCGGTAATGATTTAATTATAATGCATGCCCACAAGTTCAAGGACGGAACCAAAACATTGAGCTACGGTGCAGTGGTGTAATGGGCTGATCACTTATATGAAGAAAAAAAATACTAAAAAAAGGTTTTTTTTTTTTTTTTTATTGGGTTGGAGCCCACTGGGGCTCATGAGTAGTTCCGCTTTTGCACAAGTTAATCTAGACATGCCAATTACGTCATTCGAAAAAAAAAAAAATTTGTAAATTCTGCAACACCATTTCATGAAACCAAACAATGAACTAATGCATAATATTTCCATTTATAAGAAACTACACAACAATGCAACAACATGGAATACACAATCGATCGTCACTTTATTGTCGTTCACCGTAAGAGTTTGTGATGTGGGGATGATTGTGAAGATCAAATTAAACCACATAGATGTTGAAGCGGAATAGAGGTCACATTCGTCAAGCAGATGTTGAAACAATGTTTGATAAGAAAAAGATGTGCAAAGTGCACCGAGTGGAGGATAACTAACTCGACACTAGATTTTCTGATGGTGATCGAATCCACAAGTGATATCCCATGTCCATGGTTGCTTTGACCCTACCGAGAGATCACAGAAACACCAAGCGACTATTTTCTTCTCGAGAATCTACACATCCCTTGTCAGTGTATATGGATGACTATCTCTCGAGTAAAAAGTTTTAGATTTTCTCTCCATGAAAAAATCGAGAACCTAACAACGCATCTTCACATACCAAGAATCGTCAAACCCATTGATATTGGTGTGGAGGGACATAGTATCAATCAAGCATTTTTTTTTTCATGCTTTTTTTTAGAGATTTGGTGACAGTATTTTTCCGATCCTCCCTTTTTGGCTAAACAAACATAAAATTCTATCTATTTCCTTCACAGGAGTTTGGATCTAGCCGTAATAAGAATACAAAGAACCCTTCTTGAATAAATTTATATTATATTAATGTCTTTCTAATGAGTATGATAGGGCAATATATTGCCTTACATATTGGAAGGATCAATAAACCCTTAATTCTAAATACAGACAAAAAAAAAATTGTAACCTAAACTACAAGCCAAACATGATTTTATTTGTTGGGATTTATTTTGTGGTATAAAAGCATCTCATACTATGTATCTTTCAATGTGCTAGACTTATGTTCTTTTTTCTGACTCGTGCACTGAGACACGTCTCGATAGGGTATTTAATGTTCTACACCTCGTGCGCTAAGGCACTCGCGGCAATATAGTCTTTCAATGTTCTAGCATTTCTAACTCGTGCATGGAGACATGCCTTTGCATAGTTGTTCTACAACTCATGCCTTAAGACACGTTTCAATTCACTTGTTCAATGTCCCATGACTCATGCATTTGATGCACTCATCGATACAGCTATCTCATGTTCCATTTCGATTCGTGCACTTGATGCACGTTTCGCCTCAAATGTTCTTAGTATTCAACATACACTATAAATTCCGTCATTCGAGTCACGTCCGTGGACTCAATCGTTTAACTTAGCATAGAAAGGTACATTTTAATTAGACATGACGGAGTAGGAAAGAATGGTCAAAGTCCTCTCACCTTTTGTCGATACGTCCGTCGTTTCGCCGAGCCGATGTGGCTCTATTCCTTAACTTTGTTACACGGCCAACTCTTCTGATTTAGCCATTCGAGCACCTTGTGCTCCGTTATCCAATTGATTCGACCCGTCGTGTCCATGCCTCAGTCCGTTGCGATGCGATGCTTTGGTTTTGACGGACTCCGTTGCAAATAAGACAAAAGATTGACCTCTTATAATTCAGCATAAAAGCTTAGCCTGCACACGAAATCAACTAAAATCTTGTTCGAGTCGAACTTAAGCTTTGCATCAATTCGATTTATTAGATCTTCGAACCGACTCAATGTTTTCTCCTTCGGGCCAACATAACTCTTGAATTGAGCACTTCTTCGAGTCAACGACTCATCGTAATGCACTGTGCGAAGCGGGACATTACAAATTACATGTGATTTCACCATTTATGTCGAAAACTATTGGGGATGGAGATGACTTTCACACAGGTACGAAAGCAATATCTTGCAATCGACGCAAAATGTTGAAGCTAAGGATTGACAAGCGAGCAATACAGGACACACGAGGTTCCGCAATGTGCCTACGTCCTCGGACAACTGTAATTTTTTTTCCCCTTCTTCACTAAGAATACTGGAATTACAAGTTACAATATATCTCTTGGATTCACTCAGAAGGCTCACAAACTCTCATACAAATGTATGGACGCATTTTGGTGAAGAAGCACTGCTCGAAATAACACCACGAGCAAGGAGCACCAAATCACATCCCTATTCACCTCCTTATATAGCCTCATGAGAATGATAACTTCTCCTCTAAGATTGTTTCATCCAAGGTTCATTAACCTTGGGAACTCCAAAAAATAAAAATCTTTCTCCAAGATGAATGAACCTTGGAAAGAACACACTTATCTCCAAGGTGAATGAACCTTGGGAACAACACACTACTCTCCACTTATGGAGGAACCACCTATCAACAGCAACAAGCTACATAATAGATGACAAATAAGTTGGAATGGTCTATTGTCCACAAATTACTTTGTCAAAGCATGCATGCACAAAGTCGTCCATGATAGCTTTTCAGGATGCGAACCGATGAGCAAATTAGAAGACCAGGATGATTGCATACATGCAATTAGTACTTGTGCGTAATTTTGTAACAGTGTAGAACGAACAATTCAAACCCTACACGCACAGATACCATGGCTGTACATTCACGACTAAATAACACATGCAAATCATTTAAAACACACAATCATATATATAAATATATATCAGTATATCACGTACTTCAACTATTTCCTGCAGGTATAAACATTTATTTCAACAACAGTGCTGTTATGTTAATTGTTAAGAAAGAAATATCTTGCAACATAAGTTAAAGAATCTGAACATTTTCTTATTAGATTCGCAAACAATATAACCATACAACACAACTCTTTTTATGAAGGTATGAAGAATAAATATCTAGTTTATGTTATAATAAATACACAACCATGAAAATAGTACATACTATAATTCATCATATATATAGTAATGGAATTTTAACATAAATTGGATATGAAGTGTTCTATTCTATGCATTAAGTAAACTAGAATTTTTTTTTTTTTTTTGTAATCTTTGAAAAAAATTAGTATCTCGTAGTATATACCGCAGTTGAATTTTTCAGGAACTCTGGTGAAGAAGAAAAATAATGGAGAAAGGGGGAAAAAAAATCTGTTGCTTATTCAGAAAAGCATTCAACCCTGAAATGGATATGTTATTTGGTTTATATACAAAGCCAAAATTGTTACAAGAGAACAACAATATCTCTAAAAGATAGGCATAACCATATATAATTGGTTTGCACACTAGCTACGACGTAGTATAATTTTTGCAAAATTTTAAATACTCAATATGCCACCACCCCCTTAAACTTATGAAAAACTTATGTTGCATATGTTCTTGGTCCCCTCATCATCAAATCTTGTTTTCTACTTAATCCTATGGCCATCTTAACTTGTACCTCCAAATTGAAAAGGGCAGTAATCAATATTAGTGTTATTTAGTTTTAGGGTCTCGTATAATATTAAAATTTTGCGTTTATGTTTTGATATTGTCCAAAAGATTGTCAGGTTTCGATCTCGTCCTAGCGGTTGACTTGTACCGACCGTATAAGAGACCTAAACATAAATTTTGAATATTTTATGAGACCCTAAAACTAAACATAAATATGTGATTGAGTTTGTGTAATTTGGATTATTTAGTTTTGCATGGTTTGAATTGTGTGATTTTGGCTATTTAATTTGAATAATATTATTTGTCCTTCCAAACCGTCCCTCCTTACGTGTTAGCTGACGTGGCATGTTGATGTAGCAGCTGACATTTCAAATTTTAAAATTAAAATTAAAATTAACATTAAAATTAATGTTAACATTAACATTAACATTAATATTAATATTGTTATTAATAATAATAATAATATTAATATTAATATTAACATGGAAAAAATTGGGCAATTAACTTTTTCGGTTAAAATTTGTCATGTCATCTGCCATATCAGATGACATATAATATTATTTTATATGCCACGTCATCTGCCATATAAGGAGGGATGGTTTGGGGGTACGAATAACATTACTCATTTAATTTTTCATGACCGACAGAGAATGAGATCTATGATAGTACTAATTGTTGTTTGCTAATGTCATGATCTCAGCAGTCTTTCTAATTAGGAGATTATC